>VXBT01001724.1:1192227-1214121 GCA_013400235.1 Oriolus oriolus | reverse complement strand
GCCGGAGCCGGTGTGGGAAGCGGCCCCAGGCCCCGGCTCCCCCCGCCAGGCCGCGCCGAGCCGCGCCACGGGAACGCGGGCGCTGCCGGGCTGCCCGGCTGATCCCAAACAGCGCCTTTGCATACCGGTTCCATTTGCAGCGGTCGTTCGTGCCTTCTAAGTTGTTTTTTTTCACTGATATTTAAAAGATGGAGCTAGGAGAAAACTTTGCATCCAAAGAGAATTGGATGTTGTCGTCCTATGTTCTTGTCATCTCCCATTCTATAATTTTCTGTGTCGTTTAAATGGAGGGCGTTTGGAAGTATGTTATTTTCATAGGTACTTATTAGTTGCTACACTTCAACTCGAACTGGTTAGGTTCTAGTCTGACTGCCTTTTGTAATTCTCAGGCTTTTTCTTTGCCCATGGTGACCTCTTAAAATTATTTTTGAATAATGCAGAGCTTTGTCAGAGAACATGAGTGCTGCAGACAGTTAAAGACAGGCTAGAGCAGAGGGAGCGTAATGCTAATTTTCCATGACAACTAACTTGTCCAAACAAGCAGCGGATAACTGCCTGGACTTGTCTGTTGGCCAAATACAGCTTCTCAGCAACCATGGCACCTTGTAAAAATTCCAGCAACGGTTTAAATCTAGGTATTTGTGTGATGAGGGATTCTCAAGATGACCTTGTTATCTCTCTAGAAGCATAAAGCTCAAGGTCTAGTGAGGGTCGACCGAGAAGCTGCCAGAATTATGCAAAACCTGCTCACCTCCTTTTAGTGCTGGGATTTCAAGGCAAACAGAAATCTGTTTTCAAGTGGAGTAAAGAATGTCCTGCAGCAGGCAAAGTCAGCTATCTGTTCTTTTCCACCCAGCACCCCAATTCCTGAGATCCTTAGGTAGCTAATATCATTGTTAGGAGAAAACTCCATCTACACAAAAATGCAAGAGGATGGAAGCAAATGGCTACTAAACAGCTGTACTACTGATGCTCAATCTTGTCCTCATGTGGACAACACAAAAACTATTTAATTCCAATGCAAAATGTATTTTACTGAACTGAAACCAAACCAAACTGTTCATGTAGTTCTCCCCAAGATGTCACATTACTGATCCTTGTCTTAAGCACAGTATCATTTTGCTATGGATGTGTGGAAATTAAAGAGCTTTTTTAATTAGCAATAAATTTTCTGCAGTCCAAGACTGACCAAACATGTAACCATGACTTTCTTTTTCCACTTCTCTACCAATAAGCATCTCGTGACCAATGACTCAGAGACTGAGATTATTAAAATAATAATTTCCCTTACCGATTCATTAACTCCTAAGGATAAAAAAAGCCCAACAGTTTCTGTCTAGAATTTTTATCAGTCTTCAAGGACAATCTTATCTCTTTTCTCCAACAGACTAATCTTGAGTTAAGGGAGGTTGCAAGTAGGTAAAATATGCTGTCTGTGCTAGCTCAGGTAAAGAGGGGGATATTTTCTGATATGCAGTGCTGCAACATTTGTTTGTCACTAATACAGTTAGTATTGCTATGTCATCAACAGACATAATTTTCTTCTGCTTAATAATTCGGGACAAGTATAATTAAAAAGTTTTACTTGAAGGGTAAGTAATAAGCTTGTACAGTTATGAGAGCTGACTTCTCCACTATTTGAAGGTTGCAAAAAGAAAAGGAGACATCACTACAGCTGTGTGTTTTACTTATAATGCTGCAGAAAATATCTGCCTTAACAGGAGATACTGACTTTACATTGAGGATGACTAACATGGTATTAGACTGTTTTGAATATACATTCACATTCTAACTGTAGAGATTTCACTATTTAATGCTTACAAGCTAAATTATTTCCTGAGATGGATCTGGTCTACCTATAGGCACATGTGTCAGAGGAAAGGTGGGCCTCTGTGCTGCAGGAGTGCCCAACTCAAGTGGATGGATGGAGCATTAAACACTTCAGTTTCTGATTTTTGTTCCTCACTGTAATTTTTTTCCCTCAACATGTCCTGCTTACCCTTTCCTGGCAGCTGCCTATTCAGCATCCAGCACATACACAAAATGGTCCTTGCCAGATGCTGGTCAGAGGCATAGGTGGCCTGGGTTTGTCAGGTGTCATCTCCAAGCCATTTGCTGCTCCTAATCAGATAGATTAATCTCATGTACTGTCTATGAACTGCTCCCAGACAAAAAACCAAATAAATTCAAAGCAAGCCTCCAGGGCTTTGCACTGTGCTGATGTAGCCTTTCTGAAGCCTTAGACTGCGTCTCTCTCTATTACTGTGACATAAAGCTGGGATCCATTGTGTGCTGCAGATTGTTGGGCACCTCAAGGTAAAAGGACAAAGGAAGAAGGATGCTGAAAAGCAGCTGGGGCATGTGTTGCTTAATGTGGCTTTCTGTCAGGCCTGCCTGCTGCAGCTGTGACCCCACGTGCCAGACAGTGGGTCAGTTTAATTCTGTACAAATACAGGAGAAAGAATTTTGTTGTTTTCTTGACACTCCTGTTGTGTAAGAAAAAGCACAGTGATAAGAAATCCTCATGCCAGTAATTGCATATTCGATGCAGGGAACTTATATTTCATAATTTAACACCTATCCCAATGGAGAGGTCTGTCAGCATCTCTACCAGAAACTTCTTACTAGAAATGACACTCAGATTCTACTAAGTGAAAAGCAGATGCAGCCTTCCTGGGAGCAAGTTTGAACAGACGGGTGAGAATCAAGAGCATGGCTCATAGCAGCAGTGGGAACCCAAAGACCACATGCAATGGTATTGCAGCTGCTTAACAAGGAACACTAAACTCAACTTGTGTTTTCCTGGTGTGCAGGAGCTGTGTCTTTGAGCTGCCCAGGGCTGCACTGCCCTTCCCAACAAGCCCAGCTACTCTGCAGGCTGGGTGGCACAGCAGGCATTCTACAGCTTCACCTGGGTGCACACCCTGGGCTGTGGTGTCTTATCACAGAATCACAGAATATTCTGATTTGGAAGGGGCCCAAAAGGATCATCAAAGTCCAACTCCTGCCCTGCACAGGATATCTCCAAGAATCACACCATGTGCCATGTGGGTGCTTTGGGTATGAGATCGGCACTTTCACACATTTCTTTAACTTCAGATGTTCATTTTGAAAATGTAAAATTACTTTAGGTGTACTGGAAAAGAGGGTCTCAAACAAAATATTTTTCCAGCAGCTGTTCATGACCTCTTACCTCCCTCCCACACACTCAGTTCAGATCTGTCTGCTCTAGAGCACGTTAACTACAGCTGCTTCAAAACCACCTGGAGGTGGAATAACCCCACATCAGAAAACAGCAGGTCTTTTGCTTTTGTTTAGTTGGTGTATTTATTCCTTCATCCATCTGGGAGACATTGGTAATCTGTCTGCCCAAATCTGATTCCTATTTAATAGCAGCGCAGTCAGCCACAAGCACAATTAAACAAAACAATAGTGTATGCCTTCTGAAGGGAAGCCAACTGGCAAAAATATAAACCAATTATTTTGAACTTCTGCTAAATATCTAACACAGAATGAAAGGGTTGGGTGTTTTTTTTCTCCCCCTAGTTTTCTGTTTAGTCCTCACTTTTGAAAGAAGCTCGTGGAACAGTTCTAAAGAACTGAAAGGGAGAAATCTCAGGAAAAGATTCTTTTTACTCTCAAATAGTTTTTGTTATAGGCACATCACTGAGTGAAGAAACACGCTTATCTTCTTAAGCAGGGGTGAAGTACATAGGTAGGTTGTCACCATATCCTGCTTTACTAAACTGTGAAAATTAAACAATCCAGTGATCTCTCCTTTCCTAGAAATACTTGATTGTATGTAATTAGATCAGAAGGGCCCCAGGATAATCATGCTCATCTGCCTTATTTAATCAAACTGTGATGATGCCAGTTCAGTTTAGAATTGTTCTTTTAATTCAGTGCTCATTTGTCATTCAAATGTGCTGTTCAGTCCAGCACAAAACGCATTTCTGTTCAAGGGAGTGGCCCAGAAGGGTGTGTCAGGTGTGCACAGGCTAAAAGGACTCATGTGAAAGACTGAGGTATCTTTCAGTCTCAAACTGAAATGTACTCAGGGACAACCTAGACCTAGGAGAAGCTGAGAGCAAACACAGCATGCAGTCCAAATCCAGTCTGTTTGGGATGCTATGCATGGACAGAGCTACAGCAGATGATGAGGTCAGGCCTGAAGTACTATTCAAGTCAGGCTGCAGTCTAGGTTAGAGGAAAAAAAGACAATAAATTATTTTAAGTGTCCAGCTGTTACTTGAACTGTTTGTTTCTAACAACAAAACCCAGAAGGGATTTTATTACACAACCAGCTTCTTAATTCAGACCCATTCTATGTACCTGACCATTTATCTCCCAGAATTCTCCCAGTCTTGCTGACCCAGTTGCCCACGTCTTCTCTGCATGTTTCCATGCTTGCTTTCTAGCTGCCTGTTATACAAAGAATATATGCTTTGCTATGGATCACAGGGTCTGTAACATCCTTCCTTGCGGACCCTCTTGTGGTCCACTCCACAATTTAATGTTTGGTCTTACTGACTGGTGTATGATTTTACTTGACACAGAATGAACCATCTGTTCCTGAAAAAAGCCTCAGCCCTCTTCTTTTCCTAATAGAATTGATTTATAAAGTCACCTTTCTGCTGGCTCTCTACATTTGAGAGCATAGCTTTGTCAGTACAACTTTTAGCATACAGCTTGTAGCCCATGCAGTTAAACAACAGTGCAAGTAGCTGGACAAGTACTTCGGAGCACTTGCTAGAGGCATTAGTGTCTGAGGTAGCCTCAACCTGAAACCCTCAAGGTTAATTTGAGTAGTTTCCAAGAGTTCATTGCCATCACAAACAGGGCTAAGTTATCAACCTTGGATGTATATTCTGAAATGTATATTCTACTTTGGAAACAGATTTGCTGAGAAGAGTTTCCTTGAGATTAAATGTCCCCTCAAATGAGGCACAGATCCATATACCTCCTGAACTAAACTGATTTATCTTGCTAAGTCATCCTTTGAAAAAACGCATTGCTTACCCAGTCTGTCTTTCTTTTGTCCATATGCCCTCTCTTGATTCAGGTGGATCCTGATCATAAGTCACCTCAGCACCCAGGAGCTGGCATGCAATGACTTGTTTCCAAGTGAGAAAAGCTTGCCCAGTTGCCTGCCTGTGAGTTAGTACTTGTTTAAACACAAACATGAAACAACGGCATGTGAGTAAGGAGCACATTCATGACACTGAAACAGAAACAGTTGTCTCTGTGGAGCAAGGGAATAGCAACCTCAGCACAGCACTCAGGAGAGAATTGGTGTAGAACTGGGTGTTCCTGGGAGGAGTTTTGTGACCCACAGACATGCAGCACGGTTCCACTGCAACAGCAATGATGGTTTACCCGCTTGTTCCAAGCTGGGTTCCAAGGCCCTGGAATGTGACAATCACAGAAATCAAGGGAAAATGTCATGTTCCTGCCCTGGGTCAAAGAAAAAGCTCTCACACATGTTTTACATTCTCACATCTGCAGTAAGAAACACTAAGAAAGTGGAACTTTGGCATCCTGCAGTTCATGTGCCAGACACTGGCTGGGACAACCAGCACAGTCTTGAGCTTCTTTTTCACATTTACCTCTGAATTTCCTGAACACCTCCAACGGTGTTTTATTCCCAGTACTTCCATATTCCTTGTCTCCTTCTCTCCTCCATGTAGTTTCCGCTTTTCAGATCTTGTTAATATTTCCACAGTATATTTTATATATATATATAAAAACATATAGTATATTTTATATATATATATATAAAACATATATATATATGTGTGTATATATATATATATATATATATATATGAACTCTAGAGAGTTCATCTCACTCTCTAGAGATATGAAAAGTAGTTTCATACAAAGAGCTCACAAACTATTCTGCACTTACTCTTATGTGTCCTGATTTTTGGTAGTTACATGTGAAAACGTTTGTAGAATTGGATCAATAAAGAAGCATATAGCAAGAGGGTTTGCTCCTTTTTAAAAGTGTTTTAATATCCATATATTTCACACTCTGCTTTTCTTCTTTTATTGTAGAGCTTTAATTCTTCATTACTTCCACCTGCAAGCCAGCTGGTAGTGGTTTCCAGTATGTGCCATGCATTAGCCTGAGGAGGACTGTGATGGGGCCAGCTGCACTAGAGACATTTCAAAAAGTAACAGGTAGTTCTCGTCCAAGTCCATGCCCTGGTTTTGTTACCAGAATTTTTTTTTTTTTTTACTAAATATGAAACAGGAAAATTAAGGGAATTCCCCCACCCCAGCTGCCTTACAAATTGAAACCTCTTTCTAAGTACCAGTAGGCAGTACAGACTGGGATAACATCCAGAGCCTTTATCAGGAAGGCAGTATTTGACGAGAGGGAGGGGAAGTAATAAGCCAAATTATGTATGAATTTTGAAGGCTGTGTGTGCCACTAAACTTGTTTTTCTGCAACCTGCCCTGATTCCTTCCATTAGCCGGTCTGACAGACACCAGTGCAGTTTCGGAGCCTTGGGACTCAGAGCCCCCGCCCTGCTGGCCCCGGCAGGAGGTTTGTCAGGGGAGGTTCGCTGGTGGTTGCGCCATCTGGTGCAGAAAAGGTTTTTTTCCACCTACAGCACGCAGAAAAAGGTTATTGGAATTAATGCATAAAGTCGCACAAACCCATTCATGCCACTGGAAAAGCAGTACACAAACTAAGTTCTGACTGCAGATGATGAAGCCGTGCAAAGTACTGTTCTGTGCTTTGTTTGGTTCCATTAAAGCATTAATATTTATCTCTTGCCTCCACAAAAAGCAAGTGTACGAACTTTTGGTATTCTTTCATTCAGCTGTTTTTGCAATATCCATCCTAGCATCTTAGTTTAAATCACCTTTGTCATTTAAAAATAATTTGGCAATTTCTTCTCTGTTTGTTTGTATACTTGGAGAGATATGCAGGCGCTGGGCTTTGACTTCTGACCTACCTTATTTATCTTAACAACATGTTGTTCAGGTATGAGCCAAGGCCAGAGGGTAGGACACCTTGAGAGAAGTACACCATGTAGTGCTCCTTACAAGGGAAAAATCCCAAATCCACTGTTTTGGGACTGTAAGGTGTTGCTGCATCATGCCTTTGCTGTCAGAGGACAGGCTGCAGTTTCCTCACATAAGCAAAACAAGCCTCACACAACCATACCCTGAAATGCACTGCAGTGAGACATTTGAGAGCACAGATCTGGTTTTCATGCCAAAATACAGTTTCAAAAAGATTCTCAAAAACACTTGTTTTCCCCCATATCTACTGAAGAGAGTCTGTTAGAATACAGACCATCCTTTTTGGCAGATAATTGCCAATCCTGATCTTTAACTCATTCAATGCAGGGGATACCTCAATATCTAATTTCCTCTTTCTTATTGGATGGGGTATAGGTAGAGCTGCAGAGAATCATTGACTTGGGCCTGTTGTACCCTCTCTCTGATCCTTAATCAGCCACATTACCTGCCCTGCTCAAGAAATGTAGCAGTTGTGGGGCTTCCTCAGCTGCACAGCCACACTAAAATGGTTGTGTTTAATGGCAAGATAATGAAGACTCAGCATGCATCCCTTTGTAAAGGGGTTGGTGGCATGTTACTTCAGGGAGATCAGTTCCCATCCATTTCTTCCATCCTCTTGCTGCCCCTTCTGTTATTTGTGACCTGGCACACCTGAGAAATAATGCATTTTTTTTCTGTAGATCAGCTCCCTGAAGTAGTCCCGAACAGCTACAGAGCAGCTGGCCCAGGACATCACTGGAATGGCAGCAGACAGGTAGGTAGGGAAAAGGTGGGATCTGCTTCAGCTATCTTAGACAGCAGTGTTACTGGGGGGGAAGATTACATTAAGCTTGGCTGATTTCAGAGCGCACCACTGCGAGCGAGAGGGATGTTCCATTCTCCTCCTTGTCTCCTCACTTATGGTTGCAAGCTGATGGTGAGAACCTTTTTGGAAGAAGTGTGGTGCTGAATTACCTCGGCCTCCTCGTAGTGTTTGGTGGTACAGCTGAGCCCATCAAACACCTCAATGGAAAGAATGTCCTGAGCTCATCTAACGCCCTGGTGAAACAATGGCCTTGCCAGGAGCTGTGCATTCCCAGCCAAGTATTTCTTTGAACTGGCTTTGGCTCCTTTGACCACAGATTTAGCTGATTCATCAGCAGGATATTTACTTGCATTTGCTGCTAGTATGTCAGCTTGCTTTATCAAGAATACATAAGATATCATAAAGAAAGCAGCAGGAACACACAGCTGGAAGCAGGGAACTGGAGATGGAGATGGGGAAATAACTCCTTCTGAAGGCAGGGAGCCATTCAGTGGTCTTTTCCTTATCATCTAACCACACCTTGAATGTTACCTCCTGTATCAGTCACCTGGGTTGATAAACCAGTTAAAACTGGGACCATATTCCCAGAAGTTTCCCTCGGGTGTTACTTAGGGAGAAGCAAAGCATGCATGTTAGCACTGATAATTACTTTAGCTACTCCAAGCCAGCTTTTCCTGTGTTGCAAAGGAGCCCAAAGGCTGCAAGATAAGTTGTGTTGATACTATCAAAGACACTTCTGATGGTAATTTGCAGGCCGTTGCGTTTTATAACTCATTTGCTCTGTACCAAACTGAACGTGTTCTTTTCTGTGAAAGCTGATTTGAAAATACACATCTTGAAATATGTAAAAAGCATGTCTCAGCTGCCTATTTTGCATTCCATTTGTGCAGATACCAAGCAGCTCTAGCAAGTTGCTCCAGCTCAAGACATCACTCCCTTCTGCTGTTGTTGGGACTTTGTGAGAAAAAGTTACTGCCTTTGCAACACAACTTAAGTTGGAGAGATGGTTGGAAATGATACAACTTCTAATATTTTTTATGTAACTTCAGTCAGGGGTTTGTTCGCCTTTGCCCAGGGGGAGGGGAATTGAAGTTTCTCTTCAAAAGACGCTGTTCACCGGGTGAGGTCTGATGAGCTTAACCTCTACAGACTGGGAGTACCCAGAAGATACACAGGAGACAAGTGAACATTAAGGAACACTACCCTCCTTTCCCCTTCCTCCCCCCCGGTGCCTTCGGAGACACCTGGTCAGAGAAAAGAGTGCTAAGAGAACTGAAGAATGAGGACCAAAATAGCATTGAAGGCGAAGGGATCAATAACCAATAGGAAATCAAATACTAAAATTGTGTAATTTAAGACCAATGAATGTGAATTTCTTTGGGATTTGTCTGTATAAATATGTGAAAAGTCTGGTGAAGAACCATTTGTGATGGAATGATTTTCACTGCACAACCCGGGCATGTGTGGATGAAATAATTTCTATTGCACATCCTGGCCAAAATAACATCCTTGCCAGAATAAAGTACTGCTTTGATTCTCTAAAAATGAAAAGATGTTGTTGGAGAGTTTCTGTTTTTCCCACAGTCTCGGTGACAGGATCACTACCCACACCTCAGTTCTCAGTCTGGCATGTTAAACTGATACTCAGAGGATTGTATCCAAGGGAGACCACAGCATGGGCACACATTCCTCTTTGCTGACACAGACGGGAAAAGGACAATTGTCTCTGGAAAAGGAGAAGCCTGAAGTAGCAGGGGAACGGTACTGTCACACACCACTAGCAACCTCTGCACACAGACTGAGGCCTTTTGGTTCATGCAGCCATACAATTAATTTATGCAAGACCAAAATGATGACTACACTAAAGAAAAAAAAAACCTAAGAAAACGGTGGTTTTATGTATGTTTTACATGCATATCAGCTCTCCATTTTTACTAGATTCTGGTTCAAGTTTCCAATGCAAGCAATCCCTCTTTAGAGCCTAGTGTCTCTGGCTTCTACTACAATCCAATCCTGCCAAACCACTTTTGCAGCAAAGTTTTTACATAAGTTTTTCTTCATCTCGATCATTCCTAGCATCCTGAATTTAAATCTCATTAGACAATAAGGACATCACATCATAAAACAATTTCCTCAGACATCTTTGCATATGCTGATTTACATTCATTTTTAAAAGGAAACTCTGAAGAGAGGGGGACTTGCTTATCTTAATTTACACTCAGTGAAAACACTGAGAATACTTAACTTGAAGGCATTTAAATCCTGGCTTGCTTAGGGACAAGTAACTGATTAGAAAATTAACTAGCCTTTAAAAATAATATCCCTGTGATTTGTGTGACACTCAGTGAATTACTATAGGCTATCAAAGAAGCAGAAACAGATGATGTAGCATAAACTGGTTCAGCTAAATAAAGCACACTGAAAAATAGGATCGACATACAATTTGCATTCCAAAGATCCTCCCTTTATACAGGGAACAAGCAGTATAGAGATCTGCCAGTCCACAGGAAGCTGCAGAGGCAGAAGGCAAGCCACTGAGGCTCAGTGCCAGTCTCCCAATGACTTCAAGACCACCACTTACAGGCTCACAAATATGTTGAGTGCTTAAGAAGCTCTTTGAGGGCTTCAGTCTGAGAGGCTGGTAGCTGTACATGAAAATATTGTTTTCTCACCATTTCGTTTATGTGTGACACTTTCTCCTTCAAAACCTGTCTTCTGAGTCTGGGTGTGTAGACGTTACATCCGGACTATGGAACGAGGCGCCTCCCGCCCTGCCCCACCCCGCTCCACTCGATCCTGTTTCCAGCCGGGGGGTGTCACTCTTCCCCCTTGTCCCAGCACGGAGATTTGCCTGCCTGCACAGGAAGGCATCGACTTGCTCTGTAAGTCGTGGCTATTCTGCCTAGCAGAGGGCCATATAAACTTCCTAGTTCAGACAAGATCAAGGGGCAGAAGCAAATGCCCAGGCTGGGTCCATGGGGAGAAACGGGACTTGGGCCTTCAAGCAGGAACATGACATTCCACTGATGCTGCCATCTCATATAACGTGTGCTAGGAGTATGTCTTCAACTACATCTGCTAATTTCTCAAAGTTTCTGAATTTAAATTTCTGCCTTCAGCATCCAAGATAAGGTCTGAATGACACCCAAATACAGCTAGTTCTGTAACCTTGCATCTACTTCTGTAAAACCAACTTGCAGGTGCTCAGCAATCCCAGCTCAGTGCCAACCTCCCACGTGTTCATTCACACTGCTGTCAGCTGGAACTCTTTGAGACTGTAGGTTTAGGGGTATAGGATTAAGGTTTACATGTCCATCCCAATAGACACAAAGCTATTAATGAACTGGGACATGCTTTGTGGAAAAGTTCTGCTCAGGCTTTGCTTGGGAAAAAAATCTACTACATCTATATCCCTTTTTTTTTTTTTTTTTTTACCTATACACTAAAGTCTTATGCAAACTGTGCCTGAAGAAAAGTTGAAGAAGTGGGTCTCTGGGGAATACTAGCTGAAAAGCATTGGTACATTGTTAATCCTGATCAGAAGAACCACCTTAACACCCAGAAAAGCAAGACTGTGTGTTTTCAGAAATGTATCATAATTTCCTGAAGGGTGTGCGATCACCACTGTCAGTTTCTTCTCTCAACTGCATTAACAAATAGGAAACCATTTTCTGACTAACCACCACAAGAAATGCACTTAACAAGTAACCACTTTGGATCCCAGAAGACCTTAACATTACTTTGGACTCCCTGGAGAGAAGCATCTATTTTCACAACAGTTGATGCTGTATAATAGGAGCTGGAGAGGCTTTTTCCATTCAGCTCAAAGACAGAAACCCAATTAAGAAGATCTTAATCCAAGTTTTTAATACACAATTTTGGTGTATTGCAAAACAAAACCCATTCAATCACTCTAGTTAGAAAATAAAGTGCACAAATGGTTTCTTTTCTCCAGAGAGTAAGGAGGATTAAAAACATTATGGGCAGAGTAAGGAAACAGAACAAGGACTCGGTTTCTTGGTTGAGTACCATACCTAATTTAGTTGGAGACAAAAATGTCAAACTTGTCAGTTATGCAGCTTCCTTTCTGGAAATGCTGAACCAATGCCATTCTCTATTGAGTTCTATTGAAAGAGGAGAAATTCACACTGACAAATCTGTCCCTGTTATTGAGCTGCCTAACTGTGGAGTTAAGCATCTAAACGTAGACCTTATATTTAAAAACCTGCCGAGATGTGTATGTGCTGTTTACTCTTCTCAGTTGTTTCTTAATCCATTGTCTCACTTTTTTTTTTTCTTTAATCACAACCACCTCTACTCTATGGTCTCAGTATCCATGAATATTCCCCGTGCTTCAGAACACAGCTCCTTTAAACGAGTTTGCTTCTCAATCTCTGCTTAGTAAGAAAGTAAAAACCACAACAGTTTTTTGTGCCAAGGTCGTTAAAAATTACATTCTTATGCTCTGCTTCAACCAGAGATCTCCTCCCTGCACTTCCTGGATGATACACAGCCATCTATGATTCTAAAAATAATCCTGCTCTGTTCTGACACACTGCTTAGCCTGCATGTGCATCCTGCATGTGCGTGTTACCCGCACAGCCGTGCCAGACTTCTTGGAGCTCCTTGAACATAACCATGTGCCTTCATATGAATGGCTTGTATTCATGTTCTGGTGAAGCCACAAACAGACCAGAAAATATCTTTGCAATGCCAATCCTCCAAGCAGCCTTTGGATTATTCCCACTACTTTCTTCTAAATACGTAACTTACTTTAATTACGTTATGTTTAATCTGCCCATGTCTGTTCCTGCCTATACATTATAAAGGCTGCACATTGTGCCTGTTAGATACTGAGCGAGTGCAGCTAGGAAGGCACATGCAACTCCTGAGCTGACTAATTACCTCTTAATTCAGGTTAACCTGACTCCTCCTGTATCTTAAGCAAATAATTTTTTCTGGATTGGAATGCAGGCAAGGGCCCCTATGTAAAAAAAACAGCAACAGTGGGTGAGGTCAATATATTTATGTGAGCAGTGATACAATTTCTGTCTCAATTCCCAAATTCCATAAACTATGTCATAATTATACAGAAAGGACAGACTGGAACAGGAAAGGGAGCTTTCTTATGCACCTACTAAAGAGAGATGACAAAGACTAAAATTGGAAAGTATTAGAAACTACGTGGCAACTAAAACAATGAAAAGGGATTATATCTCCCCTTTCTTTAGTCCTTGTACTGCAGATTGTAACTATGACCCCTTGGGCTGGGCTAGATTCCCTGCTGCTGACTGGACACTGTAGCTACACAAGGCAACAGAGTATGTTCTACTCCCCAAGGTCACAGCATCATAGAACAGAATCGTTAGGTCCATTAGACCTTTCAGGTCGTTTTACACACACAAAGAAGACAGAGAATGATCCAAGTCAGTTGGATGAAAGCAGAAATGAAAGCTACGTCAGTGAGACAAGCCCCATAGGGAGAGGTGATATGTTTTCATTGGACCACCTGATATAGCTGAAAAAAAACAGAGCAGCTTTCTGGAACACAAACCCTCCTTCACCAGGCCCAGCATCATTGGAGCAGGGGTGGAACAACAACAGCTCCCTTCTCTCAAGGAAGGTTAATCACTGCTGTGGAACAAGCCTGGCAAAGATTTTATACTCCCTGAATCCAGCCTTTTTTTTTTTTTCTTGCATGGCATTTATATTTTCAATTTTATAATATTTAAAGCTACTTTATATTACATTTGTCACCTACTACAGCACAGTAAGAATGCAAACAATTTAGCTCTTGAATTCTTTGCAATACCTGCCTGGAGATGAACCCACACCTCTCCCTACTGATTAGCACAGGCCTGTTTGGTAGGATGTCTCTGTCTTACAGTAGGATTTCTAATTACCCAAGATTCTATCAGCTCCTGCTGACAGTTTTTTCCTTTGTGTTTTTAACCCTCTGCAGCTGACATCCCAATCACCTTTGCAACAACTGAGCTGTCAAATGGAAGGCTGAGACTGCGATCAGAGGGAGAGCACCTGCAGGAAGAGAGTGAATTTGTATGAAGCGGAAAAATTGGTGCTTCTTTGCATCTGCCAGATTGTAACAGCAGAAAAACGAAGAGCTGCATCTTCAAAATTAGAAGAGTGAAATTCCTTTGCAAAACAAATCATATCTTCACTATATATACACAGTTGCCTTTCATTTATTAAAAATAATTTTCCCTTTTTTGTTTTCTCGTTAAACAGGCAAGTTGGGTTTTGAACGGCTAAAATAAAATTTATAGAGGGAAAAAAACCCGTAACACAAAACACCTGCAAGTTTTTAAGCCAAACACTGTTTCTTTTAAAATCTAGGTAAGACATAACTATGTAACTGGGAGCAAAATGGACATCTTGGGAGAAAAATCTCAATATGAAAGGGGATATGCTCTCCAAATACCCTTAACCTGCAAGCCTGTTGTTAAAAGCAGGAACATAAAAAGCAGGAAGTTAAAAAGCTGTCACCAATCAGCGAGCCTTTTTCCTTTCCCAAGTACGTTGGTGAATTTCAGGCCAGATGTTTCTTAGTCACTGCTAAATACCTGAACAGTGTGCCAGTGTCCAGCATTGCTCAAGAGCAGTCCCCTCCTCAGCAGCCCGACTGTATTAATATATACAGCCAGCTATGAAATCCAGCATCTTTTGATAGATTTTGCAGATTTGACAAGCAAGACACAGCTTAGATATTAGCTGAACTCCAAAATGCTATAAAGCACTCTTCTGAAACTCTTATACAATAAGACATTATAAAAATGAGACTTTTACTTTAATATTTAACCAGCATCGACCACCACTAATATTTTTTAAAAAGTTTAATAAAAAACTATGGGTAGCCTAAACAAAGTTTTAATGTTGCTTTAGCCCTAGGCCATTGCTGGGCATTCATTTCATGAAATGAGACAGAGAGAGGATACAGTCCTGCTGAATTGCAGTTCTGTCCTGAACGTTGTAGACTTTCTGCAAGACAAACCTCCTTTTCATACATGTAACAGCAGCAAACCACTCTCCAACCTCAAGCCTGAGAGAGCAGCTGTTCACCCATCAACAGGAAAACTCCTCTGGCACTCTGCCCCAGAGCCTGCAAGAACGTAGCAAGTTGTACAAAACCTGATGCAAAAGCTGTCAGACAAGCGAGTTACCAAAGTTAAAGGTAACACAGCTTTACATCTCTTAAATGAAGACATACTTCCTATTGCTTTGGGGAAAATGGGAAAATCTTGTGGATGTTGTTCTAAAGTGTTTTTGGGAACAAGGCTGCATAACTTACTGCCAGTCACTCGCATTTTAATCAGAATCATCTGCTCTCATTTTTAAATTCATCTTGATATCTACAGTTCCATTCAAACTACATCAGTGGTAGCATTTAAAGTAAAGAATGCTAATACAGCAGCAAAGCACTGCATGGCAGAAAAGGACCAAAGCCTATCCTGTCACCACAGTTCAGTCCTATATAGAATATAAAGTAAAATGAAAAGCAGGAAGCAAACACCAGGGCGTGTATGGTACAGCTTCAACTGCAACAGCTCACACAGGGCGATGACTACACATTGCTGAAGATGGCAAATCTCTGATTTCTCCTTCAGGAAAGACAAAACTGATTGAAATACACATAGTTAGCAGGAAAACACATTCAAGTGATGTAGTAAAAACTAGAATAAGCAAGTAATTATCAGTAATTTTTATAAGACTCCAGTTTTACCTCAGGATTTAAAGCTTCCCTCATTGTGCCATGAATCCAAAATGTTCAAACTCCCTGCCATATTCATACGGACAGAAATCCATGCGGTACTATTTTGTCTTATACACACCTAGACCCCCAAAGTTATGCAATTCAAACAGAAGATGAAAAAAGACAAGAACAACTCCTCTCTTCTGCAATAAGCAGGTATCAGACAAATGATTAAAAATTTATTCCCACCCTACACATGGTATCCAAAAAAACAATACATACAAAGATCTATTTATCCCACAATTACACAAGCCTCCTGGATTTAATATTTTGAACCATATGACAAAGTTCAAGATACTTTATTTATTAGATACAACAAGTAGATCTCCAAAGAGAGTTCTTGAATGCATGAAAAAAGCCCACATCACTTAAGTGACTCCCACACACACCTTCCAGCACCAGATTATATTTATAATGTACTTTTTTAATGATGCCGTTAACTTTCTCTTGCAGATCTGCTCCTCTCCTTAAGGAGTCTTTTGTATTTCCAGGCATGGTTGTTTAGTTCATTCTACCACTTTATATATATATTTACATCCATCTAATCTCAATTTGTCATACAGGCATACAATTCAGTTGTTTCCTAGCTGTTTTTTTTGCAGTCTATCTACATCTCAAAAGAACTTGTGCACAGCACAAATTAATGCGAATGGCTTTCTCAGTGTACATACCGAAGGATATGCATCCAGAGCTTGACCATCTGAACACATCTTTCAGTAGTCCAGGCTGTGTTTTTAAACTAATTATAAAGATCTGTAAAAATGTATTAAAAAAATTATCCTTGGACCAGCACAATGTCCAAGAAACAGTTGGTAAAGATCTAGAATTATTCAGGTATTTGTAACTCTGAAATGATATAGTGTTAAAGTGTAAACTTAGGTTACACAGAGGAATAACTTTTTCTTAAATCAAGAACTCTGTAGCAGAATAAATAATTTACAAGCTTGAGAAAAGTCGCACTGTTTCCAACACAAAGATTTCTTACCTCTATTGTAAAAAGCTTAGAGGAAATATTATTTCTGTCAGTGGCTGCAAAACTTAAATACTTCGTTTTGTCCACAGAATTCCCTTCTTTAAATCTGATAGAGGCAGATGAAGACAAAACAAACCCCAACATGTAAGGATTAAGATACTGCAATTAAATTCTAACCCTGCAAATCTAGTGAACATATGTTCTCACCAGATTTACGGAAAGCAGTTATTTTTTCTTTCCTTTTTTTAACTAGAATAAGCACTGAACTTCTTCCATCCACATTGTCAAAATAAGTGCCTGATACTGTCATAAAGTAATTTTCAAAGCATTTTTTAATTAGAGCAGAAGCAGGTCCCTCCTTGCACTCTTCAGTCATTCAGATACATTGCCCAGGACTGTCTGCTGAGGAAATGCTGCCTCACACCCAGCGTTGTCCAGACAGCCCCTGGGTCTCTCGCCTAAAACAATGACAACAGACAAACCTGCAGATCCCACCCAAGGTAATTCCTGGGGAAAGGCGTGGGAGCAAGGGAGGTGGTGCTGAAGGCAAGAGAGAGAACTGGGCAACCTTCACTCCCATTAAAGACGGTGACCTTTCCGAAGCCTTCTCCAAAATATTTTTTTAGCATGGGTGTCTGTGTGCAAGAGCTGCAAAACATTAGGTTACTACCACAAAGCCAGAGATTTTATTAGACTCACAAGTATTTACAAGATCTTGTGTAAAGTCTTGGTTTTGGCACAGAGAAAATTATAAAGCAGTAACAAAATTTTTCAAAATGTTAATTACTTCATTAATGTCCTGACAAATTAAAAGAAACAATTAAGATGAACTGTTTAGATCAGATTTCCTACTTTTCCACAGCTTGGCCTGTGGCTTCAAGTTTTCTGCTTTCCTCTTTGTCTGTAATTTTATCTACTTTCTTCATCTAAAAATCTATCCCTGTGCTGAAGCCAAACATAGATAAGAAAGCATATACAAGAAATAGGAATGAGTCTCACAGCCTTTTTTTTTAAATTACTGGACAAAATATGCTTCCCTCTTCATTGTTCATCAGACAAAAATGAGGAAGCATCACTACACACCAGAACATCTGCATTAAAATGCCTTCAGGTTTCTTCACAACAGCAATACTGGCTTGATCACAGAGACAGGGTTCCTTTTCTTTCTCTCCCTCTGTATTATAACTGCAGCCACCATGATCTCATTTGGTATGCAAAAAAATATAATTACTTCACTACAATTTCCACAGCAATTTGAAGTGTGCCTTTTTCTCTTTTAAGTTACTGTTTTAATTTAATGAAAATGATAGGACAGACTGAGATGGCAAAACCCCAGTATTTTACATCCTTCAGTTCGTTTGGTTTAGTTACAGAAAAATAATCCTGGCAGTTAAACTAAAACCATAGATCTAAATGGATGAGGCAATTTTGTGCATTCTAAAATCAATGCATATTTAAATACTTGTTTTCCTTCACAACAGTCTTCAGAAGCTCCTGGTCTATGGACGCTGGACCAATTTACTCTTATTGCTTTCCTGCTCACTAAGCTTGAAGTGGGTGTAGGCTAAAATGCCAAACAGTGTGCACAGAATCCCAAGGCCTTGGTTAACAGACAATGGATCCTTAAATAAGAGGCACCCTCCCAGGAGGGTGATGCAGAACTTGAAATGTCCAAACATGTTATATCTAGATATCTGTTAAGGATAATAGCCAATACCAGTATTGTTTTTTGTAAAAGGAAACACTTGGAATTTTCATTAGTTCCACCTGAAGTATGCAATGGTACACCATGCTGACTCCAACTCTTACAGTTTTCCCAATCTCTGTGGCTGTACTAACCTCCACCTAAAGCCTTTCACCCACTGCACACTCCAGTCTGATGGACATGCCAACACTTCCTCAAGGCAGCCAAAGAGTGCGCTAGTACTCCTTGCAGGTATGAAGGTCAGCAAGTGAACAGCCATTACCTATACAAACCTCACACAAACAAAATACACTAAACACAAACATGCTTTTCCAGCTTCGTCATTTAAAATAAACCAGGAAGGTTATCAAACAATTTTCCCACGTAAATCAGCCCAAATGAATTCCAACATAATTAATCTGGAAACAGGAGAAATTACTAATGTTACAAAGGATACGTGACAGGTGACGTATTTCCAATGATCCAGTAAATGGACAAGTTTACCATAAAGGCTATTATTCCAGACAGCAGTACCATTATCTGTGGATTAATGGACACAGTCAGTAATCTGACTTGCTTTTGGCTATTGGTAGACACATTCCAGGTTATTTATATAGTTTCATTTACTTTCAAATGCAAATTATCAGGCAAGAAAAATGTATGGAGAACAAAAATAGAAACAGCTTCAAATCAGTACAGACAGTGGTGATGTGTATAAGCAGCTCAGGTATGGCGTCCATAAATATACACTGATAGAGCCACAGGCCTTTTCTCCTTTACTCTTGGTGAACATTTAAGAGTGATTTGGAAAATCTGGATACTCATTCACATAGAGGTTGTATTCTTCAGCTTTGAGATAAAGTCTTATTTATGGTCACAACAAAAACTATTTTAGCAAAATACCTGATTTTATTATTGTCAATACTTGCTATCCCATTCATAAACTGCAGTGGTACAAGAAATGACCCATCACTGAGCAGCAAAATCAGCAGTAGTAAGAATATGCCACTGGCTCTTTTTTGGACAGAAGGATACGGAGGGAAATTACAGTCTTCTTGGTGAGAATAAACTACTAATTCTAGAGAACAACCAATGTTGGCATCCTTCCACGGAAGAGAAGCTGAGACTGTCTTTCTCTGAGTGGACAGTCAGAGCTAGAACTAGAGCACTTAATACACGAGGGAAAGCTTCTGGATTTTGATAGATTTTCCTGTTGTTCAGATGGCCTTTAAATAGAAACAAGAATAAGGAGATAAATCAATCGACAGACTTGCTTCTCTCAGAGAAGTGGGGCAGACTCAACAAGGGGCTTTTTGTCTTGCACATGCCCCTCTCATTTCACCATAGCCAACAGCTGTACAAAAATCTGTTTCACAAAGAAACAGATCTTACTATCAAATCTAACTACCTCAGTGATAATTATTTAAATAAAGTCAATAAAAGCCTTACCACAGCAGAAAGCGTCCAGGGTCCAAATATTCCCCCTTCTCCAAAGACTGGCTCGAAGAAAGGTATGATGAACAACAACATAGCTGAGGACATTGGTGCCTGATAGTACAACAACTGCATAGAGTTTACCTGCAACTCATGCTGCTTAGCACCTACCCACTAAAACCAAAAGAGAAAGCTGTTAAACACGAGGGAGAAAAACCCATAAATTGAAAAACCTGAGCAAAAGCAAACTGGCTACTAACACAGAGGGAGTCTCACGTGGACAGTAGTATTTAAACAGAGTATTGAGCCTCAACTTTGCCTCACTGAAGGTCTCATGTGTTTGTCTCCTTCAAGTGAAAAAGCCATGAGAGGAGAAAATCATATGCAGGGGAAGTAAAAAGAGTGCCTAAACTTTCCTTTTCCCATAGTGTGGGGGCAAAGTATCGTACTTGAGGAAGAACAAAAAGGTAGCAGAGCTGGGAAGAAAATACCAGCTCCCTTTTATTCTCAGCACAAATTCCAGACCCTGTCTGTGTTAGAGCTGAGTATCCTTGCCTAAGCAGGGGCTGGATTCTGTTCCTTTCTTCTCATTTTCCTGTACATATAAGCTAACAAAACCACCACGCGTTCGTCTTTCTTTTGTCAGTTTATTCCAGATTTAATGGATTTCATTTCAATATTGATTATAATTGACTCTAACTTCAATTTTCAAGGTTGCATGCTTTCACAAATATTACTTATCCATGGCTATGAAGATAGATTTTACAGCCAAGAAGATTCATCTTTATGTTGTGCTGAAGAATGACGTTTAGTACTTCTTAAATCATATTAACTGGTAACACAGATCCCAGCATATAAAGTTGCTCAGGTTTTTTTATCTATATAATTTTGCCCAAGTACCATTATTTCTCCAGTACACACACCATCACTTAATGTTATTATGCAGCACCTTTCCTCCTTCTGCCCCAAAACAGGACAAGGGACCATTATTTATCATCTTACAGACAACAGGTCAAAGACCCTCACTTTTTTTGGAGGCACAGTACACCTCGTACAAAATAATTCACGTTTAAATCTATCACGTCAACATGACAGGGGTTTCTAATTTAGAAGGCTCTTACAAGTCATGGTCAATAACAAATCAGGTGAGCTATTAGTACAACGTTACAGCAGAAAGGGCTGAGGCAGTCCTTGGACGTATCAATTTTTTCAACTGTAATCATCCAGAAAGGTTGTATTGTGTGTTTATATATTAATCCACCATCTACACCTTAGAACGTGTATAGCTGAAACTGAAGAAGGATACTGATAAAATGTAAATAGCTCAAGGATAAACCATGGAACTGAAAGACTGGAAAACATCCTTTCTAGGGAAAAAGCTCAAACCAAGGCACTTGCTTCAGCAAGGAGAACATCTGCTCCCTCTAGAAAAAAGGAGTTTTACTGCTAAAGCAATCTTCGCCCCTTGAAAATAACGCTCACGTTAAAGATGACACCCCAATTTTTAGCAGCAAGGACGATCAATTCCTTAATTTATCAGGGGTTATGATGGATTATCATATTTTGGTGGTGTTTTAAAAAACAAGTAACAGAGCACGGAGGGTTTCCGGGGAGGCTGGGTGCTACCTAAAGGTGATCAAACCGAGGGGCAGCATCTTGAAGCCCAACCACCGCAACGCTCCCGCGCCCCACGCCGTTACCCACCACTTGGTACAGGGAGGTCACCAGGACGCCCAGGGTGGCGAAAGCCATCCCCAGGACGCTGAACTTCACGTCGTAGTAGGAGTTGAGGAAAACACCCAGCGTGATGGGGACCTGTGGAGGTGGACACGGCGGTTTTAGGCAGGGTCGCTGCCCTCAGCGTCGCCCCTCCCCGCTCCCCTCAACCCCGCCGCCTCCTCACCAGGGTCAGCTTGATCCGCAGGGGGAAGGTCTTGCCGTAAGCCACGCTCTGGATGACCACGATGACCGGCGTGGTCATGGCCTTGGCCAGCTGGTAGGTACCGATGGTGTTGCTCTGCAGGGAGAGGTTGGTGAAGACGACGAAGCCGCAGAAGCTGAGGGCCAGCGGCAGCACCTGCGCGGGCTGGAGGCTCTTGGGGGAGAAGGCGCCGAGCGCCTGGCACAAGTAGAGGCCGAGCCAGGTGATGGCGAAGTGCACCAGGGTGAGGCTGAGGTTGGGGAAGCCCAGCC
>VXBT01001724.1:1166637-1192205 GCA_013400235.1 Oriolus oriolus | reverse complement strand
CACGTGGGCTCGCGCCTTCCGGTGGCCCCGCCCGCCCCGAACGGCGCCGCCCGCCCGCCCCCGGCGGCAGCGAAGGGCGGGGGCAGCGTGTGTGTCTCTGTGTGTGGCTGCATGTCCGTGTGCCGGTGTGCACGCCCCCACCTCCTGCCCAACAGCCTCCCATGGGCAGAAACGCGCTCCGGCTCCAAGCCACAGGTACCTCTCCACAACCGGACAGGACACCTTCGTAAACACAAACACGAAATTGTACGTACAGAGGTACAGCACGAAGTACATTCTTTATCGGGTGTCAAAAGACACCGACTTGGGCAAAGGAGCTAAGGCCCTTGCCTAAGTGCACGTCATGTCCTCTGCACTGTGTCTTGTTAAGGGAGAGGCAGCTAAACGTGTTTACACAGGTAAACGGGGACAGAACAAGCTTTCAATATAAACTACAAAATCTCAGACACAGGGGTTTCAAAGTATGATAATATTTCCTCTGGCTCAGGATTTCATCAGCATTTTAGCAGCTTCTTAATGTACAGGAGTACAGCACAAAGCCATGAAGCAGGGGTGCCTTCTCTTTCGAAGGGCTGGAAGTAACCCCTCACTCTTGCTTTTCCGTTTTCCTTTCCTCCAGTCTGTTTTCTTCTCCCCTGCTTTCTCAATACACCTTCCAGCAGTCTCACTTTCTCCCCCCTGTATTCATGCACATTTTACTGCCAAGTAGTATTTCCAGTCTATGAGCAGCTCATTTTGGCACATAGCAAATAGATTAAGGAGGTCCATACAATAACCAAATTTATATAATGACATTTTAGATAGAATGAACAAACATTTTCTCTTTTTCAAGCAGTTTTATTAGGAAAAAAAATATGAAAAAGGTTGTGTAACAAATAATATCTCTGAAGTTGGTCATACTTTTTCAAGTTTAAATTGAAATCTGAAGGTTGGAGTTTTTAACCCCGCACAAAGAGAATGCTTTGTCCAAGTAATAATTTTGTTGGGGTTTGTTCATAACCAGAATGTCCATGCTCAGAAGTTTTTGCAAGTATCTACATGAAAACTTATGACTGAATTTCATATCCCAAAGGATCAAGGTCCTGGTCCAGAAGTATCAGAGAAGATTCCCTCAGCTTCTGTAGAAGCTTTCGGAGTTCTTCTTTTGAAAATACCTAAGAATAAATAATAAAAACCCAAACATAATAAAGTTATATTTATTTGCAGTGAATAGCACTGATATAAAAAAGTAAGTGGTGGTTAATTAACTTACTATTTTTCTATTTGATTATTTATTTCTATTTAAGATAGCACAATCATCAGGCATTTCAGAAAGACATTTAGCAAGGCACAGGAAGTTAGTAGCAGTATCCAAAACCTGAAGGTAGGTTCAAGATAGCTCTGTCTCATTTTGGGGTTGTTTATCAGGCTTTTGGAGGCACAGATGATTATGGGTAAACCGAACAAAACCTGCTAATAAAAAATCTGCTAACAAAAACCTCTAAAATAAAACCTGCTAATACAGTGTTTGAAATGTAATGGAAAAAAAGAAATCAATTACAATTCTACAGCTAAACTTAGAATCATAGAATCATTTAGGCTGGTAAAGAGACCTTTAAGATCATGAAGTTAAAATTCAATAGCCCCTATCCAAAAACTAGGAACTGCAGTACTCAGAAGAACTGCTTGTCGTAACACTGGTCATCATCCTCAATGTTTCAAAGTTAATTTTTTGATTCCTTAAGTCATAACACAAGGAAACCTTTTACTACTGCAGTGAATGGGAAGTGATAAAGAAACTTATGATGTTAAGGAACATATGGTATCTTCCTCTCTATATAGAAGCTTTTTCCACAGCCAACCCACAGAGCTTTTAATGTAAGCTAGGCTGCCTGCAGGCCTCCCTAACTCACCGTGTACAGCTTATGGCGCTCCGAGGCGACCATGTCAGCGAGGCGCAGGCACTCCTGGTGCTGCCCCGTGCTGTGCAGCACCGTGTGCAGCAAAAAGCACATCATGGGCAGACACAGCTTTCGCAGCAGGATCATCTGGTGTGTTCGCTCAGGGTCGTCCTCGGCATCCTTACCAGAGAAAAATAACACATTAGTATTACGAAAATCTACCTTGAACAGGCAACTCAGCATAACCATGCAATTAGTACTGTCAGAGGCAGAAAACTGGCCCAAGCAGCCTGGAGTGGACTGTCAGATACGATCTGTATGGCAGCTAAGGGGAGCAAGCTCTAAATGCTCAAAGCAACGCCAGAGCCAATTGAACAGGAACACATCAAACTAAATGTGACAAAGATACAACTGCATCCGATCTGTGCTTTGTGGTCTGTGTTGTGATATAAAAATTCATTTTACCTCTCTAACGTCAACCATCCATCCTCCATCAACAAACAGCAACACATTGTACATTTTCTCTTTAACATCAGCTGTAAGAGCATCCAAGAGGCCTTTCCAAATGCCATAATCCATCTGGCAAAGAAACAAAAAATAAACGACTGCACAACAGGATAATTTCCAAGGCTATTTTAAAACAGACTGCAACAGACAGCACAGCTCCAATTCAAATTAGAATCTTCAGCCAGTGGCTAAAACTTAAAAGCCTGCTGCTAACAGCTATTTCCATCTTTGCTTAATGCCCTGTCCAGAGAATCAGACAGGTTGTTCAGAAGCAAAGCCACTAGAGGAAGATAACTCTAAACAACTTATTTTGCCATGCTTGGAAAACAAATGTTTTTATTAACTGAATACAGTATATTTATACTGGCCAGACACGCAAAAAGAACTTCAGTCAAAATAAGACTGCAGCATCTTTTAGAAAACAAAAGGTAATAATACAAGAATAAACAGTTAATAGCAAAATGAAGTGCTCAGATTTATTAATAACACTGACAACACATTATAATGAATATTTACTACTACATTACAATATTTTATGTAAAGCTGAGTCATTAAAAGCAAAATTTATTGTGCAGTGGCCTTATTATTCTACTGTCTCATACTCTCTCAACCTAAAAATAATTTACAATAGAGCCCTTAAATAATATGAAATAGCCATCTTCTACTCTGTTTCATTAAACTAGACTGTATCTAAAGCAAGAATATAAAAGTTTATGGTAAATAAGATGGACTTCTACCCACCTCATACTTCTTTTCTTTATGTTCATGGGCCACTTTTTCAGTGAAACTTGCTTGGGGTAACAAAGAAGGCTTCTGTGGAGCTGAGTTCATGTGTTTAAACCATTCATTAAAGGTTTCATGGGCTTCCTGGATTGCATTGGAAACAGTGTTTGGATATTTTTGATTAATCTAATAACCACAATGTCATTACACGCACAGCCTTAATGCATCAAAGAATCAGAAGTTAAATCAAATGGATAAAGCTAAAGTTCCACCACCAAGGCAAAGCCACCATTATTTCTAAACAATAACTTGGAATATTGCATATTTGAAACTCACCAAATATGCACGAATACATAAATGTTCCCGGATAGCATTGTCATCTTCAGCTGGAAGTGGAGTATCCATTCCCTGTTCTTCCCACTGGTTATATATTTCTGCTATAGAGTCTTGGGGAATCTTCACAAACACATCTTTTGCAGCTTCATGTTTCTTGGATGCTGTGAGAATGTGAACCAGGTATCAGAGCTTTGCAATTTCCATACCAGATCTTTTTAAGCTGGCAAACCCATGCTTTTTAATAGATTAGATTCAAAGTTATATCGAATGTCGTGCCAAGAGCTAATGCGAACAAAACCAACATTTAAAAATAAGTCTACAATACTTGTGAAGCTTAGTACCCAAGAACTTCCTCATGATTGCATTGCTTTGCTTAAGTGCTTCTGCCCTCTGTGCAGGATTGAATACGAGCCAGTCAATTACATCTATTTTCAGCTGATCCGCCTGTAAAAACCAACACAGAGATTCACCACCATTTCAAGCACACAGCTGATGTAACACACATTAAATCTGGTCAGGGAAATACACAAGTTTGGAAAGCATTACAACATAGTAACAAGGGTTACTTCATTCAAAAGCTTAGAAAATCTCTGCCATCTGGAATAATAAAAAAATTAATTTCTAAGTGTTCCCAAGATATTCAGAGCATCACCTCTCAAAATTTTTTAAGGATTATGATGCATTTTCCTCAAATTTTAATATGAATATACTGTAGCAACATGTTTTATGGGGCTCTTGCCATAAACTTCAGGGGTGCCATCAGCCTGCAACCACAGTTTTCCAACTCTTGTGTTAGATAAACCACCTTTTTGTCTTAAGGAGCTTAAACTTTGTACTGAACAGCAAAAACACTGCCACAAATTTGCAAATGATCAGTTGCTTTCTAACCAGTACTTTGAATAGAGGCTATTAACATTACCTTGCTGTCCCTAAAGCACTGAGTTGAATCCAACCAATGCTCAATAGCAGTGATAAGGAAACTCAGCAAAAGCAGTGTCTGCTGCAGCTAGAAATGTCATTTCAGCATCTTAAAAGGTACATCTGAGATCTAAAGTATTAATCCTCATAAACTGCAGCGGCTACATCATCATCCTACTCCCAGCTACAACATAGGGTGCTGCAGTCATTTCATGGGCCTTATCGTCACTCGATATTTGTATACAGGCATGACTGCTGATAAGCACACACCCAAAGAGCAAGGAGAAGTAGAAACAGAGTTACAGATTTCTGCAATATCCTCACTTGGTCACATGAAAAGTGTATTTCCCTCACAGGCTTTTTTAAGGCAATTTTCACCAATGGTGGAAGAAAAATATGGCTCATACACGGTCAAAGACTCCGGAGCTGATTGCAAACTGGAGTATCTGCTCTGCCGAGCACCCACCTCTGTTGTGCCTGTGTCCAGCACGTGGTCATGGTGACTGAATTCCCCCGCATCCTTCTTGCGGATGTTTTCAACAATAGTTTTTGTTATGGCTGCAACGTCCAGACCTGGGTTAAAAGAGAACTGTGTAAGAACTATCATGGATTCGAACTTGACACAAACTGAATTTCAGACTCCAGTTGTTGAATCTTAATCCTTACTACGGGTAATTCTTATCAGTCTCTTCACACACACATTGTCAGACTAAATTACAAGCTTTTGTGCTATGTAATTTATTGCAGGTATTTTACAAGAATGAAATTTGATATAACAGAGAATATCAAATATGAGAATAATACAACCAACAAGTTGCTCAGTCTGTGCTGAAGACAGCATATAGATATATCTGCTAAGATCACTGACTCCTACAATTCTGACAGCAAGAATGTGATTTGACAGGAATGTACCAGGAAAAGCTCAGAATAGTTCTTTTACAGATGCTTAAGCAGGATGTTTTATTTTTGAAACCTTAGCCCAGCTTAAAAGAAAATGATTGAAAAATGACTGAAGAGAAGTTAAGACACTGAAATCTGCAGGAAATCTTTGTGTATTCTGAGTGGCACAGAGGCATTGTCAAGCAATGGACAGTGTGCTGCTTCATTGTAATCCCTTCTAGTTTCATGTACAGGCCTGGAAGGAAGTTTACACTTAATGCAAGCAACCCACCATAAAATTTAAGATACTCATAACCTTCCTAAATCCACAAACAGGTATGTATTTTTATAAGTAGTTATCAGAAATAATATGGTCATGTCAAGCTTCAGAACATATATTTGAGACAGGCAGCTGGCATTTACTTCCTGGTATGTTTGCGCATAACCCAGAAGCAGTGATATTTAGTTTAATCAATTCCAGGTTAATGAAAACACACCTATATACGGACTTGAAAAAGTGATCAGCAAATTTATTTTATTTAACTGAAAAATAGAGAGACACGGGAAGGAAAGAATATCTTATTCATAGCTAGGTTTTGGAGCAAAAACTACTGAAAGACAAAATAAACCCAGGATATAAAATGGTAATTGGACTATCAGGGCCTCTCACCTGCTTCTTTTGCTAATTCAAGGCAGTGGTGGCGCTGATCGCTCTCAGTGACATCTTCAAGAAATAAAGCATACTGAGCAACAGCAAGCTCTGGGGGCAGGTGGCTGACATAAAATGCTATTAAATCTGTGTGCTTCTCGGACACCAACCGCTGCACAGTAGGAAGCAAACATACACAATGAGAAGCAAATATACAGAAGTTATCCACTAATATGTAAGTATATATAATAGATATGCATACTATATTCCTTAGTCTAAATACCTATGTATGTTTACACTTAAGTAAAAGCACATACTAGGTAAACCCAAAAATGTACAACAAATTAATTTATTAATTTATTCTGATACAAGAATATCAGATTAATTTATTCTGATACAAGAAGATTCCACTCAGCTTCTAAACAAGAATCAATAAAACTGTCTCTTATTTAAGAACTGCTGACAGAGACTTTGTGTATTAGGCAAGCTTCCATGTATCTCTTGAGAAGAGAGCATTAGCTGCATCATAGCTCTTTTCATCCTGTAACCTTAGGTCTCCTTTTCTTCCTCCTTCACATCTAAACTACATTAGAGAGAACAAACTATATTTCTGAAAGCTTACCTGAATGTAGGTCTTTAGGACTTCAACAGAAACTTCCTCCTTATTACAAACAAATATAAATTCAATTTTAAAGCAGATAATGTGGGAAATAAAATAAAAGATACTTTACAGGCTATCACTATTAAAACAGACACAAGGTTATTTGCTTATTCTTGCTTCAGTAATCTACACAAACAGGCTCAACTGGAAGAACTTTCTCTTGGAGCATGATTAAAAAACCATGTCTTCTGATTCAAAGATTTAGTGTTCCAAGGATTTTCTTTTTCAGCAACGGGATAATATAGTCATTGGTCTAACTGTAATGTTACTTTTTACATGATTTTTAAATCTTTCCATGTTACCATATTTTTTAAATTAATAAACAAAACGTCAGGTGCATAGATTACTACCGCAGTGTACTACATGCCCTGTTTTATTATAGAATGTAACAGGGTATAAATATCATCTGACTCATCTGTAATAGCCTATGCTGAACAACCAGTACAGTCCAAGCACCTGAAACTGCTTTAGCCAAGACTCAAGTGTTTGTTGCTGTCAGGAATTATTACTTTAGTTTTATATGTGTAAATCAAAGACTTTCATCTAAGCATATACCTATATGAACTCTATACAATCAACAAATAATAAACATCATAAAAGCTTGCACGTCTGCCTCTTCTCCCTGAACTCTACTGAGGGTTGATCAAGTAATCATACAATAAATTCACCTACTCCAGAACTGTAAAGGCAGAATCAACAGTTACAATTCCCACAATAGAATTCATGTAATTGCACCTTTTTTGTCCCCTCTGTCAAACATATGCTAATGGCTAGTTCTACTCCACTTTAGCTTAAAGACCTACTCTATCAAATTTTGAGTCTGGCTAAAAAATTAGTATGTACACATACACACACGTTCCTCTTATTTAGCTAAATATTAACTAACTTCAAAACAAATTTCCACAGGGGAATCAAGCAGTGATTGGAAGTATGAATAAACAGTAACTCAGAGCTGTGTTTAAATCATCTAATGAAAACAAGCATTTGTCTTTTGCCAAAAGAGGTTACATTCAAAAACTTATTTGATACATAACGTCTTCTAAATTTTAAAATAGTAGAAAAGGAGAGCCCCAAATTACTTGTGATATTGTCAGAAATGAATAATTACAGCTATGTGACCCGTCTGCATATTTAGCCATATATAGGCCAGGTAGGTAGTAGCCTATACTTAGTTTATACTTGGAGAAAATAAGAAAGTTTCAGCTGGTACTAATTACCTCAAGCAAAAGCATTTATGAGCTTACAGCAGCAATACATACAGTTCCAACAACTGTCTGTAAGAACGGGTTATATTCAAACCATCTTGGCTACCATGAATAAGCCTAACACTGAAGTTTGACTCAGGACCTTCTCACCAAAGGGCTTCTGAGTAGAATCCACCATCCTCAAACCCCAATTTTTAAGCTCAGCTGGGAGGGAGGAGGATGCTCTTTTCTCCTTTAGGCTCCAAGATCAACAAATACTCTATTTAAGCACGCAGCTCCTCATTAGCCTGGTAGTAATTTACCATCACTCTATGCTGTCTATGTATTTGCACGCAAGCATTTCTACTTCACAGACTGGCTACTGCTATGACAACAAATCAAGGACAAGCGAACTGACCTTAATCTGCATACCCAAAGTGCGGAAAAACAGAATAAGATGTGTCATGAAACGAAGGAGGTGTCCTGGGAGCACACTTCTGTCTTTGGAAAGCCACCTGCTGACTTCTTCCACCAAACCTATAACCACCAAGGAAGTGTCTGCATTAGTCATAGCATGGAAAAAAAAAAAACACCCAAGAAATATTTCAAAATTATGCATTTATTCAACAAATGTAATTCAGCCTCAGAAGTCCAACAAAACAGAACAGCAACAATTTTGGAAAGATGCAGATGTTTGGCTTAGAAATGTACTGTATGTATTCTATCATTTCTCAGAAGGAGTTATAGCTATAGTCTGGAGTGTATCCTGATACATTTACATGATTTCATTACTTCTTTGAAACGACCTTGTAGGCCAAACTGTCCCTACAGTTCTTGATTAAAGCATAGCTTTAACTCAGTTTTCCTACTGTGTGCTTCAAAAAATCCATTCATACAGAAGTTTCTGGAAAGGTCACTCAAAATAATGTAGTCAGTTGACAATAAAAAAAAAATCACTTAGAGAAATGCTTACCATCCACATCTCCCAGTATAATGAATTTCTGAATCACATGATAGTGTTCTTGATTCTCCTCTATAACCCTCTGGAGACAAAAAAATAAAATTCAAACTTTAAATAAATCTTCAAGCATAATGTATGGAGAAAACAATCTTACAAATAAAGCAAAGGGTCCTCAGGGGAAGAAAGCTATCCTATTTCAAAGGGTATTCTTCATAAAGAGCAAGAGAAAAGGCACTTGCTATCTCCATGTCAAATTACAAGAACATTGACAAACTGAAAGAAAGAACAATATAAATCTGTGCAGTTAATACTTTCATGGAAGACATCCAAGACTAAGGAATTTTTGCTCTGAAGAGGAGAATAAACATTGATGTTACAGATAAGATTTACAAAATCACAGAAGCAGCAACAATGTGTATAAATCCTTAAAGAAAAGGCCTGTGAAAGTTACTTCAGGAAGAAATTCCACTGTCTCCCCAGAGGAATTAATGCATTAATGCATGAAATGCAATCCAAACACACCTGTAAATTTGCTCTATGAAATAGATTGCACTATGTTGCAATGGCAAATGCAGCTGGGTGTATCTGTGGCTGACAGCATGTCTTCGTCTTAGCAATACGATAAATGCTATGTGTCCATTCCATCAAATACAAGTTAAGTGTAGTTTCAATTTAATCACTGCAAAATTAACTTGTAAGTTATATATCCCCATCTTACATGAACTGAGTATTTTGGGTGCTAAAAGTAATAAGGAATCACAGTCTAGGCAAATATGCCTTTAAATTTTGAAAGGCCTGTTGTGAAATATGCACCTCCTATGAAGAAAATGGAATGTAATCAATTTTGAACATTTTACTGAAGTGTTTAATAGTTGATCTACTCTGTCTGCTTTGTATGTCTGACAACATTTTTGTCTTGGGGTGATTTTATGATAATACTGTATATCCCTATCATCTGCTTTATGCCCAGAAATAGGTCCCACAGCTTTAGGCTGGGTCCATGAGAGGGGGGAGAGAAGCTGGGTGAATTCTTCAGCACGGTTTGTGTTCAGGGACTCACACGCGCTCCCCCATGTCCTCACTGCTGCAGAGCTGAGGGAGCACCTTCCTGCTTTCAGCCAGCCTGTTAGCTGAGGCAAGGAATTTACCCATACAGGCAAACTGGAATCCTCCAGTAACTACTTCTTCTGGAACTGTTCGGCCCAGCTGTGATCTGAGAACCAGATCACTGGACCCCGAGGGCTGGCAGGGAGGCTGCGGAGACACTGCATCCCAGCCTCGGACCTTGGGAGGGGCTGAGCCAGCTACAGAGGGAACTCTAAATCCACCAGCTTTCTCTACATCAAGGAGGTTTATCATTTTAACAGTTATTCATTTTTCCTGTGCCCTGCTGGCACTTTGTTTGTTAAATAAATAGTTTTCTTCACTTTCCTCCAAGAAATCCCTCTTGTATCGGTGAGGGAGGGAGTGCCAAAACCTATCTTCTAGAGGGGACGTCCATTCCAGAACATCTTCCTCCTACATTTGTCTCAAACTGAGACAATTTGTCAGTCATCTGTTTCTTTAGCACACCCACCTAGTTTAGCAGATACAGGGCAACACAAAACCTCCATCACTTTCACCATTAAGAGGTAGCAGCATATAGAAAAATCTATTTTAATTGAGAAATCACACATCATAGAGGTAGAAAATATGAAACAAATTAGTCATTGTGCATATTTGAGCATTTCATTAAATAGTGCAGTAAAAAGTAGAACCCAGTGAATAATTAAAAATGGTAAGCAGTGAGGAGAGACACTGCAATTACTACGTACCCTTTTGTCTGTTGCCTGAAGTTCTTCAAAAACTTTTTCTGAAGTCCAGCTTCAAAGCAGGAAAGAAAAGACAAAAAACGTTACCTTGAATTTTCCAGACAGATCATACAGGATGCTTCGTAGAGTGTAGGAGCATAATTTTACTTGAAACTTACTTTGTTTCTAAATAATCTCTAGGGAGCTCTTCCATCTCCTCTGCAGTTACTACTGAGGTTCGTATTTCCTGCTCAACTAGAGTGTCCACCATGACCCTGAAATACGCCCAAACAGTATCTTCCCAGGTATCACAAACTGGAAGAAGCTACATATCAAAAAAAAAAGAGCAGAAATTATCAAGAGATGGAGAAACATCAGAACCCAAACAGAGCAACCATAATTTAGAATCAGATTTTCAGGCACCAAAGCAGAGTTGTCACCACCTTAAACAGCAGCCTTTCCTCGACTGAAACTTCTATCATATATTTGATTAAGACATGTCAGTACTACAAAGAGCATGTCTACTAAAGCAGCAATGTTTGTTATTGCTCTGTTCACTAGATCTTTAAAAGCACAGTAACCAGTAACTGCAATATTTCTGATGATATTGTCACATGTGAGAAAGGAACGCACAGCTACCAACACTGCTTAACTAGGGGGTTTGACATACCTGTTTGAGGTTTCCACTCAGGGCTGCATAGATTGCTCTTTCATATCTATTAAACTGCTCCTAAAAGAAACAGTAAAAACACCCAAACTTTTAATTACAAAGCATTTCAGTTTTCTAGTCACTTCACATTTTATTAGAGATTAACTAATTGCAAAATGTTCCATCTAACAAATTCCAAGAAAAGCTGGAAAATCACAGGATACACAAGGAGCCAAAATAAGAATAGCAAGTGACTTTCCCTTCACTAGCATCCCCTTGTAACTTACCTGAAAAAATTACATTGACCTGGAAAGAAAACAATGTTTTCTCTTTCCCACTCAATTAAGTCAAGATGAAAGTCAGTGTCAGTGGTTTTACTTTCAAACAGGAAAAAAAGGCACATATTTCCTGAAAAAGTGGTGCTGATTATGTAGATTTCTCACAATACATAAATATGATATTTCAGAAGTCCTCTTAGAAGCATTAATTGCAAATCCTCTAAGCAGCAAACACAGAGTAGGTATGTTTACTTAAAATCCCATTTCAGAGTTCAGAAAAGTTCAAATTTATGTATTAATATAAAGCAAACCAGTATTATCGTACCTCTTCAGCCATGCGCCAACAACTTATTTTCCAAATGCACCTGTATGGATTGCCTTCAACAGGCTCCAGCTCTTTTCCTACATGCAAACAATAATTAAAAAACAAAAAAAAAGGAGGGAGGAAAGGAAAAAAATTATTATTAAAAAAGAGAATCCAGTAACAGGTAAAGCCTAATTTCTTTCCACTTTCCATAACCCAATTTCAACCCCTTTGGAACTCTTCCTAAAGCATTTTGATACTTTTGACTGGACTGCAAGGTGGCTTTTCTGCTAGTTTGGTCAATTTGCATCTGTAAGTTACAGTAGTTTAAAAACTTGGCTGCTATCTAGCTTTTAAAAAAATAATGCTTTAGACTGTAACATATCTACAATGTCTACATTTGGAAAAAAAAAACAAAGTTAAGGGAAAAAAAAGAATTTTTATATCTTAATCAAAGCTTCTTAAAAACGTCACTGCTTCAGTGCTGCTATTCTGCATGCATCTGCATGGGTATTCAAACCTGCATAACGAGGTTAGGTAGGTAGACTCACAAAAAAGCTACAACAGTCATGTGGCACGCAGAAAAAAATCGACAGGCTATCAGCATTTGAAAAGAAGGAAAGCAATTAAAGCCCTCCACACACAGCTATAAACAACACTTAGACTCAATCCTGCCATGTACTGAACACAGAGAAAAGTGAGGTACTGTGTTACAAATGGAGAACCGTGTGCAAGGAACCAAGGAGAAAGGTAGTTTAACAATTTTCAAATATTTTAAAAGCGTCTCTTTTTCCTGCATTTACATTTGCTGAACTCTAGTCCTAGTACACCTTTCTGAAGCTGGATATATAGTCCAGTTTGAGTTTGTAAGCAACAAAATGTGTGCTAGGTGGCATAAGTCAGATGTTAAGAAAATAAAGACCCAAGTATTATATGGAGGTGAAGAAGACCTGTACAGAACTATGAGACATCTATTTCCTAGTGATTATGTCTGACTGAAAAAGAAAGTGGCTTTAGCATGTTTAGATAGATTCAATGAACTCTTACCTTCAACTAAAATAATTTCATGTTAGTTTTTACATGTTCAACAGACATAGCAAAATATTTTAGATACCAAAAAAGGCTCATAAAGTGAAAAGAAAGAGGTATTTCTCTTTGCCACAAACAGATACTATGGGATCTTAGTATTTTTATATCTGTCTCAAATGCACTTTGGAGCAGATACCTCCGTTTATGTTGGGATCATGATACAACTTCCAGCCTTCCAAAGTTGCAGCTCTCCAGGCCTGACCACATCGTTTGCATAAGCGCTGTGCCTGAAAAATAATGCATTTTCTCAGCAACCCACTTCAAGGTAGGAAAACCTCCAGCTTCTTAATAACGTGAATATTACTAAAATAGTTAGTTTATGTAGAGATTCTACTATGTGAAAAATAAGCACAGAGGATCTTAAAACAACTGGAAGATTTCAAAGTAAATGTCATCAAATTTTTTTCACTGACATTTTTAGTTTTTCAGTCAGTATTTACAGCAATGTGAGAAATGTGCTACAGCCTTATCTTTGTTAGCTAAGCAGCTGTTACGCATCATTCTGATTAGTGTGAAGTGTAGCCTTTTTGCTTAGATGTTTAATCCATGCCTTAATGCAGTCATCTACTTTCCCAGTTCACTTAGCCTTCCCAACCCCAACTGAAGCTGCAAATTCGTACTCGTATTGTCCTGCAGCAATATGCTCATGTTCACACACCATCAGAAAATGAATAGATGTGCACCATATTGGAACAGAATATGGGTGAGTAACCATATTCCTCAGTTAAGGTCTTTGGCACGACAATCTCAAATCCCCTTTTCTCCCCATTACTCAAATGTCATTATATATATATGTTGGATAATCCACTGATGATTAGAGACACAACTAGGAAGCTCTTTAAAGCATTCTGTGTCTTTGTCTGGCAGTATTTAGTATCAAACCACAACAGTGAAAAAACATTGTCAAACAACCCAAACCCCCAAAACTACATTTTTTCCATAAAATCTGTTCTACACCCAAAATTACTTTAATAAAAGCAAGTTTCATTAAAATGCTAATTTGGCAGTCAATATTGACAACAAATTGAAAACTGAATCACTACAAGCCAAATTTAAACAGACATTTCAGTATACAGCTTTTCACTGGCTTTACCAGTAAGATATTTATGCTTATTTAATTAAAAGTTACACTACCTCATCTGTCATTCCTGCTCTGATGAGTGTGAAGAGATACTTCAACAACCTTGCATCATCTTCTTGGTCCAAATCATCAAGTGGCAGTTTCTGTCGAATAGGAGCATCTGGATCCTGCAAGGAAAAGTCATCACTCATCTACACAATGCCTATATGACTCTTCTATTAACATCCTGCCCCTTTTTATAATTTTGAGTCACTTTTTCATGTTGGCGCAACAATGTGTACAACCCATGTAATACTGAGCATGATACTTTTCTGTTTTTCCTCTCATTTCTTTTATTCCTCTTCTGTCACTGTTCCTATCAGAAGGAGTCAGTGCAATTCATTTACTCCACTGCCTTGTTATTTGCCCCAAATTTCTCATCTTCCAGCTCTTCTCAACCCTTCTGTCTATCTGCCTACCAGACTGTTTCTCCTCCTCCACCTTCTACCTGAGAAGGTTTTTCACAACAGCTGCACTTGCTTCTATTTAATCCAAACAGATTTTCTAAAGCCAATCAATACCTCAGATCACTCCCTAGTTGAATTAATCTTGTACGGGTGCTTTGCTGTCACTGAGACAGTTCATCACCTTGTTCTAATGGACAGTCCTTTCTTTCCTTGACTTCTCTCCTATTACCTTTTATTACAGAGCTCTCAAAGTATTGCATCAGGATTTGGCTTCACTGTACTAGTTACTGCATAAAGACAGCATTCCCTTATCTGCAAAGACTCCCTAACAGTTTGATAAGCTTTTCTGGTTAGGAACATGAGTTTGTTTCAGACATAAAAGGTCACAATAAAGCCATTTATTTCACCAAATAGATCACAAGTTCTTGTGGGGGGGGTGAGAGTATGGAAGTGATTGTTGAAAGAAAACACAAGTCCACAGTGATCCTGAAAAGAATTTTTGAGGTGTTCTGCCTCACAGTTTCTGTACCAATTTTTAAGTACTACAACTACTTTTAGATAGTGTAACTACCTAAGATTTGGTGGGAATCTGTGAAGATAGCATATATACTCTCTCTAGCCCATTTTGAAGCCAAGCCTTATTTTTATATAATACTTACCAATTCTGTTACCAGAGGACGAGAACTTCCCATGTATGTACTCGACTGTCGCTGCTTCAGGGTGTGCAGTGTGTTATCCCTGAAAGCAGTGAAATGTTTTACAGAAAAATGGCTTTTTTAGCAATAAATAAGACAAATATTAAAAGATATATTTTGTTCCATGGAATACGTTTACAGAACAGACACTTGGTTTGTCAATGAACTCTGCTAGTATTGTGAAAATGCAACATTTCACAACAAGTACAATATTAGAATTAATGCACATACATTTGATTTTTTTCAAAAGCATCCGTTATTTCAATCATTCATATGTTCAACTATGAACTGATTTCTGCATAAGCAAATTTTCCCATTAGCATTCACTATAAAGTCAGGTGAGGACAGAAATTTAACTTAGGATAAACATGTAATTCCAAAAGCTATTAAAAGCAGGTTTATTCTAGGCATCTAGCATGAAAGGTAGTCTTTGCTCCTTTCTGCCATAAAACTCATCAGTGATAATAAAGGTGACAATAATGGCTTCTGGTGAAGGGTCACTGACACAAAGTGAAAAGAACTTAAACAGGAAAAGATTAAAGCCATACGAAGATTTAATTAAGTTGGTTTGATGGTTTTTCCTTTGATCCTCGCCTCCCAAAAGGCTCTAACTGACTTCTGAGATTTACTTCAGTGGATGGGTAAGAAATCTCAATTTTTACATATATGAATTTAAAGAAACATGAATGAAGTGAACAACTTAAAAAACCCACTTCTTTTCAAGAGTGATTCTGTGACTGTGAATCTTACACTTGATGGGAAAATGTATATAATCAAAGAAAGTCTGAACTCACCAATATACTGTTTTTGCATAAAACTCAATATTATCGGAGAAGTCCCCAATTTCATCCTTAGCAATGCTCTCTAGCCAATCTACCACCAGCTGGAATAAAATTAAATAGCGTTTTTAAAACAAACATGTAACAAATAATATTTTTACTCCCTTCCTCTCATCTCTGAATCCACTTGTTATCTACATGGGAACCAAAAGGCTGACAGATCCAGAAGACTATTCCACTTGCATTTTAAGTATCCAATACGAATGTGGTTGGCACTTGATCCCTATTCCTCACTGGATACTGCAGTTTACTACAGTGCTATTTAACAGCTTATCAATCACCATCAACAGCAACAGATGCTGCAAATGGGAACAGCTCTCAGCCATTCATCCTCTCCAAAACAGCCTGAAAAACCTTTCTGATCTTTAGCAACTAAAGAGCGTCATTTTTATGCACACAATTAATACACATTTGAGTGAATATTAAAAAAAAGCGTTAGAAACAGTCTCAAAAGGTGCATAGAGCATTACTGTTATGAACATTTAATCTATTTTCATTCTCATATTAAAAACTTTCCATCATACCTGACTTTGTCGAACAAGCGAGTCTTTCTGAAACAAGTTGTCTACAGTCGTTTTTTCACTAGCAGTTAAAACCTATTTAAGAAAAAGCTGATTATTACTTCATGTAGAAGAAAATTACCACAAACCCAGAAATACCAAACCAAACACATACTAATTCAGAAACTTGCTACAAGTTTAGTATGCTCTCTCCCCTCCCTATTTTTAAAAAATAAATGCCTTACACATTGTTTTATTTGATCTTTTACATCCAGTTACACTAAAAACCGTAAAAATGAGACTTAGAATATAATTCACAAATATATAACCACAGAAAGATTCTACACAGTAGATTCATTGATTCCTTGACTGCCCACATATTATCCTAAACTCATTTGTTACTTTAAATTTAAAAGATGACATTTTTCAAGGTCATTCACACATTTAACATTAAAAAGTGTGAAAAACAAGCGAACAAAATACCAACCCCAGAGCTCTGATCCTTCTATCTGATCTCCTGCATTAATTTATCTTTCATTACACTTGCAATAAAAAGAGAACAGAAGATGTGTTTTCCTAAGAAACACAGGTAGGAGGAAACTGGGTATTTTTGGCACAACAGTGTTTAACACTGACAACTTAGCAGTGGGAATCCTAGAGGAAGCTATTTTATGACTGAGAAGAAAGATCTGCAATCATAAATTTTACAAAGGCAGAGTCACTTTACTTATTGTTTTGTCTTCCTAGGCATATTCTGGCAGCAAAGGCTGGAACCATACTATTGACATAGACAAGATGACTACAGCTGCAACAATAATGCTAAAAAATTTGGATTTCTCTTGAGATAAACTGGAATCAGGCTTGCAAAGGCTAGACAGCTTGAGACCACATGTTCTTTTAGGCAAAACAAAATTATCTCTGACCTATGGAAACATCACAGCTAATGATGCAGCTTTTAAAAATAAATAAATAGTTATTTCTAGTGAATTGAGGGTCATCTTGTGCAGAGCCAGGAGTAGGACTCAACGATCTTTGTACATCCCTTCCAACTCAGGATATTTAAGGAAATGAAACAAAGAATAGTTTACAATAATTTTTACACTAGCTTTCTCTCTTTAGAACTGAATATTTAGATTTACTCTTCACAAAAGATGAAATAATTTAATAACTGTCTTGATAAAAACCCAACTAATTTTTCACTTTTGAATTTTGAATGGCTGCCACTTTGAGACTGTAAAATACAAGCATTTAGCCTATATTTTGCTTATTTAGCTTCATACATCACTTAAAAAAAAACCTCAAGAGTTCATGCTTACTGTGATATCAAATGCAGTTTCATCTTCCAGTGCAGACTGTATTCTGTCTCTAGGAATAAAAGTGCAAAATGTTAAAGATTAAAACAAACTTGAAAAAATTCAGCAAAATGCCTACGTAAAAATGCTTAAAAAAACTTCACAAAAATGTTCTTAAAAGATACTAGAAGTTGCAAAGGTAGTAGGAATAGTCCTATTCACAACTTTCATTTTTGTAAATAGATAAGGAATACATATATATCAGAACCTAGTTCTATAAACATCTTATTTATAGGTACCTAATTTCTTAACTTCCTATATATAAACTCATAAAAAATATATCTAAGAAAGTCATCTCAGTACAAAAATGTAGTAGTGTGCTTTTCAAAGGAATTACCTATAAAGTGAGGACAGCAGTCTCCAGGTTACCATCTCCTGCTTGAGAAGCCACAAGACACTGGCAGTTTTGGAAAACTTCTGCTGTCCAGGAGTTGCCCGATAAACTATTTTCCCTAATATATTCACCTGAGGGAAATAAATTTATAGAGTTAATATTGCCCATAATTTATACAGAATTAATATGCCCAGTGTATTTTTTTTCTAAGCCATTAAAGCAATCTCTTCATTATCCTGAATGTTTCCAACAAATGGGTTTAACTACCATCTCTTCAAATAGGTAGCCACATCATAAATCTCCTGAATTAGTAATAAAAATAACATTAACATAGACTAGAGGATAGAAACAAACAGACTGGCTTTGTTTTGCAACACATTGTACAAACCCAGGATAAAAACAGCTTACACTGAACAATTAAAAAGCACCAAAAGACTGGTAGGGAGAAAAGGCAACCATTGTGAGGAAGCCCTCTTCCCCCGCCACCAAAAATACACACAAACTCACCACCAAGCCACCAAAATCCCCAGCTTTTATTCCTATATACCTCAGTATCAAACACAAAGTTAGCCCTACTGGTATTTGTGATAGCATTTATGCATTTATTCATGCCTGAAAGACACTGTTTTCTTTCTAGCTCTGTTAAATGAGGGAGCCCAATCTGCTGATTACCACATAATTTACAGTAGCACCTCAAAGAAATTCTACTATCTTTTCCTTTATTTATTACGAAGAAAACTTATACAACAAAGTATTTTCCATTGGTAGCTAGTTCTAGAGCTCTTACCCCTTCCAAAAAGAGCTCCAAACTCTTACATTTTAGGTGCACCCAATTTGTCAGGCATCAATATATTCATCCATTTTCAAATGGGGGGCGAACAACAGATTTGGAGAAAAGAAAGAGGTGTACCATTATGATGCAAGGGAGGAGCACAGTCTTCTGTTCCTTCCTATTACCCCCCAGAAAACATGACGAGTTTATGGCTGCCAGGAATCACTGGGCAGAACCTCAGGGTACAGCTGAGGGACTGCGTGATAGCTCAGGGCTGTCCCTCCACCCCAACCCCAACCCCAGCAGCAGCACCCAAGCCACACCTTAGAGCAGCATCCTCCACCGTACTCTTGCACATCCTTGGCAACATACTGCCCTCATGGCTTAAAACAAACACTCAGTTATGCCCTGACCTTGTAGATGGTATCCATACTCTCAAACATGGGTTCCACCATCTCATAAAAATTAAGTTCACATTTATTTTCCTCCTCTTGTCTGCACACAATGTGGTACATAACTCACTAAAGATCTCAGCATTTTCCAACTCAACCCCCACAATAAATATGCACAAAAGAGGGCTAGCAACCTTCTACCAAGAACACATTTTCTTAACATAGAGATGGGTACGAAATCTCTTAAAAAACTTACCTGTACACCTCTCTCGTGATCAACACTTACTGACAGAAGAATCGTAATTTCTTACTTTCAAACTATCAATCCTGCTAATCCTGAACTGTCAGTCAACACCCAGTCAAAGAAAGAACTAAGTAAGTGTCTAAAAGTAGAGACATCTTAGAGCTAATGCTAAGCCCTCTACTCCCAGCTTGCTAGCAACGTATCAGAAAACTTAAAGCATCATAATACGATGATTTTATTTATTTATATCTGAGAGAAATAAGTACATTTTAATCCATCTTATTAACATCAACAAAAACATTTATACATCTGCTAATGTTTATTGCCACTTGACACTTTCAGTGGAATGGCAGTCAGACGACAATTTTAGTATCCAGCAAACTACACCATGGGTATTCCTGTGCCAAAGTAGTGTTTGAGGAAAGTGAGATGCTACTCAATGCTAGTGTTCAGTGATTCATAAACTGGAAGACTTAAAGTATGTATGTTAAGCACTGTAACTTCGCAAAAACACTGCTTTGGGAAGAGAATGTAAAATAAAGTAAATAAAAAACCAAGTAAACTGCTTACCTGACTGTTACAAATATTTTCATACTCATCCACAAGATCAAAAATGGTAGTTGATGTATGCTTCAGGAAGGAATGCAGAAAGTCTGAGTACATGCTCATAGTAGCTAGGACAGATATAAGAAGAAACAGCCATATTAGTCAGGCACAGCTCGGTAAAAAAACCCCCACCGGACTACAAAAACATCCTTCTGATGACAAGACATCTCATTTTTGCAAATTTAAATGAGTACAATGATGATATGAACTATCTCACAAAGTCAGAAGAATTTATCAGCTAAGATAGTAAGATATACAGAAGCTATGAGCTATGTCACTTATAAAACTTTTGGGGTAAATATGCCATCTGCAAGCGTTTCAACAGCAAACTCATTTGTGTATCTCCACAAAACGAATCCAGTTTGCGACCCACATCACTAGAGCATCCCATTTGTTCCATCAGAACAAGTTCCATAGAAAGCACCAATTCACAAAACTCCAATAAACTGGAACAGCATAATTTTCTGAACTCTTGAACGAGACTGCTTTTGACTGAGAAATACCAGCAAAATAATTCAGAAAATACACAAAAAAAGGACACATATATTTATACCCCACAAATCAGAACTGGGGTCAATTATTAGTAAAACTTCAGATTGTCTCACCAGCTTCCCCAGGATCATCCTCACGCAACAATACAGCACTCATAGTGACATCTTCTGTCATACTGGACATGTCTGCATTTACAAACATTCCTGTCTGCTGAGGTGAGAGTGCCATTGTCCAGCTACTTTCATCCAACTAAAACCACAACAAGAACGTAAAGAAAGTAAGTTGTAGTCTCAGACACTACAAGCCTAGCTACACCTTTTTTCATTCTATATGAATGGTATATAAACAGAAAATCCTAAAAAATTAATAGTGAAATAACTGCCTTTAACAAACAGCTCTGAGAAGATAAATTTTAATCTGGAAAAAGAAAATTCCCTTTTTTTCTGAAAATAACTATAACAGAAGCTAAAGCAAATAGAAGTAAAACCATCTACTTTAGGACACGTATCACTTTTCATCTTGAAACAAATAAATCTCTCTAAACTTTCATATTCTATTATGCTATATGCTTATCTTTCAAAGTAAAAGGATAACAAAAGTGACTAAGCTGTAAAGCAGCTGTGAAAAGTTAAGCAAAATACCTAAATAAATCAATCATTAGGTATCTTTCAACCTTCTTGGTGAATTGCTCAAAACCATTTGATCAAATGCAGCAATATGTTTAAAATAATGGGAAGTATCAGAACATTAAAGGAGGAAACAAAGACATAACCTCTGTTTTGTGGGGAGTATTTCAGAGGAGGTATTTGATAACATATCTGACAACAGAGCAGCAGAATGGCCAAAAGAGAAGACTGACTGTACATATACTGCACTGTCAGCACAGCTTCCTGGATGGGTCTCCATGCCAGCAATTGCCTTCTCAGCAGCACTTAATACTATACAAAGACCTAGAGATGTGCCATTGGCTGATTCTTTTCTCTGGATTCTTAAAATAGTCCCACCCATACAAGTACAAAAACACAGAACCAGATGACATTGCTCTAGTAGTCTCTTAAGCATATCTAAAAACTGTACACATATACCTGTTGTTCTCCCTTTTATGGCCCAGCTTCTACTCAAGTTATTCCCCTTGCCTCTGCCATTACTGCCCTTTATCCAACCAGAACCCAATGCCATAGCCCTCCCACTGCAGAGCAAAAATAACACAGTTCCAGCAAAATCACATTGAGTCTCTGTGGGAAGTACAAAAAGGGCTGGTGTGTGCTCCTATCAACAAGCAAGCAAATTTCCACAAGCAGAAGTCCTTTTTTCTGTCACCCACCTCTGAAAGCCCGTGTCTAGCCACAGGTTTATCCTGCTAATCTAAACTGGATTAAAGTCAGAACACTAAACTCTAATCTAAAATGTAGTCCACTCACAAAACATTAGTTACAGGAGGCTCTAAAAGACAGAAAAAGTTACCAGTGCTAAGAGCTCTATATACATGTTGATCAACTAGGCCTCAGAAGCTGATAATTTATAAAGAAACAAATGGCCTGTATCAAACTACAGAAACAACTAAAAAGGAGAATGAATTAAAATTCATATACAGAAAAACTTCTTTTGAGTTAGTTTAAAAACAAATGCAGATAAGATACTTTAGACATCCCTACTGATAACTTTTCCAATCAGTGTTTTTCCAAAGACCTTGCAGTAGAAGATAATCAATGTCATCTAAGAAGTCATCAGAAGAGCTTATTCTTTGAAGTCTAAACTTCAACACCCTAGTGAAGCCTAATACTGGAGAATGCTAAAATAAGAGAAATCGTGAAGTTTTAACCTGCTGACAAAAAACAATTATCTTTGAAGAATTTGTAAACAAGCAAAGTCAGGATTTTTGCAGTCACAAGCTGACATTATGAGGACTAGCTTAACACACACAGTGTATTTGGAAAGTCCTTAAAAACCTCTACTATTCCTCACTGCATCATCTCAAAGAACAACACAGTAATAAATAACATCAGCAGTAAACAGCAATAGCAGTACTAGCAAGCTTGTAGCACCCACAGTTTGTCTTTGGAGCAAACAACACAGAAACACTAAACTTGTAGTTTCTTATGTTTCAGAGAGACAAAAGAGAAAAAGATGCTCTAACCATCTTACCATTGACAGATTGCCAAAAAGTCCAGAAGTCGGTAAAATGAGAGGAGATTTCCCTCCTGTTCCCAGGATGGCAGACGTATCTGATGGCTTCATGGAGCTCCGATGCAATGCAGTACCTGAAAGAGGAAGAGGCTTTTCTGAAAATAAAAAGTATTTAAAGATACAATGCTCTATCCAGAAACTCCCAAAGAAATTTTTAACAGAGACTGAAGTACTTATGAAGTGCAGGTAGAAGCTTGAAAGCAGGTTGTATATATACACCAAACAGGCAACATATCCTCAGTTACTAGAGTTCATTGTAAACACACACGAGCACAAAGAGCAGTACATCTCCACTCGTTCTTCCTTGGAAATTGGTCTCCAAACCCTTAAAGCAAAAGGCAGCCCAAAAGGTGTGTCAACACCTTTTGAAAAGGTTGCTCAGGACCTTGTCCAGCTTTATTTATCTCCAAGGGCAGCGACTCCATAGACCATCTGGGCAAGCAGTCCTAGCATTCAACCACCACTACAGTAAAAAAGCGGGTGTTTTTTCATGTTTAAACAGAATTCCTTTTATATGCTGTTGTGCCTACTGCCTCTTGACTTTACACTGGGCACCAAGAAAAACTTGGCTCTCTTCTTACTCCCTCCCATCAAGTATTTATGTATATTTACAAGAACCCCCAACCTCTTTCCCAGGATGAACAATCCCAGCTCTTCTCAGTCTCTCCTTGTATGTCAGATACTTAACCCACTAATCAACTTTGTGGGCCTTCACAGGATTACAGCACATCCATGTCCTTCTTATGGATTCTTATTAGTTATTAAATCCAAGCACATAAATCCTTTAACTAAATAGTAAGCAAGCAAGCAGTCTTACCAGGCTGGTGAAGCAATGAATTAGGAGTTCGGGAGAGAAACTGGCTTTTGGGCGTCATGTTTCCAATAGTGTCATCCAGGGATGTAAGAACTGATTAATAAACAAGTTAAGAAACACTCTCCTAAACGTGCTTTTGGATCTATTCTAAATGATTGTGACTACTTGGAAAGGAAAAATATTTTGCCGTAACTCAAATGTTATGAAAATTACCCATCTTGTCTTTTAAGTCCTGTTCATAAGCCTGAGTTAGGTCACAAAATGTTTCATCAGAACCTTTAAAGGTTGGAGGGTTAAAAGGGACACCACAAAGTGAAGTTCAGAAATATGAACACAACAGGTCTGGGACTCCTCACAATGGCTCAGATCAAAGAGAATCCTTCTGCCCCATGAGGAGCTTTTTTATGCTACATTAACCATAACAAGAAAAGCTGAGTCTGAATGCATTTTGAAAAATGCTCTCTCTCTTGGTTCCAGATGCTCTGTTGCTCTGCTTTCCTTCTTCCTGTCAGCAACCAGGTTCAGTGCTCTAGGTATGATTTACTAAGAAGTAGGTGTATAGAAGTTTCAGTAGCTTGTGTTATGAGTGTTCAGCAACATCTTGATTCTTAGGCACAATACAATCAGGGAAAAGACATCACTAGCTTTATTTTAAATGCAAACCCCAGAAGAACAAGCAAATGTACTGGATTCTTTTGCTATCACAACCATGAAAATACCATTATCTTAGCTGTCAAACTTCATGGAAGGTGGTTTCCTTATTGTAAAAAAGCAGGGGGGAAAATATCTATGGAAATTTAAATCTGTGCATGACTTTTGCTGTTACAGTGGACAGAAAGTTAAGATACACTAGATCATAATACCCTGATACTACAATACCCGCAAATAAACATAAAAACATAAAATTAAGATATAATGAAGAAAACTTATTTTTCTTTTCCAAAAGCTCAGAAATAGAGTCAGCTATGGCTCATATAGTTCTCACAGTGGACAACCACCTGAGTTCACAACCCAGGAAAATCAAAGCAGTATTAAAAACACACACACCTGGTGAACACAGAAGTTAAAGTCAAAAATTCTTTATAGAAAAAGGATACTAGAAACTCTTTTCTGAGAGCCTTGCTTCCGTCCAGGTCTGGCCATCTCTGGATCATGGGGGGATGGCATGTCTTCAAAACCATTTCTACAAAATAGCAACACAGACAGAAAACAAGCAAGTGAATTCAAGCAGGACATCCCAGATCTCATTGTCGTGCCAAAGTAACTCCACAACCAGGAAACTTAAAGTGTTAAGTCATCTCCAATCTTACTACTGATGTCCAGCTCCCTCTGCGGAAATCGAGCATTGCTTATTAACTCAGGGAAACGAGCTTGCCTGAAACCCCAGACTTTGTTCCTCCTACACCATAACTAACCTTTTATTATTAAAAAGGGAAAAAAAAGGCTAGTAAAAGATGCAACAGTAGGAAATTCTATTTTGAACTGAGAAATTAAATTGAAAGAATGGCAAGATTTCACTACACGATTTTTTCCTTCGGATACACGCAATCGCCACAGATTGGGAAAGCTCACGTGTCTTGCCGAAGGGAAAGTACCTATTCCCAACTACTCCGAGCAGACGACCCGCTCCCGGTGGACTGTGGACGCAGCGCGGCCACGCCTCAGCCGCGACCCCTGAGCAACTCACAGCTCCTGGTTAATCCAAAGATACACTCAAGAAGCAACAGCCAGACTTAAAGCTCCCGGGTGACAAAGAACCTCCGGTACGCTGAGAAGCCGCTGCAGGCCCGCTGCGTTCCGCAGCCCGCACTGTGCGCCCCCGCTCCCCGCCGCCAGGGCACGTCTCACNCGGCCCGCGGCCCGGAAGGACACGGGCGCCTTCCGCCCGCGCCGCCCATGCGCCCCGCCCGCCTTGGGCCCCGGGGAGGCCGCGCTAGGGCCCGGCAGGCCCGCGGGGAACGATGGGGCCGGCCCAACGCTACTCTCCTCTGTTAGTGCCCGGAACC
>VXBT01001724.1:1129374-1166609 GCA_013400235.1 Oriolus oriolus | reverse complement strand
AGTTTAAAAGTGTCAGGTGCTATTGGGGTTATCCCGCCTCATAGAGAAGGGCTAATCAGACGCGCAAAGTGTTCCATAAATTCCGCTGGAGCAGCCTCCGTGCTGGCCTTTGCAATGAGGAGTTTGTCTTCACAGAGTTACAAAGGCGCGTCTGTTTCTTTCGCGTTTCTCCCAGTGTAACTCAAACTACTGGCACCAGCGGTAAAGGGTAAAGTAAGCACCGTGCAGGATCACTCCATCCCTGCAAGGCTGGACAAACTTAACAGGTTAATTATGAAATTACCTCTCCTCCTTTTCCTTCCCCAAATGAATTTAGCCGACTTTTTGACTATAGAAAAACATTGTTACTACCATATAAGTACAAACGACTGCGCAACTGACCGTGGCTCGTTTAGTTGTGCTCTAGGACAAGGAAAACGGTCGAAACCGAATCTTTTCGGGTAGACCGGCAAGTTCTGAAAAACTCTTGCAATTACTTGGGTATTTTTAGGGCTACAGCTACAATGGGGTACTTCAAGCAAATTAGACGTTCACATTCCTCAGAAGTATACACCTGACAACAGCTGCAAAAGGCAGCAGAAGTGCAAGACATGGTATGAAGTCCTCCAGCTTGCTTAAGATAATGATAAAATGCCACGGTTCCCAAGCACAGGGTCTCACTGAAGCTGCCAGAGCGTCTAACTTCAGAAGGCTCCACAAGAAGAAAGCTGAGAAGACTGGGTTTGCAGATACACAAGCAAGCAGAGGACCTATAAAAAGTAGATTAGTCACTAAGGAAATGTAATATTGGATTTAAACGAAAAAAAAGTTGTCCTTCTATTTGTAAACTATCAAGAAAGCACAAGCAACGGCAACAACCTTCTTGATGACAGCAAACTAAGAGAGTGTTAAAGGAATTATTACATCCTAGTTTAGTACTACGTATTTAATGGAATTTACCTCTCAACAGATCCTCCTGAAACATTGTAGTATTATCGTCTCTAGTGCAGTTGGAAATTCAAACAGAGTAATGCTCAAATTAGCATCTGTTTCAATCGTTTGCTAATAGCTCACACCCTCGGGCTACCCCTGCCTCAGGGCAGAGAGCAAACAAGTGAGAAATGTAATGATGACAGAGAAGATGCTTCCTTTGTGTCCTATCTCAAATTTATTCAAAGCAATGACAGATGAGAACAAAGCAAAGGAAGTAAGTCTGAAGAGAAATTAAGAGGGCAGGATGCATGATTTTAAAAAATCCCAAACCCAACACACCTGTAAAAGTATATGAAAGATTGGGGCTTTTGAGACAACTTGTCATAGTATGTACAGCCTCTCTTAAGTGCCGACTGGGGAAGCACCTTAGAGGCTCCAGTAACGGGGCAAGGCAGGGGGAACTGGGTAAAAACCTGGAAGCATGTTTCAGTACTTTTTGACTGGCATCCCATTTCATATTTATCTACGGAGACAGAAATAGGGGAAAAAAATGAGGAAAAAATAACTGAAAATCTCATAAAAGCATCTTATGCTTCCAAGAAGCAGAACGGAACACAGTATTTTTCTCAGTCAGTGATATAAAGGACTCTAAATTCAAATTTACAATTAAAATTTCTAAATCCATCTTAAGTTTCACATATTTGCATCAGAAACACTGATCTTAACTCCAGTTGTTACCAGAATATCAGGAGAGGTAGCAATGCTCCTTACTTAGAGGCAGGACACCCAAAGATGACCCTGCAGCCAGCACAGCTAACACAGAAACCTGGCATGTTTAGTGTCAATGCCTAAGGTTCCTCTGCTCCCTACTACCTTTCTGCAAAGTTAACAGAGCCTACAGGATGTATTTGGTTAATTTTAATCTAGTATATCCTGAACTTTAAACAAGTAAACTAACTCAAAATTCCAATTACCATTTACAAAATACATTTTAAGACTGCTCATGAATTAAGTAAATTTCCTTAATGCCCTGCTAAGCTGCCATCTGCATATACAAAATTGGTATTTTTAATTCAGAATTACCAAAAGCAAGAGCTCAACAAAGTTCATGTGCAGTATGTGACAGCAGCACAGCTGCATTCACTACAAAGAAAACTGGAAACTACACTATACCTTGCCTTTTTGTAAGAGAAGCAGAAAAGTTCATGTTTTAGCACATCTTTTCTTAGCTGAAACACATTCCTGGAAGTGTGTAAATTTTTACTTTTTTATTTAAATGCATGGAACATTTTTAAAAACCAATCTCAAGAATTTAAGTGTTCATGCGATTGCTTAGTATTTAAATACTTGAGATGTTGACTCTCAAAATGTTTGCTCAGGTTCTTACCAAAACAAATTGATTCTCATGCTATTTCCATTGAGGCAGCTCAGTTAAAACCAGGTTTTTTATTAAGCAGGAAAAAGAAAGAGACAAATTTGTAACTCATTTTATTTTTGTCTGAAAATCATGACAGTACTGCCAAGGGTCGTTGTTGCTATTGGGTGCATTCCAAGCAGTAAACCCAGTTGATGAGAGCTGGGATTTCACATGTAGAGATTTTTTATACTTAGTATGGGAGTGAAGTTACTGACTCCTCCCTACTAGATTTGGAAGGTTAAAATGCTACACAGTATGAAACGGTAAAGTATGCTGACAAAAGAAGGAACTGTAACGTCCACTGTGATTTCACTCAGTATTCAAGATTGCAGAAATGCCCCTTGCCTCCAAGTTTATGGTAAACAAAAGATATTACATGAATTAATTAGAAATGACAATGATTCTCAAATGAAGTTCACCCCAGTCACAACTTCAGAGAAAAATAATCCTGGTGGTAGTAAACTTTGTGAAAACAATGAAGCTGGAGAGCTTGTTGTTTGGCAGAACTAGGATCTCTTGAGACTGAAGTGAGTACGACGGAATTACAAAGACATTCTTTTATCCATTCACAAATCTCTTCCTAAAGAACAACTCTTTGAAAACAGGAAGCCGCTCTCTGCTTGATGATTCAAATTTCTGAAAATAAATGGCTTTGGAGGTTATTTGAAACAAACAAACAAACAACCCCCCAAAAACCCCAGACCCAGAAAACACAGCAAAATCCACATTTATATGTTGTTTGAAGCCCAGACATTGAAACACTGTGAACAAAATCAAGACTATGAAATGACTTTGCTTATAGTTTGAGACTCAGAATGTAAAGTTTTCCACAAATAAAAGTATCATTCTGAGTTTACTTTATAAAATGGAAAAGGTAGTTGAGTTTTTAGAAATCTTCAAGTTGTTCATAAGCCTTTGAAAGAAAAGCATAACATGCTTGAGATCCAGAAATAAGATTTAATAACTAATTTAATAACTCTGGTACTCTAATGCTAGAGAGAACAACTTACAACTGCATTTTGTTATATATTTAATCAACTTTTTATTTGTCTTTATTCTCGTCCCCACACACAGGCAAAATAAAAGCAGTAATTTGGAATATAGCCTAATGCTGTTGGGACAGCAGTTTAAAATTGAACAAGAAGGTTTCTTCTGTCTATACTTGGCTGCATCATGAGATTACAATTTTAAAAGTGCTACATAGCTGTACATAGACTATTTTTGACCATTCACATCTAGTGTGACTTTCTACTATTGATATGTCTAAACTGAAGTCTATCTAGAACTAGTACAGTATTGTGGCCAAATTTCTCCCCAACTAAGCTATTTTCAAAACTGCCAAAGATTAGAAAACTCAGAGAAAAAAAGCATGAAGTTTGATTCATCCAGTTTGTTTACAGTATTTTAAAAGAAGAAAAATTCTCATCTTTACTGTTCACCCGTAAGAAAACTGCAACTCTAGTTAAAACAGTTTAATCCCAATTTCAAACTCCTGCCACCTTTCATTTCTAGCATCACAGAATCAGTACATCTTATGAAAGAAATGTAGTATCTAACTCCATTATACTTTTCCAGAACTTAAGTCGCTTATGCAGGAGAGCAGTAGTAGTTTGAGCTTACACTTAGCTCATTTGGACATCTGAAAACATCTTGCAATGTCTCAAAATAGTCTTCTAAATTAGGCAAGTAACACTCATTTCACAGAATAATTTGAGAATGAAAAAGAGCACTAGGATAAGGTAAGGTATAAGAGAAATTTATGCTGCAAGGAAAGAGTCCTAATATGAAGAGTGCAATTCCATTACATAATACTTCTGTATTTCAGGACATAAATACTACTTTTTCCATAGAAGGCTCAGACTTTAAATACTGACATATAGCAGTTTCAGATTAGAGAGGAAATAAAGCAGTGTGCACTGCAAGCATCAGCTAACTTTACAAGCAGTAATACATGTGTATTAACACCAAATTTGCAAAAATGCCTGCATTAGTTCTCAAAATGTGAGTTACACGTGTTTTCATCCAAAGCTTTAGGAGAAGTGTTTCGTTTCTGTACAAGTAGTTCAAGCACGAACTTCTTAAGCATTGGTACATAACGAAATTGTCTTGAAGATACATAAAAGTTTGTTCAAAAATCTCAGCAGACAGAATTCTTTTCTAGAATTGGTAACTGCTTATACAGTTCCAATTCCCATGGGGAACTGGATGTTCACTTCCTCAGTGGGAACAGCTTTTTACGCCAGAATTATTTAGACACGAAGAGAATTCTTATGTGATTTTCTTCACCATCATTTCATTAGCAACATTTTGTCAAGCATCTTCCCTTTACAACTGGGACACTGCTCCCTTGAAGCTTGCCTAAATTTTCAAGAATACCGGGGTTTAGGTGTTACCTGGGTTACAATGTGCTGGCTTTACAAATCTGACATAAGTGCTAAATATGGGGGAGGGGGGAACATATTTCCCTTCTTTAGCACAATCTTCAGATGTTAAAGCCTAGAGAGTCTGAAAATTTTACTTCCTCAGGGTTTGATCCAACTGAGTACCTCTAATGCTGAAGAACAAAACAGCCAAGAATGCTTCAGTACAGAGCTTTTCAGGACAAAGCCTGACCTTCCCTGTCAATAGTACTCTTTGGCTGGACACTGAGACCAGACCAAGGCCCCTTCTCTGATGTCCTCAAAGAATTTTCTCTCACTCCCACCCAATGCCATCTGTACAGCTGCCTGGAAAAGAAATGTATTTAAGAGACCAATAAAAGGACAACTGGGACATAAAAGTGTTACAAGACCTGAATAAGTGGAGGTTGGAAATGAAGGGAAGAAAAATTCTGATTAGCTCACCAAAGAAGGTAGGTACTTAGTGAAAAAAGAACTAGGGCATCTAGTGCTCCAGTCTCCTCTACTCTGGGGACCAAGCAGGATGGGGATCATCACATCTTACAGTTTCTAATGATAAATGAAAAGGAATTTCAGTCTTAAATCTGGCTCTGCACAGTAGAAGTGTATTACCTCCATTAAACAATGGTGATGACTGATGAAACTACCAGCAGGGAGGATCAGCTAGGCTCCTTAATTCACTTTAGGCAACATGAACTATCTCAAAGCTTACCAGTATTAGTTAACCTAACCTGACTGAATTTGCAGGAATTAATTAGAACAAGCTCTCTGATAATTCTGTGCCAGAGAAACAGGAGGTACCAAGTATTTAGGTGTGACATTAATTTTCAGCAGCACAGCCAAGATCAGGAAATCATCTACAGTCCATGCTTTCCACTTCTCAGTCCAACACTATTAACACATATTTAAAGTCTGCAAAATTCTATGCTCAATACTGCAAGAATGGTCTTCTGCAGATTTCCTTAAAACCAAACAACTAAGGTTTGGTTCATGCAGAAATCATGCAGAAAAATCATATTGTCTCCCAAGATAATTTTTTTTGCTAGACTAAGTAAATTTTAACAATTAATTCTCTCTGGAAAGAAGGCAAATAGCAGGCAACATATTTTCAAGTTTCCAAAACAGCCACTCATAGTCTTAACCTTTGAAGACAGATATTTTTCTGTTAGACTTTTCCTTTTGTTAGATCTTGGAATATTCCAAGTCCAGAAATAAGTGGATTTCATTCAGTCAGAAATTCATTCACACTAACACATGGTATACTATTAGAAAAAATATCTATGGCATGTATTTGTCAGAAAACAAAGTTGTAAGGGTTCCTCTTCATCCTAAGATGTATGAATCTGCACTGTGCAAGAGATTTAAAAATCAATATTTACTAGCACTACTAAAACACAAAACATTCAAGTAGTATAACTGTAATGCAAGCCCTTGCATGGCAATCCAAATTTATTGAACTACTGATGCTAAGTCATACAAAATTGCACCACTTTAATTAAGGCTTTTAGTTTACATTTGGCCACCTCAAAGCAGTTGTAACATTAGGTTGGTCAATTTAAATACTGTGGCTCCCTGTTGGATATACACACAATCTTTACACCCAAACGTTAATGCATACAAAGCAACAAGGCATTGTTAAATAAATCAGCAAAAGTTAATTACTGCAACTTAGGCCCTGTGACCAATTACACATGATTAAAATTACTTCCCACATTCACATCCACAGTACTCTTCCACCATTTAACATCTCAACCAAAACGTTACACATGTAAAACAATCACTAACAGGCAAAAGTACTAAACCTGTATATTTGGTATTGCAAATACACTTATGCATGAGCAAGCAAGGGAATTCACAGTGAGAATCTACAGCTGCAGAAGCCCGAAAATGATTTACAAAAAATTGTTAAATCATTAAAAAATTGTTTTAAAATATACACTTCTTGTTGTAGACCCCCACTGTACACACAACTATAAACATTGTTCCCTATGTAAACAAGGAAAAGGAAACATACAATAAAAGGTTGAAAAGTCTGGACATTTCCTTCCCAACAGATATTAAAGGCCATGTCTTTAGTCAGACGTTATACTGAAAGGACTCTTAAAGACTAGGTCACTGTCTCCACAGGTTTTTCCTAAAATTAAAAAACTATATAGCTGTTGTGTTAATCAAAGCGCTTTTGTACAATACGATGATGATGATCCTGTATTTCTTTAAAAAAGTTACAATAAGCTACAAATACCGATGAAGCAAAGTTATCTGGAGTAGTCTATATAGGAGCTCTTTGGACTTTCTTTTATTATGCTAAAATAGTGGTGCTTTTAGGATTTACATTATTGTACTCTCCAATAGAAAGTGGGGATTGTTGAAGTATACAGTACACAGTTTTCATACATGTACAACATTGGTAGATGAACAATGTCTCTTATCAGTAATACTGGATGTAGGCTCTGGTTTTACCAGTTGCATACACAGAATATTTAGAAGTAAAAATCTCTCATGACACTGGAAAGTGATAGAATGTGCAAACTGATGTAGCTTTCATCCATTTCTTAAAGGGTACCACCACAGGAAAGTCCATTTAAGATGTTGGTAGGTTTAATAAAGTTGGAATGCTGGCACTGTTGAATTGGGCAACAGTTCTTCAGACCTGTAAAAATAAACAAAGGGTTAGTATTAGTAACAACTATTTGTCCTTGCTCTTTACTTAAAACAGCTACAGCAGGAACTAGCAAAGTTCTTGACAAACAGAAAATAACCTTAACACTTCTTTAATAATACACTTTCTACCATATACCATATACATACAAGTAACAGACTATCTCTATTACTATCCTAACTGGATTAGGATACATAGAGGAATCCAGGATGCACTGTGGAAGTAGCATTTGATTGGTGGGACTAGTTTTGCTTACAGCATGACAGTTCCCATGGCTTTAAAAACAAACACAATTGAAGGATCAAAGCTCCTGAATCAAAAGTCTTGTGAAGGAAATGGAGCAACGATTTCTGCCACCCTCAGCTAATGCTTCTGGAACCATCTTAGTTTTACTTTTAACTGATCTAAGTTGTTCAAATTGAGGAAGTTTGAATATACCAAAAAAAAGAGTTACATATGGCGCTACCTGATTAATAACAAATGCTTACTATTTCTGACAGTGAGATATCCTACAAGGATCCTTCAGTACATCAAACAGGTCTGCTGGATGACAAAATAATGGATCATAGTACTGAAGTAACTGTACCACCGTGTGTTCAATAAAACTGAACGAAAGGGAGATAACAGGCAACTTTGATGATGTCAGGTCAATCATGACAGACCTCTGCCCATACTAAGGACTGGAGACAGAAAGAGGGAAACAACTTGCTAGAAATTAAAAAAAAAAAAAATTGCAGAAAAAAAAATCTGTGCCTCCTGACTAACTTCTGGAAAGGCTTGCTTTAAGAGCAGGCTGGAGCTTGCTTGATCCTTCAGCAGCATTCTTTGAGCACAAACTGAGTCATGCAGAAATTTAGCCAATTGCAAACAAGTAAGAAATTGATCTAGTAACCAATAGCTCCAGATCAAATATTTGGAGTGTTACAATAATCATGTCACCTTTCTCATCCAAATATACTAATTACAATTCAATCCAAAATATCCACACAGTCTCAAGAAAGGAAGCTAAATTCCTATGACATCACACAAGCATATGCAGGAGTTCAAAGCAGAAAGAGACACGAGCACGCAAACTACAATATTGTACTGTGTGCATTCCAGATAGCTGAGCTCTTGCAGTATATTCTATCAGGCTTTAAAAGAGAAAACTGTGTTTCCAAAAGCTTTGAAGTATCAGAGGAAACACTGTTAATTTGAGCTCTACCAACACCTTAGAGCTTGAAAAAACCCCAGACTAGTGTAAACACTGTATCTTGCACGTATTTGTAGTTCTGACTTTGAAACAGCAAAATAAAGACCATAAACATTTCTATGATAATGTAAATCAATAATTTTCACTGCTGTTCTGCATCAACAGCTACCACAGCTGTTTAGGGTTTTTTTAGTTGTTGTTTTGTTTGTTTTTGATAGCCATAATGCACAGAAAAATTTAAAATCTTTACCTGGCTCAGAGCTACAGTACAGCTATGCATTAAAGTAGCTGACATGATGACTTTTTGCGTGCTTTTCCAGGCACCGGAGTTTTTCTGTTAATTTGTCGCACAAGGTCATAAAAGATCTGAAAAGATAAAAATCAGTTGATTATGGATATTAGGAGGCTTCTTGTATAACCTTAAGCCTTGAATCTTCACACATAATGCACTCACATACTCAAGAATCCCCGAAAATATTTAGTTACCACAAGGCTGTGAAGTTAAATTGTACACTTAGTTAGTAACTGGGGTTTTTTTTTCTTGCTTAAGACAATTGTCTGCCAAAGGTTCTACACTTTCAATGAAGCAAACTAGAAAGGCATTTATAACCCACTCATCTGAACTCACATGAAAAATGCCAGTGATCAACTACTCTATGGTATTACTTTGCAGTTTAGCACTGAGGTCAAGAAACAGGTCACAGCTTTCTTCTAACACAAATCACTCTTAGGACAGTCTTTTAAAGGAAGTTCTAGTAAGTTTTAACCACACATTTTTCATGGTAACTCATGTACATATTCAGTAATAGTGTCTTGTATTTGAGTGAGATCATGCTTTTCCAGATACTTTAAAAATACTGAAGTATAAAGAACTAATTCCACCTCTCTAGACCTACAGCATGACAGAAACATAAAATTTCCTAGAAAAGCAACTCATTTATGGGACTCTCACACTTTAAGTCTCCTAGAATTCTAATGAGAACAAGATTTTTTTGAAAGGCTAATTTAAAACAAATCAACATACTACAATTCAACAGCATCTGTTTCATTCATAATTGACATTGTTCAATTACTTCTGCATTTCCTAAACTAAGGAAGCCCTCATACCAGAGCCATCCTGGCAGTTTCCTAAGCACTGGCTGCAAAGCAACAAATGTTCCAACAAGGGCTTATAGTATTTGCTGGAAGTTCTAGTTTATTGAACATATGACTTTTATACAGTTATGGTGATTAATTTGATTTTAAAAAAGTCAATGGCTTCCAGAAATTCCCAACTAATTAAACACACACTACTTATTTTAAAAATCAGCTGTGCTAAAACCACCATACTGTCTTCATTACTTGCAAGTCTTGCACAGAGACCCTTTCAACTTGACTGATGCTGCCAACAATGTTTTCCAGATGACCTAATGAACTGTAGGATTTATCATAAAATTCAAGCTGTTCCAGAAATGTAAATACTAACACAGCTTCTTTTTCTAAAATTTTTGTATCCCTTTCTTTATGCTGGCACCCCCCACTGGATAAAAAGGCATGCATTGTGGCAAGTCCCCAAAATGCATGCATTTGATCAGTTGTCTAGCTCCTGTTAAATAAACAAGTAGATACATAGCAGAGAGACTTTTGCATCCCTTTTACTTTACAGAGCAGCTAATTTTAACAAAACTTGTAATAGTTTTTTAACTTACCATCTCAAATAGTGTTAACACCAAATAACTTAAATCAAATAGTTTTAATGACTTATTTTTTTAAAGACCTTTAAGAAAGTTAAGTCTAGCAGTACAATCTCAGTTGATAGAGGTTGTATCAGCTAGGGAATGGACCATGTGAAAAACGTTTATCCCAAATTCATATGAAGAAAATTTGAAAATTACACTAATTACAATAAAATCAGTTTAACTTGAAAAAATTCCCACATCAAAGCTCAATAAATCCCTTAACATAACCATCTCTCAACAGCAGGGTGCAGTTTTGTCCATTATACTGAATATTATTCATGATTCTGTTAGTTTTTTCCTTGGCAAACAGTAAATATTTGGTTATCAGAACGGTGCCCCATTCTTCTCCCCCTGAGACCTCTCCCCACAATAGGTAAGATGCCTTACCTCATTAACATTTATCTTTGATTTTGCAGAAGACTCTAAGAATGCACAGTTATTCCATTGCCTTGCTAGGTTCTGACCTTGCTCCTTTCCCACAACTCTTTCATCTTCCAAGTCACACTTATTGCCAACCAGAATCATAGGCACCTAAAAAACAATTCAATGCCAGTAAAGAAACAATTAAAATTTTACAATGGCACAATGTAAATGCACACCTAGAAGCCATCTGAATTCTTAGAGGATCCTGATTTTCAGAATAATCAAGCTCTGGTACAACTGAAATTTAAGTTTACAGCTGTGACATATTTCAATCTTCAAATTAAAGTGACTGCATTTTGGCTGGCTTTTGGCAGGGCAATAGGTGGAATGGTTTGAGGATTCAGTACATTGCCAATTGAGCAAATTGCATGGTTTTTTTAGATGACTTAATGAGATTTCATTTTTACATGTTTAAGGCATCAAGAAGTCTACTGAACAATCTACCGAATGATTCTTACAAATTCTGAAATCCTGGAACAGAGTCCTGTACTGGGTAGCACGATGAAGGATGCTAAAGCTCCTCTCACCATCCCTCTACTCTCAGCAAATCAGCAGACCTTTCAAGAGCAGTTAGTGCACACACTTCTTACTAGCAAGCTACAGCACACAGAGAAAAGAAACAATCTACCTTACCAGCATTACCAACTACAGAAAACGCTGAATTGACCTTTGTAGCAAGAAAATGCTGTCATCTATTCTTTTTTCCTCTTCCTTTCTTTTACTAATTTAAGGACATAGCTAAACTCCTCATGTATTCAAGTACTTAAAAAAGGCTTACAATATTTAGACCATTTAATTTTCCTCCACTAAGAAAGCAAGTCATGTCTAAGCTTTGGCATAAGAGAAACTTTTTCTGTGAATTCTGATGGAAACTAAAGCTGCAACTTGAAGCTTATAATCTTTTTCCTTATACTATGGAATGCCTATCAAGACTGAGGGATGTCTTCTAAAAAAATACAAATCTACGGAAATACCACCAAAATGATACTAATCAGCATAATTATACCACTTAAAGTAATATTTTAAATATCATTACATTTATCTTGATTTTATTGTACAAAACTAATTTCATGGTAAACAAGGCTATAACTTGGTAGGCTGCGGATGGGAAAGGTCCATGCAACTTAAATACTTAAATAACTTTTTGAGATACCTGTGTGATAATGGGTAATAAATTGTTTCAAGAAGAAAATCTGCTGAACATAGGCAAGACCTGCAAATGTTTATGGTCAAGGAACCGCAAGGTGGTTTATTTTAAAAAAGTCTTAACGCACTTCCTTGAAACTGAAATGGTTAATATATTCTGTGTCTGCTGACAGCAGAAGCATATGCATATACATGCAGTAAGGAAGGTATCAAAGTTTGCATAAAGACAGTTTAAATGAGATGACCATGCTTAAAAACTGTTCATAGCTTATTTTTTTCTTCAAGAAGGAAGTTTTTCTGCCTGAAGGCTACAAGCTACAAGGTGTTTCTGTTAAAAATACACTCTTACTGCTGTTTTCACATTTGAAATACCTCTTTCCTTTACTGAAAGAGGACCAATCATTCACTTCCTCTAGCTGTTGTAAGGTTTTTTTCCAACATTTATAAAATATAATGTTTTTAATGTTTTACCTTACTTCATAGCTTTAATAATGCTAAGAGATGCATAATAATAGAAATTGTGTGGAAATAGGATGACAGAACTTAATTGCAAGCAGACAGACAAAATATAAAAGCTACATAAGACAAAGTTTAAAGGTTACAACTTAAAATTTTATGCTTTTAAAATACCATAAACAGTAGGGATATTGAGGAGAAAATGAAACTCTAAGTGATTTGAAAACTTCACTGATAGTAATTAAGGCAACAATAGTTGCTTTAGAAATATTTGCTGCAGTCTAATGAATAAAGTTATATCCAGTATCCATTAAGGTATTTTAAAGAAAGAGATTAAACAATTCTCTATATAACACATGACAAGTTACAATTTCTCCAGTTTACCTTAAGAGTTTCATTTCTGTACTATGCATCTACTGGTTCATACGTTTCAACTTAGAATTTGGAGGCCACCTGACCACACTGTGTACACTGCAACACACTAATGAAAGCTCTAAGTATTAAGAATTTTTAGAGATCTTACATCATCAGTGTCTTTGACTCGAAGAATCTGTTCTCTTAGGTCCTGTAAATCATTAAATGTGGACTGAGCTGTGATGGAATATACTAATGCAAAACCTTGTCCATTTTTCATGTATAGATCTCTCATCGCTGTAAACTGTTCCTGTAATTAAAAAAAAAGATTCAGATGTTGCATTCAATTTGCATTTTCCTTGCACAAACTGCTATAAATTTCAGGTCACAAATGGATCACAAGTACAATGCATTTGTATTGCCTCCCTTTCCTGTTAAACTGACCAGTATTTTATTGTTTGACTATAAGCACTACAGCAAACAGACCTGCTATTAAAGAAACTCAAGTTTGGGACACTATCTGGTGTGGCTGAGCAACATCTAGATATTGCCAGCAGCCACAAACGTTGGGGAAAAAAAGTCAAGAGAAACTAGAGTAACTTCACTGAAGTACAGTAGAAGGTACACTGTAATCTGTAGATTACAGAAGTTAAACTCCTCCTGAATCTCTCCTACCATACCAACATTTTCTCCATACCCTGATAGTTCCTTAAAATGGATCATAAAGTAAATGCATCCCTTTTCAGACTCAATTTTGTAGTCTAGGCAATTTCCTGTTAAATTCTACATTAATTTTCAAGGAGGTGGACTAGAGGATGAAGACACTCAATAGACTTGTCCCATTTCCTTGACTTCAGTGACAACTATGATACTGCATATAAAGACTCGCTGCTGCACTCTTACCAGTGTGACTGTAGAATGGCATTTACCTCTTTCGCATTGGTGACTTTGCTACCTGGTGCCTGATCACTCCCTGTCCCTTGCTGTACGTCAGGTGAAAAGTGCAATTTATTTCTAGAAAACAGCCGCTCCATCTTACTGCTTATTTACAGAGTATTTATCTAATAGGAAATTTAAATAAGTTATTATTGGTCCAGATTACCACCACAGTTCAGAGAACACATGTTAAACTCCAACAGTCTTGATCTTAAACTCACTGGAATCAATAAAGGAAATTACTGGTTTCAGTAATTTTGGAACTGCTCAGAGAAAAACCTGACAAGTATGCAAAGGGTCAGCATAACCCTTGTGCTTTGAGCTCCCATAAGCTGACTGAAGCAATACTATTTTTATCCCAATGTCACAGTACATCTCACACACAAAAGAAAAAGGACATCAGAAGAAAGCATATATTCTCTACAGCAACAGAAATCAAATCTCAGTAGCCAGTGGGCCTTAATTTTTTTCTGGGCAACAAACTAAAAACAAGAGCTCAATCTCTTTTCAAATGCTCTAATTCTTTCCCCTGTTACAGAATATGAGCTCATGGGAAACCTGCAATTAATTTTCTGCTGCAATACTCAAGTTTTTTTAAATACGCTGTACGTCAGTATTTAGGAAAATTATTTTTTACATACCGTTCCTGCAGTATCTAAGATTTCAAGCATACACTGTTGTGCATCTACTTCAACTTGCTGTCAAGAGAGAAAGATGTGGTTATAATTTTTCCCTATGCAACTCTCCCCTCCAAAGACATCAGAAATTGTGTGATTTTTATAAGCAAATTCATAATGCATAAAGCAACATAATGGCTTAAGAAGTTTGTATGGATATGCACTTTGAAAACAGCAAGAAGAAGCCTTTCAAAGAGCCCCAGTGACATTTTCAAATGCAGTGTCAGCAGCCAAGTACCACTTTGCAAAGTGATTAGGGATTTTTGATTATTTAGAAGGAGGCTGCTAAATTTGTAATGACGGTTATCAGCATCTAGCACAACTAATTTCCCCTTGTTTCAGGGATCATCACAAATTGAAAGGACAAGTGAAAGCCAGAAAACTGGATTGGCATACTAAGGCTCATTTAATAGTAATTTACATCAACAAGAGAGTAAGTAGTACACAGCAAACAATTAAACAACCACCAGTAAAAGTGGTGTCCCCAAAACAAGTCTTTAGGAACACTAATTAGAAAACTGACGCAGCTCAGAAAAGTTTGCAAAAAATGGAAGGTTTAAGAAGACAGAAAAATTTCTGTATCCATTCCAGAGCGCCTCTGTGTAGTGGAAATATCTCAAAGAAATGGCCCTGAGGGCAGCAAAGGACATGGAAGTGCCCTCAAGCTGTTTCCAGTGGAGTACCCACATTTTAAATTTTTTTTTCTTTCATGCTGCTGGTAAACTTCCCTTGTTTCCGTATGCACGTACAATTCCTAGTTAACAGATCAGCACTCAAAGAACTTTGTGTCACCTCTTCTCCATTTATGCACTGTCACTAGTTTAATTTGCAGCTTTTCTTCTGTAACTAGATTTGAGCTTGCGACAGGGAAAGGGAGTATTTCCACTCCTTTTACACCTCCCCCATGTCTCCTATGGATTGTGATTCCTTAAAAATAATCACTATTTTAACAGGTATTGTTGCCAAAGTTATTCAGCTAATTAAGGAGCATTTATTCACTTTATGAAGAAATATTTGGGGAGTAAACCAAGGCATAAAGTTTCAGGACTTCAGGCTCAATTATGTAGACAAACAAGTTGCATCCTCTCAACTTTAAATATTATAAAATTACATTTAACATAAATAACATAGAATTTCAACTGCCAAACCAATACATTTTGAAGTCAAGAAGCAAGTTAGAATTGCAACTAACAGTGAGATGGTGAAAATGACTACAAAAAGTGTTGTCCAAGACTTTAGCAAGACTTCAACAATCTGGCTGATTTGAAAAGAATACCCAGAGTTATTAGTAGTTATTTCAAGAACAAACCCGAAAGGAATATTATAAGATCTTTAATAGCAGCAACAACAAAAAAATGTAGTTAGCAAAAGACAAAATTCCTTAAGATGGCTTTACTCTTTTAGGCTCCATGGAAACAGTCTTTGGCAAAATTCACCCAGCAAACATCATGATTCTAGTATGACCTAAAGAATGTAAATGTATAACAAAGGAAACATTTCACTTAAGATCAGCCTGTGAATGTTTTTGGAGTCATTTACTGGGCCTGACCCAGCAAAGTCCTGCACCAAACACTGGTATATGGTCAAAAATTCCTGCTTCTCTAATACAGAAAAAGTGTCAACATAGAATTTGGTTTTGCTACTGTCTCTTATTTAGTAAGAGTTCTAGCTTTGGCTGGAAGCCCACATACTTAAGCCAGACTCTGGTTTTTCCAACATACAGTTTATACGAGGTCAAAGAAAAGAGGTATGAAGTTATTATTTTGCTCTCACTAATTCCTCTTCTGTTCAGGAGAGATTCTGGTGACTGTAGGCTGCAACGGTTCTTAATGCATCACCTTTGCTCCAATGTAAATGTAGTTCAGAGCTGAAAGAGGAGGTCTTGCAGTTTGCCCATTCCCAGCTAGGGTTTGTGCATCTTGCCTCCTTTGTACAGACACCAACATTTTTGTGGCCACATGATGAGCAACATCAGAGCATCAATGCATATGAAAAGTAATTCAGCTAAAAAAGACAGATAGATTAAGAAACTGACACAGCCAAAAACTTATCTCTTGCACCAAATGGTTAATGGCAGCAGTTTGGATATAAATTATCTTAGTCTGGAATCTTAACCATGGTCTCAGGTGAAACTGAAGAGTGAGCAATACAGAGATTCAAGATGATGCAAGCAGAATTAGACCTTTTAGCCTGTCATGCTGAAGATAGGAAGAGAGAAACTAGCAGGCCACTTGCTGTAAATGCTTGTTCATTTATGACAGGTTTGTGTTAGCTTATTAATATAACAACAACCCATCTAATGAAAGCATATCTAGCTATCATTTAATTTATTATGAGTACAGTATGAGAGAGGCCTCCAGTGTTCTAAGGGTGTGAAGTTGTTTGTAGCTATTTTTCTAGTAGCAAAGCAGCTTAGTACCTCCAAGTCCAAATCTACCTGAAAATACTAACACAAAACCAAACCAATAATAAATATTATAAAATTGAAAAGTGGAAGTGTTTTTTACATTTTTTTTTCCAATCAATGTTCCCAACTCTGACAATGAAATAACCACTTTTTACTGACTAGCCAGCAAGGTATTTGCTTAAACATTAAAAAGCTAGTCTTGAATTATTCCTTTTAAACAAACTTTAGGAGAACATTTATATTTCAAACTTGTTATCTGGTTTAATAAGGCATTACGAGGCATACCCATTTTCAAGCAGTGACTCAAATATCTGACAATATGTACTACAGCTTTAAGTTTCTGTAACACTAGAGAGGTTTTTTGCATATACCTTTCTGTAGGAGTCTTCTATCGTAGGATCGTATTTTTCAACAAATATTCCTTGAACAAACTGTACAGTCTGCAACACAAAAGTTCTTGTAAGATTCTCTTGCTAAGTGACAGTTTGTAAACATTGTACACAAATCACTGTTCTAGGCATATACTCTTAGCCATAACATTTTTAAAGCAAATTAAATGATTGTCATAACTATAATTTTAAGAAACAACAGAAAGTTAGATGCGTATGGCTATTTAACTGTTAGATGAAGCAATGCTACACTTCCCTTTATCCACTGTCACTCGGAGAGTAAGAATTAAAGCATGCATTGATTTAAGGTTTGCCTAACTCTTAAAATCAATATTAGTTTCTAGTTGACCAGGATACTATACAGCTGCACAGCTTTTACATTTGCACTTAGAACTACTTCATCTTCTGCTACTTATCTGCCAGCACAGGAATTAGTCAAAAAACAACTGCCAGCTTTTACTAGTCTTAACTAGACTCAGTAGGCTGTTCCTGTGTACCTAGCATAAAGGATGTTTTTAGCACAAGTCAAATGGAACTTAAGACTCAGTGGTGAAGTCAGAGCAGGCACATTCAAATCCAGAAATGCTGCAGTGAGATAAAGAATTCAGAGGTGAATATAAACGTTCTTTCACAATCTAAGATGATTTGTCATTTAAGTTTTTCTTTATGAACTGCTGTGTAAGAGACTACTTCTTACCCAAGCAAAGTGGGTAAGCTCTGGAACTTACTTCATGGTAAGGTGCACAATTAAATGGCAAGATGCAAAGTTCTTAGGTGGGCTGAGAACAGCATATTTTGTGAACTTTTTCAATTCTAGTCTAGATCAGCCTAAACCATTCTGTAATCATTTAATTGTAAATAAAAGAGCTCATGAATTTTAATCATCTACCTGCCACAGCTATATACCTACTCACACAGAATGGATGCGGGAACACATTAAACTTCCTACCAACACGCAAATCTGTATTTCTATCTGCATAAAAAAAATATTAGTGCTAAAGGGACTGCTACTGAACATTAACCAAACAGCACCTTGAAGACCTTTCTAGAGAAGGACTTACAGGGGCAAGCTAGTTCATATCCTTTGAGAGATTCAAAAGGAGCTTGATTTCTCACAGACTGATGGCTGGTTTATCTGTTGAAGCCAGACACCCTCATAATGCAGTAGCTCTGCACCTCACTGCATGAGACTGATCAAGCACCATCAACCAAACCCTTTCAGAAACAGCAGCATGTGAGAATGCACCAATGGATGCAGATGCACCCAGTAAAGAATCTACCTTATCTAGCCATGATGCCTCACTGGTCATTACTAACATTTATATTTATTTGTGCACACTTACATAAAGAAATGTAGAGAGTGTATTAGAGAAAAAAATACAATAAGCCTAAAAAACCATACTTGAACTGCCTCATACTTACCAGAGCAGACTTTCCAACACCTCCAGAACCAAGAACCACTAGCTTGTATTCACGCATGATGCAAGAGATAAATCACCCTCAATACCTAAAACACACAAAACACCAGTTTGATTAAAACTCAATCTATATGCAGGAAGTACAATCACTACACCACAATCCAGTTCGCTAAGCAAGGTTTGATAAAAGTTCCTTAGGTAACTTCTTTAATACAGCAGATATTTCCAAACTATCAACTCTTACTGCAGCTACAATAAAATGCTGCAAACCATCAGATACAGTATTTCCTCTACCTCATTGCTGGTTCTCCCATAAATATCAAACAAACCCTACTATACTAAAGCTAACAGTTACTATTCATAAGAAATAATTATCCAAGAGAGATAATGATCCAAGAGGAGATAGCATGAATTTTATCATTCTGAAACACTTAAGCACTAAACAAAGAATCACAGAGAAAGACTTGTACAAGAAAATTAAAATCGCCCCTTCCCAGCAAACAAAAGTTCTTAAAATGAACAGCAAGATCCCAGAAAGCATTTTTCAAAAAAAATCCCTTCCCTAGTCTGAAAACTGTTAAATGTTCCACTAGATCTCTAACTGCAATTATAATGACTCATTTAATGAGTAAGTGGAAGCAACTAAAATAGTATTTTGAGACTATATCTCTTCTATAAGCTAGATCTGCTTCCCTGTTCCACACTAGCTGGTGCGGCTATCTACAGCAAACTATGAGATCTGCTTTCTCATCTTTGTTGGAAAATAACCCATCAAACCAAAACAAGGCCACAAATTTTGGGACATGTCTTTGGGTCATACTGCTCAAAAACCCACACCACCTCTTACAGTCCTGCTGGCAACTGAGCTAGCAGGACTGTTACTGCTTCCCCAAGAGGAAGGTCTCAGTTCCTTTCCTGCAGGGACTCCAGCACTTATCAGATTGAGTTACCCATTTTCTCCCCTCTCCACCACCGAAGAAAGATGAAACCCTCCTCAACTAATGAATAATCTGTGGGGCGGGGAAAAGGGAATGTGCAGGGATCCAACACAGGCGTGTGTAAAAGGTAAGCAGGGAGAAAAGTAAGGTAAGAAAGACCCTTCTCATCACAAGTAATACGACAGCATCTCTGAAATCACACCATCTGTTAAGTGTTTAGTACAAAATGCTAAGATGATTTACAGAGAAATTAAACCACCATGGTAGAGTCCTGCCTTTGCCACCACTGATTCAATCCACTGATTGTCAGAAGACTGAGAAATCAAGAGACCAGGTGCTATTTCTTCTTGCAAATGCATAATCTTTCAATTTATCTAAAGTGTCCCTCGCAAAAGGAACACAAGGAGAAAGCCTTGAGGAAATAATTGACCTGATGTCCAGCAAAGGAGGTGTCTCCACAGGCTTCCATTACCAATACATTTTGAGACTCTTCAGTGATTTTCACACCTAATAGGACATCTTTTCACTCCTGATTTAAAAAACTGTTTCCCTCTCTAAATCATTTTTTGCAAACACAGACCACCAGAACCATTCATACCATAAGTTTCATCTGTTTGGCACCACTGTAAATGCTGTTAGATCTACAAATCTGTAAAATGTCCAGCCTTTCTACAAACAGGATTGTTTCTAACTGTACTGAAAGGCACCTCTCAAACTCGTGACAAGTTAAGCCTATAACTACATTACCTGTCATTTCTTTAAAACAAACATTCAGTTATCCCTTTATTTTTAGAAGGACGTCACTAGAATGACATAAACATAGTAGGTGTAGTGGAAATCCCAGTACAGTAATCTGGGTGAACTGCAGCAATTTCACTGTCTGTAAAATAAAAGTTTAAGCTGAATTTTCCAGTCTTCAGCCTGATGTTAGCAACTAAATATGGAGATATCAATAATGAAGGCTGACAGTAATTTAAAAGTAACAGAACTTAAGCAGCAGGTATCACATATCTGTTTTAAGTTATTTCTGACTTTTTCTTACTCAATGATCTACAATGCTGAAGAAAATTCCAAATGCTGAAATAAACTACCTTGGTTTTAGTGAGAGATGCCAATTTCATTTTTGGCTCAGAAACAGCAATTCAGGAACTTAATGCAAGCTGAAGCTTCTTTCAGCATCCAGATTTGGAAGTTCAACCCTAAATATCCAATCACCGTACAACATTCTTGAGCTGATTTCCCTACTTGAAGTGGTGGCACATAATTAAAGCATATATATATACAGTATTACAGCTTGGTTAGGCAATCTTCTTAATCAGTGAACACCTAAGCAAGAAGCTTTTTAAGATCTTTGAGGACAAAGCCAGACTGCAGTAGAGGTTAAACATTTCTTTGACCTTCCCTCCAAACTTGGGCAATGGACTATACAAGTACTAACTTCTTCCACCATGACAACTCTTTTGTCATTTGTACAGTTACTCTTTACTCACCGACAGCACACAGTAATGCTTTATACATGCACACACCCACATAGCATAGATGCAGCTTGGTATCCCTGCACTGGTGTTATCATCTGGCCATGGAACGGAACACAAACAAATGTATCCCCTAAAACACTTTAAGAAAGCTACCCTGGACATCCCTAACACAGCCTGCAACAGAAGCACCATCTATAGTCTGCTGCCACTTACATCTACCACCTCACTGCCTTTGAGCAACAGTACTGATGTCACTTCACCTTTCTCTTACTGTTTTCTAACAGAAAAGAAAACCTCAGCTAATGGCTTAAAGAGCTTTCCTAAAAAAACTTCCCTGCTTGAAGGTCTTTGACTCCTCATCCAAGAAACCACTGGCTCATGTAGGTCACTGCAGTCTGCCACACTATTTGATATTGTTAAAGCCGAGCACACTTTTTCACTGACCACTATACCTGATGGCTGCAAGCATGCCCCAGACTGAGCTTGGGCTCTGATCCTTCCTGAACTTGACTTTCCAGTGATTCCCAGCTAACTTGACCTGGCTCTGCTCTTGATCAAACCCATTTTTCCATATCAGATCTTGTAGAAACTGCTGGCATCCTAAATCTCAATCATGCTCTTACTTTATTTTTCAGTTGACACGATGGTTGACTCTGGAACTAATAATGTATTCGGATTCATCTAGTGCCAACAGGATTTCCTTTTGACTCATTAGTAACAAATGAGCGGGGGAAAAGGAAGAAGACGAAATCTAAAAGAGGAGGTTTAAGCCATAAAACACTGTATCTGTCTGGCATTTCTAGAATAAGTTAGGGTCAAGTCCAACAACAGTATCTGTCTGCAGTCCCCAGATCACCTCTGGGATGCAAAATGAATATACTCAAAGAAGCACAACAGAAATAAAGATACTAAGATATGTGAGCAATCGATAAGCAAGACCTCCCCAGATTTATACCAGACACTTCAGAATTATCTACCTAACCACTCAACAATTAAATACAAGTAAGTTTAAACTTACTCCTAGCAAACATAGTAAGTAACTTGTTTGAATCCCCCTCTTCATTTAATGGAGTTTATTTTAAGGGAGAAATTTTGCTTTAAAGGCTGTCTATCTATAAGGTGACTGACCTGCAAGAAGTGAGAGCAATGCCAACTTTCCTTTGCTTTTCCATCTTTCCTTTCCCCTAACTTTAGGCAGGCTAATACTGTCAACTATGGCCCCTATGCAGGCGCTAAAGAGCACAACGATAGAACGCATGCAAAAAATAATTTTTTTATTTAATTGGAGCAGGTACTGCCTTTGAACAGCTGAGTTGAATATTTATATGCAGATATATCTGACATAACTGAACTGTGGAGATGCCTAATGTAAGATTTAGCTAGAAAAAAATGCGGGAAGCTACTCTTTAAGAAACAGCACTATCACAAACTTGATTCTAATGCCGTCTCAAGTATACAATCTCTCAAAAGTACAGAGCTCAATTCCAGCTTGCCTCCAATAACTGCCAGCGATGCCTCAGGAACTGCCCTGCACACTTCCCGAGATGCCACTGTCCATAAAACCACTGTGTCTGTGCAGCCTCTCTCTCTAGTCTGTTCATATTACTTTTTGTACTTAGTGCATTAGTAGTGTATTAATCTAACTGCTTAATTCTACTTCTTCATGGCCCACTTAAAGTACTTGATAAACTAGAAGAGCACATGCACACACTTGATATGCACACAGACACTTTTCCCAATAAAGACTTTCTCTGAAGGATGAGCAGCACATCTTTGAATAAACCCATTTGAACAGCAGAAAGAAAAGTTAATCAGGACAAGTCACTGAAAATGCAGCATTTCAAAAGCTTCACATCTGACAAGGACTGTGAACATGGAACTTGCTTTCTGCTTCTGTCCTTCTCAGACAAATCAGGAAAAAGTACCTCCTGGACATTTTCTTCAGTAGTTTCTTAAAGCATGTCTCCAGAAAAATGCAAACCAAAGATGATGCTAAGGAAGTTGAGGAATAAGTAACCTTAATTTAAAGGTGAATGAAGAAACCGCACACATACTGCTTGTAAAGCTTTTCTAAAAAGCAACCACACAGTGAAGAATTCAAGGAAGTTTATATACCATTGGTAATTGGGCTTGATGTGATAGTTGTGAAAGTGGGGTGGGGTTTTTTTATTTAGTTTTCTTTGAATTTCTTCAGCTTCAAATTTTGGGTTCTGATCGAACTTCATTATCTAAGGGATGGGAAAGCTAATAACCCAATTTTTTCAAGTGATATTAAGCCATATAAAGCTGCAACTAGAGCTCAGCCCCAGGCCAAAGACATGAGCTAAGTACAGTCACTTACTTGAAGATATATCCAAGGCTTGCTTATGTGAACTAGCTGTTCAGATACAGAATTAAATAAATTGGCCCTCCCAGAAGCCTTATCATTTTCAGAAGGGATCATGATTATTTAGCACTTCATAGACACCATGATTCTTGTCCAGACCCTGACATTTTGCTTGCATTGTATTCACTAGAATTTTCATAACGCTTTTGCCTCAGAACATTTACCTCTCTGGAAGAGAGACTTTGTTAGAACCACCTTGAGAATAGCACTTCTAAATTAATCTCAACTATTTGCATGAGGAAAAAAAAGATCCAAACACTAGATTGACAGATGAAACAAATTAACTGACTGGTTTACCTGGTTACAATTAGCAGTGGAGGGGAAAAACTCCAAGGGAAAAAATCCAATTTTTTTCTCAGAAAGGGGATACTAGCCCTAAGATGAAGCAAGACAATAACAGCCAGACATTTGGAAAAACAGCACTAGTTCAGTCATGGGACCAGCCAAGCTCAGACGATTATGTCTTTCCAGAGATGTTTCCCATTTCTGATACTGGAGCAGTCTCAGATGGCCAAACCATCCAGACTCCACTAAGTTTTGAATCTCCGGGTTTAGAACCTCCTCTTCAGATAAACAACTAATTAGGAGATGATGTGTGCTGTTCTTAATATTCCCCAAATACTCACATGTGAGAAGTCCTAAATTCCTATCTCTCAACTCCAAGGAGGGTCTCCCTCCCAAATAATTTCAGCGCATAAACAGAACTTTGACAACATAGCCCGAAGTGGAAGCCCATTCATTTTCACCAAATTTTAGAGGCTTTACGAATTAAAGCAATTCAGATAACCCTTACTCACCAGGCTAAGTGTACCTCTTATAAAAGAGAAATTAGAATACTTCAGAGCTGCCTTTCATACATTTATAAAAATTTATAAAAAACATTATTCAGAAATCAATTCTGAAAAGCTGATTGTGGTCTAATTAAAGACTTTCATACTCAAGACTCCTAGAAGTACAGCTATTTCATTACTAATGCAGACTCTCTGGAAGCAAATCAACTGTTCAATAAACAAAGGTAGAAGCAATTTTTATTTCTAGTTTTTACCTGCTTTTGATAGTTTCTGGTCTTGACAAACATGTATTTCATCAGTTGAACAGCTAGTTCTTCTGGGCAGTAATACCGTAATTTTTCTTGGACAAAAATAGCTCTTCAATTATGTTCAAATATTTTAACTGATGTCAGACAATCTACAGAGGATTTTCAAAATGCTGTCTATGTGGTTAAGCTTATTCAGTGACATGAAATCATACTAACCACCTGAGAAACAGCCACAGACCTGAGAACAAGCGATTGCAGCACAAACATGGCACCAAGGTTTAAGCTGCTCCTTGAACAGCCCACAGGGACACTTACACAGAGAAAGCTTAACCAAGTTTTCCTCCTTCCACTGAAGGGAGCTACCTTGATTGATACTGCACACAGGGACCATTTCTGCAAAGCAGCTAACAGCATCTGACCTTGTGAGACTAGTTCTACAGTCTATAATTAGTATAGCTGAATAAAATATGGGGTTTTTTTTCCTTAAGTCAAAGTTAACTCCCAGGCAGATCTTAAATTTGAACACAAATTTAATAGATGCTGTAAGGGTAAAAACTGCCTTCTTAAAGTCACTGATATCTCAAGATGAAAGCTTCCTGATGTGAGACTAGTAATCATGTGCAACTTGCAGTAGATTCACACAAAATATAAAAAGCATTTTCAAAACAAGTGATGTAATGAACATTCTTATGCTACTAAGAATATGCTATGCTTCAACACTTACTGAGTTCAAGTTTCAACTTTGTGCAAAAATTCTAGTGTGTCAGTTCAAAGGTGGAGTACCTTATAAAGGCTGTGCTATAGAATCTATTTAAGGTCCAAATGGAATTTGTAACACTTATCAGATGTATTCTTATTTTTGGTGACTGTTTGCCATGATTTTGCATTTTCTCCCTATTTCTGTCAAACAGTCACCATCCCCCAGGAAAGTTGTTTTTGAGTGTCCTACCAGTCAGACTTACAGTTAAAACTATGACCTTGGAATTCCTGAAGAAACTGAATTGCAAATAGTTTTTATGCTTGCAAAGAAAATCCAGGCAGGCAATAAAAGGAAACAACACACAGATTTTTAAAAACACTAGAAGTATATTAAATTCAGAGAATGCCTAATTACCACATTACAATATCTTGCTATGCATAGCTAGATACTCACCCATAAAGCCAGTTCTGAGAACTGAGCCAGCAATTTGATGCTGTGAATTTGGCTCTATTGTCATTGAAGGGAAGGGTCAGTATTCAGCTCTACAACTTCATAGATTGCCACATCATAGTATACAAAACGTGCTTTATCTGATATGCATCCTTCTGATTAAAAGCAGATGTAAGCATTTGTTTGTCCCATAATTGTTAAACTAAATTTTATCTTTCAATCAACAAAACTAGGTAAAACCCAGCAGGACTACAAGTAAGGCATGGAAGTTTTCTGAGTTAAGATACTCCTTTTGTAAAATGCACACAGGCAGTTTGAAAGTTACTTTAAGAACAAGCTTGCCGGTTGGCTTAGGATACTCTTCTTTGGAAAAAGGCATCTTAATTTCTCTTTCAGAAGAAAGACCTAGCCTCAAATTCCATCTGGTATCTGCTTAATATCTGGCAATCCTAGCTCTACTTCGATTGTGACACTGGCTGCTGAACTGGTAAAGCCTTATATCGGGTTTCCTTCTACAGACAGAAGCCAATGCTGGGTTCAACTGCAATTCCAGGATCACCTTTTCTCTCTCCTGTTTATTTTTCTCCATAACCTACACATCATATACACCCCTGGCAATGCCAGAGCTTGCATGCCAAGGTATCATTACTTGTACTGTCTTCACTATAAGAAGTTTGGGTTTTATTCAGGTTTGTTTAGATTACTAACACATCATCAAGGCACAAATATAAAGATTTTTTTCATGATTATATGATTTTTTGTTATTGGCCATTTAAACCCAGATAGTGTAGGTTCTTTATGTACAAAGTATTCTTCCATAGTACAATTTACAGTAATTCTATTACAAATGAGGTTGGTAGCCAGAGAAAAGTCTTACAAATTCCCATACGTCATTTTAATTAAGATTAGAAGTTTTATCTGTTGAAAAGACACTGATTCTATGCAAATTGAGAATATTCACTACTAGCACTCATTAACAGGAATAAAATTAGCTCTTTCATGATAACTGAACCATTCCAGCAAAGTCCCAAGCAATTGTTACTCATGCCTGTTTTGACCTCTCAATCGATACTTTCCTAATAGAAACATGATATTTGAACATGAGCAACAAACCTCACTCAAAGTCACCCAAATTATACCTAACTTCACCAACAGTTCTTTTGTTACAGTTTCAGACATCTGTCCTGAGGGTAAGCTGAAAAAGGCATACACTGACACCCAGCAACACCTACTATTTTCTGCCACGTGGTTTTGCTACTTGTGAAATAATGGAGGTGCAACCTTAACTGCTTCTTTTCACAATTAACTTCATTAGCTGAATCCACTGATAAACATGAATTTCCAGAAGGTCTGACATGCTTAACTGAAGTGGGTGAAACTCGGGCAAAACATACTGTTCTGTTTCTGGCAGCAAGGCAGGAGCACTTTGAACCTAGGGATGGTTGCTCCACAGACAATATCCAACCCACAAGCAAACCTCAAGTAGATTACAACTGCAGAAGTTGACCTTCACACCTCTGCCCATATGGAGATGCACAGACAACTTGGTTGTTCCTTAGGCAACTGTTAAGTTGCCACAAGCTTCAGAAGAGGGTATTTAAGAAAAACCCCAAACACAAAACAAACTCAACCAATTAAATCTAAACCCCACAGAAAAATCCCACCCACTAAAACAATTTCCCATCTCCATGTTCCCCCCCAAAACAAACAACAAAAAAAACCCAAACCAAAAACCAAACCAACAATCCCCATAAAAACAAATTCTATCTAGTATTTGCATGCAAAGCTGTGAATTGCCATTGTTCTGCATCTGCTCTATGAGCAGCTGACGCACCTTAACCCCCCAGAACTCTCATTTAATTGGTCACAAATTTTCAAGAGGTGAAAAATCTGTGAGTTAGGAGCATAACCCCAAAGATAAGCAACTCACACTTACAAGCCTGAGCTCATAGACATGAGGACACCTACACAAAAAGCTGAATAATTTTAACCAAATCACGCTCATCCCCACACCACTTTCTATTACATGGACTAGATCTTTAGTACAGAGCTACCAAATTAATGAGTGTTAAACTTGTTTAATCAAGGCTCCACAAGTGATCTTAAGATCACTCTAGTTCACGTTTAGACCATAATTTTTGGTTCCTCTGCATTTTCAAGGCTTGCCACTTTCTGGAGAAACCTGTCATACCTCAAGACTCACTTTGCTAGAAGTCAAATTTTATTTGGTTTGCATGGCAACGTTTTGGTAGCTAGGTGGCTTCTGTGAGGAGCTGCCGGAAGCTTCCCCCACATCCAACAGAGCCCATGCCAGATGGGCTCCAGGACATACCCACTGCAGGCCAAGGCTGAGTCCATCAGCAACAGTAGCACCTCTGGGACAATGTTATTTAAGAAGGGGGTTGGAGGGGTCAAGTGCTGGGGGAACAACAGCAGCAGAGAGAGGAGTGAGAATATGCAAGGGCAACAACTCTGCAGACACCGACATGAGTGAAGAAGGAGGGTGAGGAGGTGCTGCAGGTACTGGTGCAGAGATTCCCCTGGAGCCCATGGTGAGACAGGCTGTCTCACTGCAGCCCATGGAGGTGCACAGTGGAGCAGAGATCCACTGGCAGCCCTTGGAGGACCCCAGGCTGGAGTAGATAAATGCCTGAAGAAGGCTGTAACATTATGGGAACAACATGCTGGAGAAGTTTGTGAAGGACTATATCTATGGGAGAGACCCCACACTGGAGCAGGGGAAGAGTGTGTGGAGTCCTACTGCTGAGGAAGAAGGAGCAGCAGAGACAACGTGTACATGCTACTGACAGTAGCCCCCATTCCCCACCCCACTGTGCTGCTAAGGGAGAGGTGGTAAAGAATGTAGGAACAAAGTTAAGCCTGGGAAGAAGGTGCTATTAAGATTTGAGTTTATTTCTCATTATCCTACTCTGATATGATTTCCATAAATTAAACTGACTTCCCCAACTGAGTCTGTTTTATCCCCAGAACAACAACTGGCAAGTGGTCTTCCCCGTCCCTATCTTGATGCACAAGCCTTGTGCTGTATATTTTCTATCTGTAGTGAGTTAACTCTGGCTGCATGCCAGGCATCCACCAAAGACTCTTCATCACTCCCCTCCACAGCGGGACAAGGGAGAGAAAATACAAAAGGTTCATGAGTTGAGGTAAGGACTGGGAGACATCACTCACCAAATCCAATCAGAGGCAAAACAGGCTGGAATTAGAGATATTAACTGAATTTATTACTAACAAAATCAGAGCAGGATAATGAGAAGTAAAGTAAGACCTTAAAAACCTTCCCCTCACCCCTCTCTCCTTCCCAAGTTCTACCTCTTTCCCCAGTGGTACAGGGAGAAGGGAATGGGGGTTATAGTCAGTTCATCACATGTTGTTTCTCCCACTGTTCAGGGAGAGGAGTCCTTCCCCAGCTCCAGTATGGGGTCCCTCCCACAGGAGATAGTTTACCATTAATATCTCCAACATGAGTCCATTTTACAAACAACAGTTCTCCACCAACGGCTGCAATATGAGTTCATCCCATGGGCAACAGAACCCCTCAGACTGCTGCAGCATGGATCACTCCTCCATGGGGTACAGTCCTTTGAGGACAGGCTGCTCCAGCATTGGTCCCCCACAGGGTCACAAGTCCTACCAGGACACCGCTCCAGCATGGGCTCCTCTCTCCATCAGTCTGCAAGTCCCTGCCAGGAGCCTGCTCCTGTGTGGGCCTCTCTCGGGGACACAGCCTCCTCTCAGGCATCCACCTGTTCTGGTGTGGGTCTCTTCCATGGGCTGCAGGTGGATCTCTGCATCCTCATGGTCCTCCATGGGCTGCAGGGGCACAACTGCATCACCATGGTCTGCACTACGGGCTGCAGGGGAATCTGCTCCAGCACCTGGAACACCTCCTGCCCCTCCTTCTCCTCTGACCTTGCGTCTGCAGAGTCGTTCCTCTCACATGTTCTCACCATGCTCTTCTCTGGCTGCAATTATGACTGTGCAATAACTTCTTTTTTTTCTTCTTCCTAAATCTGTTATCACAGAGGCATTACCACCATTTCTAATTGGCCCAGCTTTGACCAGTGGCCCATTCATCTTCGGAGCTACCATGGATTGGCTCTGCCAGACATGGAAGAAGCTTCTAATAGTTTCCCACAGAAGCCACCCCTATAGCCTACATGCTACCAAAGCTTGGCCATGCAAACCCAATATACTACCCCATACAATTGAGGAGGGGAGTGATAGAGCAGCTTTGGTGGGCACCTGATGTCCACCTGGGGTCAATCCACAACAAATCAAACACATTGATAAGGTAACAGAAGATGTCCAAAGGTTACTGAAATTTAAAATTGACTCTAGGGGTTTGCATGGGAAGACCTCTCTAAATAAAATCTGCATGTCTGTCTTCTAAGAGTCATCTATTATTTAGGCTATGACAATCACAATCACCACAGCATCGGAATAAGCGTTATCACTACATCCTTAATCGTTCACTGAAGAGTTTTACTTTCAACAAATTAAATACAAGCATCTCAAAACAATCTGTATTTTAGGCAAAGCCCAGGCAAAAGAATGACTTTTCAGTCTACTCTGACTGTCCCAGTGAAGCAAGTTCATCCTTCAGGAAACCAGTCTTTCATTTCCACATTGCTTAGGGTGCCTGCAGTTTACCAAACCCTTACTCTGTTTAGGTTCTTGTGATCTGTGACTTCAACCTTCTGTAGGCAAGTCTGTGAATGGTTCCTTACTTTCACTTCTACTACCACAGCAGATTCAACATTCAGCTCAGAAAAGAGGCTTCAGCTTTCCTCTGTGAAACTTACAGCACCAAATTTCATTTAAGAAGTAGTCTCACGATATGATTAAGTAACAAAAGAATTCCACTACCTGTAAATACAAATATTTTCAAATTGACATATTTGTCTTTGAAAAAACTTTTTGCAAACTGCATCTTAAGATCTTGCCTCTGTCTAGAAGCAGAACTAGTTAGCAAGACTGTACATTGTTCAAAATATTGGTTACTACAGTTAAACTATGTTCAAACTAACATGCACTTATTGTTGCTTCTTCACTGGTTTCTTGGCTAAACAGGACTCAGATTTCTAGCAGAAAAGGAGGACTTCAGGACTTCTTTGTTCTTCAAGCATAAAACTGTACAACCTACTAGATCTTTCTGTTCCAGGCTTCATGTGAAATATTCTTATTTTCTCACTCTAATTCATACTCACATTGATACAGCAATCTTCTTCTGAGATTACTCTTAAGAGTTTGATGAAAAGCAACACACAGATCAAAAGGATGCCAAACACAAGCACACACAGTGGCCTAAAGCACTTAATCATAAAACCTCATTTTCAACTGCTCAGTCTTTGCAGAATTTCAGCAACCACATTTAAGTTTTCTATGCAAGCTCTCTGGCTGAACATCAATTTAGCTTTAGGCAATTCCTGAAATAAAAGGTTTAGGGAGATCAGAAAAAAGAAAAACCAGAGGGTCATTAAAAATATAAGCAAATATAAAAATTTAAGCTCAAATATAAAGAAAGGTGAAAAGGTAACAATAAAATAAAAACATACAATAAGTACAAGTATACCTAGCTATAATTCAGAAGTGCTTGCTTCCTTCTCTAGTATTCAGATACAAAAAAGTAGAAAATTGTACACTGAAAGTAAGAACATTTGAAGACCAAGCATCCAGATAAAAAACTAGTTATGAGTGTCTACTTATTATAGTATTACAACTTCTCTCTACTGGTCTCCAAATTTACTCAATGCCCACAGAGATTAAGTGCCACAGGGTGTCTCTTCTTTGGTGAAATCCCATCTAATCTGCTAAGTCAAAAAACATGTACCAGAAAAATGGGAGAGTGATATTGTCCAGCATGACAGTCAGCTACTCTTGTCTCTTCAGTGATCCTTGATGCCACAGGACTACTACAGCCTCTTTGATTCCACCAAGTGACAATTTGATGACAATTTGCCATCAGTTTCTAGAAGCACGGCACATTCTGAAATAACTTATCTTGGTAGAGGTTGGATTTTTGAACATAACATTTCACAGCTCACAAAGAACAAAAGTCCAAGGCATCTTGAACTGCATACTTGTTGATATAAAACTACCTTGGAAATTCATCTATGGATTGGTATTATTTTTGTAAGAATTCTGGAGGTGAGTTCACACTTGCCACAAACTCATTTTTGATGCTCCTCATCATAAAACTCATGAAAACACATTCCATTTTCTGTATGCTTCTACCAATATAAAAAGACAGTAAATAACAAAAGGACCATTCCCTGAACAGGAATAAAATCACCACACTCATGGGCTGTCTACTGCCCATCAAATCTCCATTTTAAACAAGTCAGAAAGGTCACAAAAAGACAATATGATATATCCTTATCCATACTAATGATATAAATATAACTCCAGAAGTGCAAGAGTCAAGATTTTGCAAGCTGTATTAATTTATACACTCTCCCAACCCAAGAAAATCTTTCAGCAATATTTTATGCAAAAAAGCAATCACATGAAGCCAAGTAGGCTATGTTTATGGGTCAACTTGTACATCAAGCTTTCAGAATGCCACCTTGCAGGTAGCTTCAGAGTGAAGATCACAGGAGGGTTACTGACTGCATCTTACAACCTCTAACAATTCCCCATAACTGCTTCACATTTACAAGACTAATAAAACAGGTTCCTGCACAGTTTGTCATTGGGCTGCCCCCACACACAGCTGGACACACAGCCATGCACACAGAATGGCTTGGGTAGGAAGGCACCCAAAAGATGATGTAGTGCTGCCAGCCACAGACAGGGATACCATCCCCTAGATCAGGTTGCTCAGGGCCCCATCCAGCCTGGCTTTGAACACTTCCAGTGATCAAGCATCCACAACTCAGTATCAACAGTAAATGTCACCTGATAAATAAATCAATCTAGTCCTAAACACTGCATTGCAGAGAGTAAGATTTTAGGTAACTTTCAGTTCAACGGAGATTACTTCCACTCCACATTCCAGTTTACCCTTCTGAAACACTTAGCAACTTTCCACTAGCCTTCTAACAAATCACTTCTAGGGGAAGATATTATAGAAGTTTGATTAACTGCAAACAAGGATTGTATGGTTTCACAACTTAACTATCACTGTTATCTGGGTTCTGATGCAGTCCAACTACTGTTCAGCATGACAGCCTAATCTCAAATTAGAAATACTGACCATATGTGAAACTTCTTAAAAAAAAAAAAAAAAAAATCAAAGTAGCTGGTCTGACTCCACAACTATCAAAAACACTTTCACTTCCGTAGTGCTGAAGTGCCACTCCTAGTAACAGGTCCTCCTGTATCTCCCCTCTGGAACTCCACATAGATAACTCACAAGTGTCTGCAGCTCATCCTTGACAGAGATGTGGTGGTACTGTTTTTTTTGCTTCTTCCTGATGCATGAAGCATGCTTTTAAGAAACTTTTCTTCACTGCAGACATAAAAAAAGCGAAGGCACAATTGGTTAGGTTTCAGAAACAGAGACTATGAGTGGGAAAAATAGGACAAGACTTCAAAAGCTAACTAATGCAGAGAACCAAAAAGAAACAGTTGCAGGGACTATCTGTGTTCACGAATTTCTGATTAATTGAAGAGGAGGTTAGATAGTACATGCTATCTGGGCAACAGAGAATTTAAGAAAAAACTTTCACCATCTAATGTCACAAAAAGTTATAGAGTAAGCCACACTAACGGAAATGCTGAAGTACATATTTTCCTTTAATCCAGATTACCTACTGAAATTAGGTAATAATAATTACTATAATTAAAGCAAGTAAGGGTCACTTCAATGTCAAATCTTGATGCAAAGAACACATTCTCCTGAATTTCTGTGAAAAAGAATTTCAACTACAGAGCCTTGCTTTGTCTTCAGTTATGAAAATAAACTGTTCTCCTGTTCCAGGTCTTCAATACTGCCCAAAAATTTAATGATGTAAGATTTCTCACAGCTCTACAATTAGGGTTACATCGCAAATTATTTAATGAATGAGTAACAGTGGCACACAAAACCTTTTTTGCAGAAGACCTGGTCAAGTCATTCAGATTTAGGCCAGCTTCCTGTGTTGCAACAGCTGCAGGAATGATACCAAGTGATCTAAGAAAGTACAGATTTCCTGAAGAGAATTTCAAGCTGGGGAGAAACATGAGATGTTACTTTTCTGCCACAAGATGCAAACACCAATCCATTAGAATGGCTAGGCTGTCCTACTCCTGCACTATGGTCTTGCTTTCCTCCCTTGGTCAGGAATGAACTAACCATGTGGACTTAACTGGCAGTCTCTTTTCATATTTGCATAGCAGGGATTTACTTCAAATAACATCAAGTCCTCAGATGAATAACTATAGAGTGCTGACTGGGACAGTGTATAAGATATTGCCAAATGCCTCCTCTTCTTCCTGCTTCACCTCTAAAAAGTTTCTGTAATTCTATAACACACATTCCCCCTAGGGTCTTATAGTGACTTTCACTCTACTGCTTCAGTAGTAAAAATCACCACTAAAAACCTGTTCTTGAAAAAGAAGCATCCTGAATAGCTAGAGGGCCCCCAAATCATTTTATATTTCAAAAGCTGCCTAATAGGCAGATTTCCAACCTGATGTTTACAGCCTTCCTCCCTTTCCTTGCTGCTAGAAGAGAGGAACACGCAGTATGTCAGGAGCTCACAACAGCATGCATGAGCAGGCACACATAAAAATAAAAAACTTTTTCACTTTTAGTTGTCCAGTGTTTCTTTACACATTCTAAAGCTTGAGAGATGAGAGTTTCAAGCCAAAACCTACTGCTGCTTTTGAAGGTCATTCAACTGCTTCATGAAGAAAACAGTTTGCAGCAGCAGACAAGGTGTTTGCCTTTCTCCAAATAGCATTTGCCTACTACAAGCAAACTGCCACAACTTCATCAGAATAATACTTCTACTATGTCTGTCTCATCCAGTTGCCTCATGGATGACAGCCCTTAAGGAAAAAGCCACACATTAGACACTTTAAGATACTAAAGATCTACTACGCTCAACTGTTAAACAACTTTGAAAACTCAGTCAACTTGAAAACAGGTCTATTAATGGCATTCAAGTACAAAACCACTTCTTTCTTCCCCTGCTTTATGCAAGAAGAATAGAAACAGACCATCTTAACCGTGTCTGAGTAGCAAAACTAAGTTTGCCTTGAAACGTGAAGGTGTAGTTACTGTAGATACTCCTTTCATCTCTTCGAACAAGGAGGCTGTCTAAAATATCCCTCTACCTGACCTAGATGCAACAGAACACAGCAGAAGCCCGCCCCAACTCAGCAGGGATTCAGCCCACTGACACCGCACAGTGCACTTTGGTCTGCTTTTGGATTTGCTCCGAGGTAAAGGAGTGGCAGCATTCGCAACCACAAGCTAAACATGAACTTCTGTCGCACCGCATATGCTGAGTGATCTGTTCTACTAAGAGAGCAATTTTGATTAAAACTCACAACTTGAGCCTAACCTGATGAACACTCTCAAATGTCAGTTAGGTATCTGAAACTCATCTAAGCATTACTCAAAGGCCAATTCATAAAGGATCTGCCTACCCTCTCAGCATACACCCAAGGACAAGAGTGCCTGTTTTTATCGGTAAGATATTCTTATCCTTAAGAGCACCTCTCTGTACCTAACCCTGAGCAGCAAGCAGAGCTCTGTGGATGACAGGATTGGCACTGTAGCAGCAAGCATCAAGTACTCAAGTACTTCTGTGACTCTTGCACTTCCCACATCCCAGATGATAGGTGGACAACTGTTTATTTTAGTTCCCTGTCACATTTACTAACTGTGAGATCACAAGCTACAGTGTAGCCTTCAGCACACTTCCTTCCTCAGCTATACAAGCAATTTCTTTCTCCTTTTGTAGGCCCTCACCTAGATTCCCATCTGTTTGCCTCTGCTCCAGAAAGGCTCTCAATTAAAAAGACAGTCAGTTTTACTCTGCAAAAACTGGCACAGCACAAAAAGATCTGTCATGGCTGACTTCAGATTTATTTTTGATGAACTGTCCTGCAGCAGAGCTTTGGAACAAAATAGCACAATTTTAATTCCACTCAGAAAACTTATCTGGTGCACATATATAGTAATAGAATCACAGGTACAGACAGTAAAAAGACTATTGGGGTTTCCTTCCTCCCATATAAAAGTTCTAGTTTTACTTTTTTTTTGGTCTTTCAACTCTGTTTTGCAGATTATTTCACCCCCAGGCAGAGAGGGGCTCCAAGTATGATCTTTGCTGCAAAAAAGATACACGGCACTTATATTCCACAGTGTAACTCAGTTACTTGGGTACAGGTAACAATACAGTTTTAGACTACAGCTCTAAGATAAACCTGAAGTGTTCATATCACTACAAGAAGCATCCCTGAAAGCATACATGCTCCAAAGGAATAAAACACCACATCTAATTAGTTAAAGTTTATTGTTGCAAAGCCTTTAATGTGAATAGTCCAAGTTTCCCCCACTATGCACTCAGTTCATTTTTAGGATAGATTTTGAGCAAGAGTAAAAAAACATGCAATGAATAAAAAAATGAAAACTGTACCAAGTTTGGTTGAGTTTCTTCCTCCCAAAAGCTTGTGATTTTAATATAGAGGCAAGTCACCCAAAAGGTAGTAACTTGATTAATGTTCAAAGTTTTTCACAGAGATAACAGACTCTTTCCAAAGGCAAATACACTCGTTTTTGAATGGTTATTCTTTAAGGCAATGTGATTGCTTCACTGCTTTTTAATTATAATTCACGGAAAATAAGAGTGTTTCTTGTCTCCTTTTCTTATAACAGTAATTTCAATATATACTTCACTGTGAAAGAGTACTGAAAAGTCTTTGTCATACACTGTCTACACATCTCATCCTGGGGTACAATGTAGCTGTTACATGCGGAAAATTACAGTTACACTAATCAAAACATCTAAATGCAAGAACACACAACCTGTGTGATTTTCAAGCTGGGCATCTCTGACATAACCTCTCTCTTGGAACTGTACTACCTTACTATCATACCCCAAAACAGTTTAGAAAAAGACTTTCCTTTTTTTGTTTCATTTACCCTGAGCAGCACAACCCACGCCTTTAAGATGGAAATGGGAGTAAAAGCACGCTATTCTTTTTTCGCAGAAAACCTTGGTTTCTCACTCTCTTTTGTAATCTAGGGCCAATGCGAGAACAGTCAGATTTCGGTTTATTTTCTCCTCTGCAAACTTTGTTTTCCTTAAACCGCTTCTTCACCAACACATGCAGAAGGGTACAAGGATCTCAGGCTCATTAGACGGGTTTGGCGCAGGAAGTGTCAGTCAAATTCTTCCATTTGCTTTGACACGAGTGACGGTGCGGTGTTTAGACGAGACGAATATCCCCGTCATTTCCATTTCATTTTGTGATGAGCAGGAGGGGAACTCGCAGGCCACGGCGCTGTCTACTTGTCCCACTCCGTGGCCACCCCAGGCATAAGCCTCGACAGGCTGCCCCGGCCGGCCGCGCCCGGCCTGACCCCCCCGCCTCGCCCCCACACACCGGCCGGAAAGAGCGAGCGGCTCCTCTCCCGCGGCCGGACTAGGTGGGGCTCGGCTCGGACTTCCCGCTGACAACGCCGGCGGCCGCCGGGCACCGTCGCCTTCCCCGCCCGCGGCGGGGCCCAGCCGGGCGTCACCCGCCCCTCCCCGCGGCCCTCCGGGCCCCACGTCGCGGCC
>VXBT01001724.1:806491-1128739 GCA_013400235.1 Oriolus oriolus | reverse complement strand
GGCCCTCTCCTCGAGTTCTTGTACGCTCCAGGTAGGAGCCGTGGCTTGGTTGCAGCTCAAAGGTGCGCCAAAAGCACGCTATGGTTGCTTAAAGTTAATTAAGCCCATAAAGAGCTGGAAACGTAAGTGCCAGTGCAGTATTTCTTGAGTTTCTAAGGGGGTGTTGAGATCCACTGGTGAAGGGTGTTTCAGAGATGCTGCATACTGCTGGTGTTATGTGGATCATTATGCCTCTGGATGTGAACAGTCTGTCATTAGTCTTGCTGGTACAAAGCAGGATTCCCAATGCCTGCAAATAATTACGGTATTTCTTAGCTTTTCTGTTATTTTAGTCCTAAAATACGTTAATTACTTTTTTTCCCCCCGAGTGTCGCTCATATTTTCCAGTTACAAAGGGTTTAGCTGATAAAAGTTAAAAATAAATGAGTATTTATGTTTCTAGGAAACACTTAATAAGCAAATGGTTAACGTGGTGCTTTCAGATAAAACTTGTGCTCTGAGGAAGTCCACAGCACTTCCACACTTACACAAGAGTGTATAAAACTGACAGGAAGTTGCAGTGAGGCTTCTGGCAAGGCGAGTGGGTGTGGAGGAAGCAGAGGCTGTCTGTTTGTAGGGCAGAGATAGAAAAGAGAGACCATATGACTTTGAGCGAATCTGTGGGAGATGCTAGAGCTCAGAGGCAGGGTCAAAGGATGACCAGTGAAATGAACTGCCCTTGGTAGGGAAGGCTTCATTGAGATACAGGGCATCCAGAAAGCGACGCACTTAAAAATATTTTTCTTTTGCAGTGTTGCTCCCAAATCCTGAACGTCATAAAATCTCTTCCAAAGTCCAGACAAATCTCCTGATGTTTTACAGCTTAAACCCTTGTGCAGTCCTTTGATAATGAATCCCTGTAAATGATGGATAATGCAAGAGAGTTCTGGTTGTGAGAAATCAAGTCCATAGAAACCAGTCATTTCTCAGCAAGGCATCCTATGCAGGACAAAAATCATTAATGAGAAGTGTCAAAATAGGTGAAATACAGCCTTTCAAGTGAAAATCAGAAGAGCATTTCATGTAATTATTAGCTGTGTAGCATGGTAGCTCACCAGACAGAAAAATAACTTGTGTTCTTTTCTGTCATTAGATATTATCAGCACCCAAAAATATTCAGAGGAAAAGAACAAACAAAGATATATATCCTCAATCCTCACAACTTTCTTCAGTGAACTGGGTTAATCACAAATAACTCGCAGTGTTCCAGGAACAGATATGTGTCATTAATGTAATACTATTTTACAGTGTGCCTTTAATTGTTCTGTGTTTTATAGGCACTGGGGCAAATCCTCCTCTTTGCTATACAATAAGAAAAGAGGGAGGTGGCCTTTGGGAATCTTGAGTAAATCTCTCTGAGCAGGTCCTGGTGTTTTGAGTTTCATCCAGGGGCATCTGGAACTTAGTATTTTAAAAGACGTGTATATACACATACATTCACATATGGTTTGCTTAATATAGACATGTTTGGAGATGGATCACTGTAACTGGAAGAAATAGGCAATTAGGATTCATCCTAGGCAAGAGACCAAGTACTCCCTTTTCCCAACTCTCTCAGCCACATAGTTTGAACGTAAATTGGGCCCTTAATTTCGGATTTTCCTATGAATCATCTAGCTAATCCTCAGCACAATTCTTAAACCAGCTTTACTCATATCAGTGTGACTGGCAAGTAGCAATCGGTGTGCTTGTTAAGCATACTCACCCAGTACTTCACAGGGCTTGTTCTACCCAGCTTGCTCAGAGTTTCGTAGGTGCCTAATTGCTGACAGTCAGTCAAGCAGCTGAACAAGTGCTGAGGTATCCCCATGATAGAGCAACTCCCCAGAGTACCAGGAATATTGGTGAAATGAGGGGGATATGGCCACAGTGCTGTTGTGTTGAGTAGGAACAACACAGATACAGCTTGCTTTAGTGGGCCTGCCTGTGCCCAGCATTGCTCTGGAATTTTAAAAGAAGAAGGTCAAATACTCAGCTGCCTGTTTACTGAAAAAAAAGCAGAAGAGACCTGCTTATGCACATAAATCTTTACGTCAAATAGACCTTTCCGAAGCACTGTAGCACTTGTCCTTTGCGCTGTAATTTCTGTCTCCCAATTTACCAGTTGCCTGCATGTACTTCAAAACCCTTTTATTTCAATGACCAGTGCTTAGCTGGAGGTAGTTCAGTCTGCTCATCACTAACACAGTGAACCATCTGATCATTTCATGGCTCTTGTGAGGAGCAAGAGAACATAGAAGATCCCCTCTGATGGAAGATAAGGAGGAAAATACTGACAAATCTTGTTAAAAAGTTCTGTGGAATTAGTGGGGGAGTAAGGTGGGGGCTGACACATTATTTGGGGAAAACAAAGTAATATTTAAAAAATGATTCTTTAATAAAAGCTTGGCAGGGCAGCCTTTGGTCACCTCCATGTAATTTTCCTAACTTTGCCTGCATTGTTTTCACTGGGACTGCATGGGTGTTGGAGTGAAGAATGTGGCACTATGTATATTGCGGTTTCATTACTGCTGAAACACAGCCATCTCTGGGACAGAATGCAGAGCTGGCTTGTGCCAGCAAACTCTAAAGTTAAATGGGTATGTGGTGCCAGGGAATACAGTGCTGGCTGCAAGCCAGCTAGCTGTGAGCTTTTCTAGAAACTTGTCCTGAAGGGAAAAGAAATGCCATTTGGTAAATCCTAAGAGGATGCTTTGCTTTCAGAGGGGAAGTGAAGTTCTCATCTTTTAAGGTGAATGGACTGAAAGGGATCAGTTCTTAGCTTGACAACTTGGCTATTCCAGCAAGAGAATGTTTACTAGATCAGAATGTGCTTTGGATCGTGAGAGCAGTAAAGAGAAAACTTCTGCAACACTAAGGAAAAATGTCTGTTATTTTTGAGATATAGGTATGTGAGATATTTTTATCATTCTTTATCCTCGAACATGATTTTCATTTGTTATTTCTCCATACTCAGAAGATTTAGTGACATAGAGTGGGAATACCTGCCTGTCTGGATAGAACCTTGAGATGTTTCAGGGATGTGTCTTCCCCTCCAGACGCAATGCAATTTCTCTGTGTCTTCATGTCTGTTGATACAGCTTCAGCCTGAGGTTTTTCACCTGATAATTATCAGTTCTTCTTGTTCATCATCTTCACTTCAGGCATAGCTTCCATTATGCAGTTCTGCTTCTTAATGTCTCTTCATTGCATCTTCTTGATGTACTGCTATTTGCTAATCAAAGTTGTTTAAACATTGGTTTAATCACAAGCTTGACTGAAACTTAACATGCAGATTTTTTTCTCAATTTTTTTTTCACTTTCCATACATTTACCTCATTGCTGGGGAAAATTCTGTCACTTTACTCCTCTTCCTCCTCCAAACTATCTTGAATTAATGCTTTTCCTTATCTCTGAGGGATGCTCCATGACTCTTCAATTTATCTGCTAAAATCTTTTACTGAACTAACCCTTTTCCTTATCCTTGGCCAAAATCCTATTATTTGTTCGTACAATATAGTCCTCCCTTTATCTTGTGATTTGTCTCCTTCCCTACCCTGTGATAACTGCTTTGAGGAGCAAAAATTCCCTTTGTTTTTTTAAGCTGGGGAAGAACAGGCAATGGACACTACTGCAATTTAAATTGTAACTGTCAGCATTTATTTACAGGGGTCTGCTTTTTTAATCTATTTTCTTCTGTGTTTGAGAGACTACTTTTATATCACTGTGGTTACTTCAGATAAAGCAAGGAATAGCTGTTTCACAACATATCTGTTGTGAAAGCACAGTACTCTGAATTGCAGATGGATTCAAGAAAATGTCCCGAGCTCTGGAATTTAAACCCTTAAAAATAAGAATTCATTTGGTAAAAGGAAAAGCCTACTTTATTTTATTCTCTGTGGAAAAGATCTTTCAAATTGCATTGGACAACAAGTTCATCAGATAAGGAACAAGATTGTCACAGTAACGTAAATGCTTTAAAAGTGCAAATGAAGAATAATGTATCTGCTTGAAACTAGAGAAGGAATGTAATTACCTGGAGGAAAATCTGTCCAGGATATGGGTGACTGTTTCTCTCAAAAGTCACACACATTTTCACCATTTCAGAGCTTCAGAAGTTTTACTTCCCTGCTTTTCCAGGGGAACACTTTCAGCAGCGTGTGATGCAGAAAGGAGGTTACTACTTTCTGAATCACCAGCTGCTGTGATACCTGGATAGTTCTTCAAAGTTTTCCATAAAAGGGCTGGGTACAATGGCAGTTAACTGATGATGATGACTGATCACAGTGTGTCAGTATAAAGTTGTAAATGAACAATTTCCTCATGTATAATTCTGCACAATTCTCAAGAATGTCCTTCTTCACTCCATTACCAGGTATTTTAGAATAATGCATTGAGCAAAATAGAACAGCCTGATCAAAGACAGCACTGGGTCCATAGTGGTGGTGCTATCAAGTACAGAGAAAGTGGGTACTTTTCACTCTGCTTTATGGGAATATGAAAGTACAGAATTTTTACTTGGTAAAAGCATGTTTATAATTATAATTGAATGTCAGTAACAACATTTTAACTATTGTACACTTCTTTTGTTCTTTGATTTTTTTTTTTCATTGTTACTAGTTTTTAGCATACTCATTTATATCCAGGTTCTAACTCTGCTGGAGACAGAAGAAAGGTTCCTGTTGATTTTAATGAGCTTTATATCAGGACCTAAATTCAGCCCTTGAGGGATGTGCAGCAATTTACACTGACGTATAGATGTGGAAGTGACTTTTCTTTGTTTCTTTTTTGTTTCTGTCCACTTCAGAATCAAGCCTTAATTAACACAATGGGCCAAAAGCATTCACGGGAAAATAATTATTTACATTAGCTATTCATTAGTTTTGGTATTTGGTTTGGTTAGAACAACAAAATGTATGGCACAGAAAGGAAAATTTATTTCATAATTTTGCTAGATCATTTTCTTCTTAGCTTTCTCTGTAGATGTGGCCTTGTTCTGCCATATCTTTCCTCTGGCCATGGAAGCTGTTGCTGAAACTACAAGCATGAGAAAGGTCTTAATGAGTATAGTTAAAGTCTACACCAAGGAATAAACATATTCCTTGCCTTTTAAAGCTAGCCAGAAAGCAGGTTAATATTTTCCTTTTTTTTTTTTTTTTTTTTTTCCAAAAATGAGTGCATTGTGGGTTTTTTAGCTGATAAAAATTTCTTTCTTTTACTTCTTTCTTAAGAAGTCCATAAATTGCAAACCCCTGAAACAGTAATTTCATGAAAGCGTTTACCACTAATCCAACGGTATGTGTTATAGTTAGAAGAAAATATTTTAGTGAAATCTTGTATTCTCTAAATAACCAGTGTCAAAACAGGAAAATGTTGATTTTGGGTAAGTGCATATATTCAAACCATTTCCAAATAAGATGTTACATCTTGCACAGGCCATGGTTCACAGTCTGATCTGGAAAAGTTTGGATGTTTTTTTGGGTCGTATGGGTGCAGTGATGATCAATGGCATCAGACCTGTGCAGAGACGTGGTGATGCCCCACTCTGCCTCCTCTGGCTCGATCCCTCTCATCATACTCTGCAGCTTGTTTGCTTCACTTTAGCCTGCCCTCCAGGGGGATTTATCAGCTAGTAGGCCTACAATCTATTCACTCCTTTCTGCTGTCACCTTTAGAAGGACTCAGGGGTCAAATCCCTTCTTGTTCCTTAACTGTCCCGAAAGTCTGAATAGATGATTTGTGCAATAGATTTCTTTTATGAATACTTTCATTTTACTTCTGCTGTAGTACACAGTTCTGTTGAACTTCAGATTGAAGATTTCGTAATATCTTATTGACATGAGATATCTTTGTTGTTGTATTTACTTTTTATCAATAAAAACATGCATTTGAAACGAAAATGCTATCCTCTTCCTTTCTTAGAAATTCAGAAGTCCGAAGACTTTTAATTGCCTCTGCTCTACACAGAATCTTCTGTTTCAACCACAAGCAGCATAAAATTTGAACTCTAGACAGGATTTTGACATTCAGAGAAGGCTGGTGAAGAGGAGGCCTGCGAATCACTACCAAAGATAGGGACAGAATGGAAGCTCTTGCCCTGGTGTTGCATTTCCTTCCGTGAAAATGATACTCCTGTTGCCCTGGTGTTGTGTTTCACATGCTAAGGTGATACTCCACGGGCTATGCTAGTTGTGCAGCCTGTTTGTGTGGCCCATGTGGCATTTCCAAATTAAATTCAAATGAAAGAAGACACAGGGCCATGATTTTAATGATGTGACATAAAATAAAAATTCTAATTTGTTTTAACGGTGTTGCCACCCAAATTGTTCATTTTTCTCCCTGCTTTCCCTAATTTTTGTTGTTTTCTATATTTTTCCTTTTCCATTCTTCCTTAAAAAATCACCAAATTATGTACGTTTCAGACCCCAGTAAGGCCACAATGAATTCAAGTAATGGGTTTCATGCTGTCTTTCTCTAACTCCTATAATTTTGTGTAACCTTTATTCTACATAATCCCATTATTTTATAAAATAGCAACTTTTCCCTTCCCCCTTCTTCTCTTTATCTTTTATCTTGTCTCCCTTTTTGCTTTAACACGGTAGTTTAAAGACTGCAAGTTAGTTCTAGGGTGGAGTTGTGTGATATAATCAACTTCAAAATGGTATTTAAATTTCCTTTCATGCACTACAATACTGAAATTTATGCTCAGAGATCAGCATTTACTCTTACTCTATTTTTTTATGCTCCTTCAGTGTTATAAAGAGAGGACTGTAGCTTTTTTGCCTGAAAACACTCTTAGATTAGTACCTTGTTATTTACCAGTTCTGGTACGTAACAGTGGATTCAGAGAAAGAGCAGTGTCTTGTAGATAACAGTCATTTTATAACCAGTTCTTGTGAATAGCTTTTTATCATTTAAGTGATTTTTTTTCTGTCTCTGGCATTCAGTAATGGAGGAAAAGTCCTCAGGGGGTAATCCTTCCTTTTATAGAAGAAATTCTGAGGTGCTTCAGGCTTTCCCAGGTTATCCCATTTCCTACTCTCCCTGTATCTGCCTTGTTCTAGGCATAACATTGTATTTTAGTTCCCAGAAACATTCTGTGCATGGTTTAGGCTGTTCATGAAGGCACATGGACTCCAGAAAGCGAACACAACTGCCCACAGTATTTAATGTACAGAGAACACCGAGTGTCAGCAAGTCACCGGGCCAGTAATTCTCAGAATTTCCTGTACACAGGATTTTTGCTCATCTAGCCAAAGTGTGATCAGATGGCTCTCTCAGATGACAATGTAGGGAGGGCAGTCAGTCATGATTCCTTGCCACATACATGACACCCTTGATGAAAAGCTGAGCGTGTACTTGTCCAAGTTACACTCTGGAGATATATTTTTTAATGCTCTATAATAATCTACCTGTGCACAAGAGAGTCATGAACCATTCTGTCATATAGATGCCTGTCAGCTTGTTACAGCTTGTTCCAGGTTTGCTAGTGTATGTCCAAGGCAGCTTAGTCCATGATTAGGAATCCTAAACACTACTAATAAATCTCAGCCCCTTTTTCTTTCAGAGTATATCAGTGGCAAAACGCTAGTTTCTACATAGCTGAACCTATATAGAAACTGTAATTTCCCTAAAAGACAATTAAAAACATATTATATACTCAGTATCCTGTGGTTTGGTACCAGTATCACATAAAACAGGTTCCATGTAGTTACATGGAATTTGTAAGATTGATAGGTGAACCTTAGTTCTGCCCTCCCATATAAGCAATAGCATAATATGTAAACGAATTACGAAATTAATCAAATAATATTTTTAAATACATCTCCAAAGTGAAATTGATTTGGTTATTTTCTTACCTACACACTTCATAAACATATACATGTAGGCAAAAAAACAAATGCACAATTTTGATACATCAGTTTCCTCATAATTTGTCTACAGTCTAATGGATTTTCAGTGACAACATAATAATATTTGGCATAATGCACTCTACCTATATACATGTAAACATTTAGTTAGAATTGCTCTGGGAATCCTGTTTTTGAATTTCCACGCTTCTTTGCAATGAAATGTTTGACCTTCATGATGTATTAACATAGAGGGGTTTTTTTAAATTTAATATACCGGTGAAATTGGGGCAGAGAACACAGATGACTGCCTCTGAGCCCTCAGGCTCCTGATTATCTCAGGATAACTGTGCCTTCCTGGAGTTGCTCAACTGCTGCATTAACAGTCTTTACCGTGAAGAAAGCAGCGTTAGATAAACATCATTCAGAAGGGTATCTCTAATTGTTTGAGCCTATGGAAATAATGTGCCCCAAGCATCAGCAGTAGATAGGTGTGGTTTTCAGATCATCAAGAAGTATCTTTGGCTAGTATTAGCTCAGTGCTGTGTCATCCTCTTGTTTTAATTGACACTGAGTATATCACTTGCTCATTCTAATGTATTTACAAATCTTGATTAAGTCACAATAGTTAAATGTCAATATATTCACAACAGCTTCATAGGCTAGGGAGTTACCTGCCCTTTTTTGTGTCTCAATACCTCATGCAGAGACAGTAAAAAACATTTATTTATGCCCGAGTATTGGCTAGTGCCAGCAACATCTGCCAGCAGCTGAGGATGGCACTGGGAAGATGCAACACTCAGCAGAGGCATCCCAGTAGGTATCTTCACTCCCCAACTGAGCAGCTTTTCAAAGCCACCATCCCTGTGCTTGCAGTCATTACAATGAACAAATGGAGGGAGTGAGGAATTTCTAAGCCATTCAGAGCCACCACATGGATTCAAAACTGGACAAGAACTCCACTGGAGCTGTGGACCTTGTGGTTGCCCTCTCTGTGTGTTGTTGACAAGGAGTGTTTTGAAGGTGTCCTTCTTTGCCTCTCACATCTTCAGTGTCTGTTTGTTCCTTTTTACACATCCACCATCTTGTCCTCCCGCACATCACCCCAATCTTCTTATAAAAGTCCTGCAATTCCCTTTGCTCAAGTGCAGAGGCTGTGCACCCTGTGTCACTACAACTGCAGTTCACAGCTCATATAACTGCCAGCACAGAAAATGGATATAGATACCCTGCAGGAAGCTTGGTGAAATGAAAGTGTTGGGGTGCTTGGAAACTCCAACTGGAAGGTCTGTCCCACATAAGTGAGGCCACTATTCCAGTAAATTACATCTATTTCTGCTGTGTAAAATCAGGGAAATTTGGTTTCTTGGGACCTTGCTGTCCTTCCAGATTAATTGCATCCAAATTAAATAGAAGGTGCTGATATTATACTGGCAATATCAGATGTTCCTGTTTCATTTACTGAAATACAAGTTCTGTTATATTTCCCCATGAATGACAAGTGGTCTGATGACAGTTCCTGAATATGTTGGAATCTATCTGAATACAGTAAAAATCAAAGTCATTCTAAGGGGGAAAGAAAAGAAAATATAGCTTGATTGTTGATTACTATTTTCTTTTTTTGGATAGTTTTATCCTAACCTGTCTTCAAGAATACTTTAATAATTTGCATATCGATAGAATATCTTTACCATAGGTCCTTTTTCTTATTTCTCAGATTTGTATTCATATGCGCCTCAAACTGTGATACACTATGTCAAAGTACCCATCACTGCCTTGTGCATATATGTATCAATAGATATATCCACTAATATTTACTATTTATACAACACTTTATATACATTAATACATTGTTACATAATACATTATTGTAACAACATCATACATATACTAACACATACCTATACCATACGCAATTATTGTACTGGGCTATGTAATAATAATAATTACAATTGTGTATAAATTGTATGTGATGAGAAAGATCATAAGAGGATTGTAACAGCATGCTAGGCATTACTAGTGGTACTTATTTACAAGGAGAAAATTAACTAAAACAACTACAGTGGATTATGTGTGCCTGAAAAAGCAGTTGTCCTGGGACTGGCATACTTTACTTTAATCCAGAGAAATGTTATGAGGTACAGAAACCTCCTTGTTATTACTAATAGCTTCCCCACAAATCATGAGATGCATGTAGGGAACATTTATCTGCCGACAGAAGTTACTGCACTTTTTACGAAGAAACACAGAACCACAGAAAGGCGTTAACACTTCAGCTCTAACACTGTGGTTTGTGAACACTGATGGCTTCTGAAGCCTCTCCTCTTGCCACGGCAAACACTCACGAATCTGCTGTAGGAAGAGATAAATAGCTAGACTTCAATCCCAGCCTGCTTCCACACCTCCAAACAGCTCATTCAGTAGCATTCGGCTTTACAGACATTTTATCCTGAGGCTTTTATCACTGAAAGGAAGTGGGGACTTGATTTCCCTGTTCCCACTGCCAGTTGCACACAGATCTGCTGTTACAATAGGCTGTAGTCATGTTTCAGCAGCAAGCATGAAACAGACCATAGCTACAACAAACAGATAAAGAGGAATAATAATAATAATAACCTCATCTGTTCTCAAGCTGACATAGATCCATGAAGTGTCGCTGGTATTTCGGTTGCAAGATGATGATACATTGTTTAAATGATACAAAGTAATCCCCTATAATTATACTGATCAAAATGGGAAGGATGCAGACCACGCACTCTTGCATCATAGATACTATCTGTGAAGTTTTAAGGTTTGAAAAATAATTTGTTCTGTCTTTAAAAAAGGGTTTCTATCAGTGCAAAGTTTAGCAGTTTAATGATACCTTCATTCTATGCAACACATAGTCCTCTATTTAAACAAGTCAAGGGTCTGATCACATATTTACGACCAAGCTGTGACTTTCAGAGCTCAGAGTGCACAAGGAATGCATAATCAGATTTTTGGAGACTCAGTTCTACAGCTCACAGCTGCCTTGAGTATCCCTTAACAACATATATTCCTAAGTCTTCCTCCCAGCTCAGATGGAGAGGAAATGATATTAATTAAGAGTGCTACGCCAGTTCATACCAGACAGAGATCCAACCTAATACTTATAGTCCACAATAGAAAGAAGAGTCTTGATGGAGATCTCCAAGATACAGATGCTAATTATTCTGAAGATAATTACTGGGTGCAATGGTAGCAGATGATGAGTACTCTTTACTCATTGGAACCTGTGGGCCTAGTGTAAAGTGGTGCTGGCTCCATTCTTACTGGCTGATAAAGTATGAGTATGAGAATCACAGATACTCAGCAACACTAAGGAAAAAGCCCTATATGAAAACTGCATACACATTAACCGGCAACTCTTTGGAGCAGAGTGGTAATGTTCGTACTTACAATGATAGTCAAAATGGGTCCAAGAAACTGGCTGTTGGTTTTTAATTACTGAAAACTTTATCCCTTTCTCCTGCCATGTTACAGTAATCTAATAGTTTTTCTGTGTTTCTCCACTCCAAGTGTTCTATATTGCACTCACAAGGTTTACTCTTGAAATCAGAGATGTCGATCTGCTGAAAGGATTCCTCTGGACCAGAAGACAACTTGGCACTATGGCCCATTATGGTCATCCTGCAAACCTTTTGCCTAAGTGTGATGGAAGCTTTCCTGAATTCCCTCAGTACATTTATAGCATTAGTGCCATATGTTCATCCCTCACTTGTAAAAAAGTCACGCTCACTGTGAGACCTTGCGCCTGCTGTCCTGGTGGAGATCAGACCAGGACCTCTCCAGAGAGGTTCAGGGAAATGTGTGAGGTGTGTATCCAGAGACGTTGCTGGGAGGTCCATCTGATTCCCTTCCTCCGTGCCCATGGAAGCGAAAAGCACAGCAGAGTTTCCTGGCGCGGGACCCCAAAGCCAGGCACAACGGTGTGAGCCAGCTCGGGTAGCCCAGCCAGATCAGATCTAACAGCTACAGTGTCTGTGCAACAGCAGTCCCTTGTGCCTGGCCTTGTGGTAGTGCTGCTGTGCTGCTGGGATAGTCAGTAGTATTAAAACTGCTTTAAAGTTGGCTGTTAGTGATAGGGAGGAGGGGGGCCACAGAGTTCCGACTTCAGTCTCTGTCAGGTTTGCCACTTAGTAGAGTCTGGCCATATCTACAGGTTAACAGTCCTTCATAATGAATGTTCATGTAAACTGGAACCTTATTTTATTAACTGAGCTGCTGAAAACATATCTTGTTCTCTACCATGCACATTTAAAGGATTCTGGCAAGAAATAAAAAATCACATCCAAAATACTTTCTGTTCCCCAGGGATCACACAGCACCTCCAAAGTCTGCCTTACTGTCATTCTCCCAATCTGTTTTGTACTTCTGTTGAACAGAGCTCATACCTAGGAGCAGTTCTTCCAGAATGCTACATGACACCTGTAGGTTCTCCTGTTGTTCTGTTTGTCTTGAGCTTAGTGCTCCAGGGACATAAACAGATTTGTCATTAAGAGGTAAATGCAGTAGAAAGGTGATACCAGTACAACTACAGAAAAAAGTAAAAATAAATCTGCATTGTAAGAGAAATGAAGCTGTTAACTATTTAGAATTCATCACCTGCATGGGACAGTAGAGCTTTGTGATTTATTAAAAGGTTAAGTTCATTTTGAATTTTGTTTCCAACTTTAACAGTTTTATCAGCCACCCCTATAGGCCTTTCAACCCCCTACTCTGCAAGCAGCTCTGCCCTGCAGGCACAGTTTCAGAGAAAGCCACAATCCTTTTATAAGCTACACGTTACTGAAAGATAAGCCTATACCTTGGGCAGCGTTCTTCCTAGTGTTGCTATGTGGGGGAAATAATCCAATGTCTCAACTTTTCTGTACCTCCTCCATTGCAGAGGGAAGTTAGACCCGAGTCCTTGTTTCCTCCCCAGTGAGGAGGCTGACCTGCTGCTTCATGCAGTAGAAAGAACTACTCCCTGTACAAGACCTTCCTTTAATTTTTTACTAGGGTATCACGGGAAGGTCAGATGAAATCTGGCCCTACAGCATTTAGTCTGACTCACTTTTTTTGTACAGCTTCTTTCATGTAAACAGTACAGTAAAACACTTTGCAGAACAAAGGAGTATTTGAGAGGCCTGTTAAAGATGTTGGGTTCATTAGATTCACATAAGGCCAAATTCTGTCCTTCAGGACACACCTTTCATTAGGAGTTAGATCATGCATCTGGGGAATGGAAATTATCTTTTAATGAAGTCATATCAAAGAGATTCCATTTGACAGCTTTCTCATTTCTTTCCACAATTAGAAATACTAGCAAAAGCCCTACAACAGGTTCGTTTTTCCTTTGATTTATTCCATGTCTCAAGCTTGTTGCTTAATTTTTAAAAAATTCTGTATGACTGTAAGAGAGCCCTGTTTCTGTTGGCAACTTGCAAATGGCTAATTTTCCTCTCCTGCCTTTGCTCTTCCACAGAAACCAGCTCTTCAGTTTCAAACTATTCCTTGGAAGAAGAAATGTTGCAGGACAAGAAGTAAGAGATTGTTCCAGTAAGGGAGCCACATGCTGGCGTTCATGGTCCAAGGTCAGTCTCTGAGTCAGCTGGGCCTTCCTTGGAAAGATGATGGAGAGTGGGAAGGCTTTGTTGTGTTACACAAGGGATATGAGAGGTTGGGAAGGTGGAATATATCAGCAGGACAAAAAGAGATGAGGTGAATTTGCAGATAAAATGTCAGGTAACATGCTAACAGCACAAGGTAGCCATGCACCATCAGAAGTACTACAACAGCAATTCTGCTTGTTGGGAGATGTAGAAGAATGGAATGCAGGAAGTGCCTAGACTCACATGCTCACCGTGAACATCTTCCACTGAAGACATCTTCCACTGCAGACAAAATACTGAATGGGATGTATCATTAGTTTGACCTAGTGAGACATTTCTGCTGCTTTCAATTAAGACCAGATATTTGAAATAATTATTGTTTTTCCGTGAAATTTTCATAGCACTTGGATTGTAATAACAATCAGGAATCAAATTAAATAAACAAAAGTCATGTTTGTCCTAGTTTTTATTGCCAAAGGATGTGTTTCTGTTTTGTAGGTGTTCTTTATTGTTCATTTACAGCATGTCATATAACAACTATAGAACGCTCAGTCTGTATATCGAGGTGGGGAGTGGTGCATCTAAAAGCCACTGCTTGATGGAGAAGAAGGGAGAGTGAGAGAGCTGGAAACAGATAATGTACCAGATGTGGGCTCTTTCTGGTAAAATTCAAAATTTCCATTCCAACTCTCCCAATTTTTAAAAAATCTAGGTTTTATTCCAGGTAGAGGGTGATCAAGTCTGACACAGTGGGTTTTTTCAGACTCATATTCTGTTATCAATTTGATTTACCTCATGTAATCCCTTTAGAAACTGTATTTGACCTAATTTTTTCTGCAGTGACTCTTACAGCAAGAACAAATAATAGGGGTGACCCTGTGCATTCCTGCCATATCTCTTTCTCTGTAATGTGGATCACTCTAGTTTCAATTCACATTTGTCTATGAAGAGATAAAGTCAAAGATCAGTTCAAAGCAGCTGATACATTCTTGCAAATTCACATTTGGCAGCACTCTGAGTGGGTAAATATTGCCAGCATGTATTGATTGCTTTTTCCGCTTCAGCCAACAGACACGAAGTTATCTGCCAAATATATATATTTTTTTTTGTAAATGACACCTCATATTGCTTGATGTTGCATGAGCTGTATCAATTTACTGTGTACCTCACCTTCTCTGAGAGTGCTGGCTCTGTAGGGGATTCTTCTGTTTTTGACAAAAGATTTTGTGATTTCCCCTGTAATACAAATTTAGCAAAGAAACAGTCTGCTAATAGTGACACTTCCAGTTATGGCCATTTGCCACATTTTAGGGAGCTGTCTGTCTTTGAATTTGCTGTGATACTGCAAGGTGGAAACATTATGAATTACTTTTATCTCTCTTGGGCCACTATTACTTTTCCCGTGTGCGTGTGTGCACTTGTGTGTGAGGGTTTGTGTGTGAGTGTGTAACTGATAAGACGCCTTCAAGTCTGTTCTGTTAATAGGCCTTCTGTGTTGCTCCTGCTGCAGCCAGCAGCCAAGCTGCCCTCACCACATGTGGTGGGTGATGGAGAATGCTCAGAATTCAACAAGTGTCTGCTGGCTCAGCTGCTTTTTTATCCACGGCAAAAGCAGGCTGGCAGTGCGGAGGAAAGTGTGCTGTGCTCCAAGGAACAATACTCTAGGCTGCTGGTGGTGTTGAGGGAGAGGTTCTCTTGGATTCAATGACAAATGAAAATAAAAAAGTTCTCCCAAATAAGTTCTTTCTCTTTGCCAGAAACAGATCTGTTTTATGAAAGAACTGTGCAGCTGAATGCTGTTGCATCACTAGATATGGAAGCTGAGATAAAGAAATAATTTTTATACAATTATATTGTACTTATAAGGATTATAAAATAATTGCTAAGATGATGTCTAATAGGACCAATATCAATGTCCTAGGTATTACAGAAACATGGCAGACATACTCTGCTTTGAGAAAGACACAGGCTATTTCAAGAAGACATGGAAACCCATTACTGCTGCTTTTGACATGACATTAGTGGTTATTGTGAAGACCTGCATGAATAAACAGTCAATAATGCAATGTGAATGCCTCCCTTTAACAGCAGCCACTGCGTGAAGTAGTTTATTTCAGAATCCTTGCCGGAGTGGAAGGTAAACAGTGACTTATAAATGCTTTCACTGCTGGTTCTTTTTCTGCCATGATCATTAATCAACTCAAAGTCTCGTTTGGCTTACTGTTACGAGGAAAATCATGCCTCTTGTATTACATAGCTGCAGCTTGATGGGGAACTTCAGACCCTTCCTCCTCTCAGAAAACTCTTCCTCAGTGCCCCTGCAGTGGCTTAATAGCTCCCAGCCCAGAGAGTATTACCTCCATTAGTTGGTGGTACTGAGAATTGCCCATCTGGGAGATCAACTGGAAAAGGCTTGAACACCACCCCTTCACCTCACCCCACTCTTTTTCTGTTCCCCATTCCCAAAATATGGGCTTGAACTAGGAGAAATTTAATTCTATTAAGAGATTCCAATTGACTGGATCAGTCCATCAAATAGAAGAAATATCATCTTCAAATTTAAAGAATTCGTGGTGCTAAATTCCTGGGTTTGATTTTTATTTTATTTTTAAATGGAGGGAAACTGAGGCAGAAAGGAACAGTAGCATGAGGGACAGAAGTTCAAGGCTTCAGTAGAGTGGCCTTCCCTTCCTTTTTATGCAGTGGGATATGGAGGTCCTCATGTGGGGTCCTTGTGATAGGATGGATAGTGCAAGCTGCTGATTGACTGTTTTGAACAGGCTTAGAGGTCTGCAGCTGGAGACCTAATGGTAAGGAATTATTACCTGCTCTTGGATCTCAATTATGCAATCTTTTTCTCTGGTCTTCTACGAAGCAAGAAAATTGAAGCAGAAATGAAATTTATTAGCTGCTTTATGAATGTGGTAAATGCTGATGTCTTACTGCAAATGAGGCATTTGCTAAATAGAGATGCTTTTAAAAGAATATAATCCTTCACTGTCCCTTCAGGACAAACAACTGGAGAGCAGTGATTGCAGAAATCATTTAGGTCATGCAAATCAAACTCCAGCAGCAGTGTTTCATGCAGTGAGAAGGGAAAGCTAGACCATCTTGCTAAGAACCTTTGCAATGATAAACATTATTAAAATAACTTAGTAGAAATTACCAAGTGGGGGTCGAGAAGGGCTAAGAAGGGCAAGCTGATCATGGAAATGTGTTTTTAAGTGGACTAATTCCAAAGAAGTATGTTTATCATAGTCACACATAAATGGCTGAACAATAATCACACCAAAAAGATGCGAAAATCATAGCCCTCACAAAGTCCGAGGGTAGTTTAGTAGCTTTTTATATACAGAGCTGATTTACATCCAGTGACATAGGGGCCTAAAATTCTCACGTAATGTTTTCATAAAAGATGACAATCAGATTTTTACTGGACTTAAATTTAAATGTCAGTTGGAGGAATATCAAATTACCCAGTATTGTACGGTGTAAGCAGAACATAACGAAAGGTACTGCAGCTAATGCTGCTGCAGTAAGCTGTATTGTACAGGGGCCAGCTATGTCATTTGGACATCCTGGAGATGAATTTCCTTTATGGTGGTTCTGGCCTGCCAGTGCAGCTGAATGAAGACAGTAATTGCTTTCTTTAATAGGGCTAAATAATCTGGGATATTTTTTATGTGTGGTGCTACCTGGAGGAAACGTATCATCAGCCAACACACTGTTTGGTTACAACAGGCTGTGCATAGACCCTTTGCAACTTGGAGAGCACTGACTCCTCGGTGTTACTGCACAGCAGAGCTGGGAAGTACCTCTTTATAGGCTAATGGTTATAAACCAGATTGAACAGCAAGCTGTCTCTTGGCAAACACTGAGGAGCATGTCTGTTCCTCCTCCTGCCTCCTTTCCAGCCACCCCTTATTTCACTTCTCAGAATTACTTCTACTTCCATCTTTCAGAGGTTTTGGTCCTGTGGGCCCAAGGGTTCTGGTGCATGCAAGTCCCCAAAGTCAGTGACACCAGCCTGAAACCACACGCACACACAACTGCTGAAGCTCGGCTTCAGACTTGCCAGCTCCAAATTAGGTTTTGAGGAATGTAAATTTTTGACGAGTTACCAAAGCAGGAAGCTGGCTTGCTCTGAGGCTACATCAGCTGCTTTCCAGCCTTCCTCACTGAAGACATGTGAATGTAAGGGAGAAGAAAGGTTTGGGAGGACAATGGTGACTGCTAGCACGAAGGGGAAGAATAGCCAAGGCTTTGTCTTTGGTCTGGCCATGGAGTTGTAGCAGGGAAACTGAGAGGCCAGTTAGACCTCCACCCCACAGGATGATGAGGAGCACACGAGCTAATTATGAGATGTTACTGTGACAACCCACGAGGCAGCAGCGCATTGAAAACAAAGTACGGAAATGTAAAGCTGAAACCAGGGGAGGGAAAAAAGAGAAGATAAAAAACATGAAAGAAAGGAGGAAACAAGTACAATAGAAGCAAGACCAAATGAAAAGGTCAAAATGCAATTTGAAAGGATAGGGAAAAAAAAAGTAGGTAGTGAGGGGGCACCAAGAGAGATGCATGATCAGAAACTAAGCGTCTGGTAACCTGGTTAGCAAACAAGATACCAGGATGTGGTATCTTCACACCAGAGTCTCAAGAGATGTTTTGGATTGTTTTTTTTAATCTGACTTTAACCATCTCCAAGTTAGATGCTCAGTCTGAGGAGGTTTCCTAGGCTTAGTAGTTTGCAGAGAGAAACCAGTACCAGAGGAGGTTCAGTCGTTCTGCAGTCAGTGTGGACACGGTGGCTCCACAGATGTTTTCTTTGCTGTCAGCTATGGCTTTAATTAAATTGCAGCTCTTTTGTCTTCCTGCCTTCTCCCTCCTCTGCACTGTTATATGACTGGTGCTGGTGAAGCTGTTGTTGAGGGACACAGTGAATTATGTTGGGAAATCAAGGAGGACTCTTGTTAGTCCATGTTGGTTGTTCATCTGGTGGTCACAGAGCAGCCACACAGTTTCACTGAACTGCCAGGAGAGTCTTGTGGAGCCACAAATGAGAGCCTAAAATAAATGATGAGCCCTGGTTAAGCTGTCACTGTCAGTGGAAAAGCTGGCCACTTGCTGACCGAGGTGACTTATCCACTGGAGTGTCAGTAGGGAGAGCTCCAATGGCTAGCCTGGCCTGGCAGCCTCACTACTCTGTGGCCTTACTCCTTGCAACTAGCACTTTAGGTCAATTACTCATTGCAGTAATGGTATATCTGGACTGCTGTGTGTATGGCAGCAAAGTCAGCCTTGTGACAGAGGGGGCTAGGAGAGTGTGAGGGAACTGCCCCCAGGAAGTGTCGGTTGCTGGTGGTGGACCATGGCTTTACTCACCTGGGGGGTGCTGCACACCGCGTGATTGCTGCATGGCTCTGATCAAAATCATCAAATGGTGTTTCATACTGCAGGAGTTCACTTCTATGAGTCTTCCATATTCCTCACTGCTCATTTTCCTGCTGGGCTAATCACTTTGGCAGCACCAGTACGAAGACCACCAGTGTCAGCTACCTTTAATATTTAAACACTGCTCATATATACAAATTTGCAGTAACTAATTACAGAAAAGAAACTCTGATGCAGCAGCTGTCAGACAGCAGTGAAAAGTAGTGGAAACCAGTTCAATAAAACAGCCTTCATTTGATACAGCTAAAATGCTCGGTTGATTTAAGTATCTGGCCATGCTGGAGTAAGTAATCTACACTAGGCACAGACCTTCAGCAGTCACTGCACTGCTAATGAGAAACAATTCTCTTATTATATAATCATTATCAGTCAATAAAATGAGCTCAAACCACAAAATAGGAGCAAAGTTCAGGGATCTAAGAATTCATAGTTTAGCCCCATCACTGAAAATGTCAGGAAATTAAAAGAAGCTCTATGTAAGTCACCACACAGTGGAACTCAACCCACAAAAACAATCCCTGAGTGCCATGGCAACTCTTATGGGCTCTTTTGAAACAAACTGCTGTTTCTAAGGTGAAAGAATGAGGCCTTAATCTTTGCTCCCAGTTCTCCATATCCACCTTCATCCCATCAGTGTGGTTCATGCAGCTGCTAATTAGCTAGCAAAATGCAGGCAGGGAAGAGAGAGGTCAATGCTTGGCTTGAGGAAAAAACAGAAGAGCAATATGGTATCTAAATTATGGTTTAAAGACATACAATAAGAGAAAACTGTGAGCTAACGTTATGCCTACAGGTGGGCACAGTTCTCCCTAAAGGGCCCACACTGCCTCTAGACCTGACCTTGGCTTGTGCAGAGCTGTCTTAGGAATTACCAAGAGCAGGATGGTAATTCTTGATGGCCAATTAATGGTAATTATTGATGGCAAATTGACACCTGACTCTTGCTGAAGTTTACAGTGAAAGTAACTGGTGATTTTTCTCAACAAAGGTTATATCAGAGGAAGAGTTTATTACATTCCACCTCTTATTTGGTTAGGATCTGCTCGTCAGGACTTGGCTTGTCTGATGTTTATTCGGCATCTTCTTTCCCTTCAATTTTTTCAAAGGAAAGAGGTCACTTTTAGGCAGCTTCAACAGCTCCATGCTGGGACTGGTCTGGTTTCAGCTTCCCAGATGGCCCTCGGTCTGCCTGGTTCTGCCTCCTGCACACGTGGCTTTCTGGTCACCTGGAGTACAAACAGGCAGGTCATTGTGCTAAACACAGACTATTTGCTGCCACAGGAAGACATTACTGCACTGGTTGATGATGCTGTCAGCTTCAAGGTTACCTTTGTGACCATCAGGAGAGGAGCAGATATTAGGGCAATTCAGGCTCTAAACCAGAGTCCCAAAAAGTGAATCCTTGCAAATTCTGGAGCGTGACAGCAAAAAATATTGAAAATGCTTTCATCTGTACAGCACAGAGCCTGTATAAAATACTAGTAAAAAGAGAGAAAATCTATGAATCATAGAAGATAGATAGATAGATTTGAGATACAGCAGTTGAGTTACTTAGGATAATAGTACTTAACTCTGCTGTACAACTATTTTATTTGCAGATTTTAAAATTCTTTATAGAAGTGAAGGAAATGTACTTTTGTTTTGCATATTACAGATATCAAGGGGATTGAATCACAAAGAAGCTTAATGACTAACTCATGGAGAAACACTGGGTCTTTGTCTGTCTGGGCCTAGCCTGGACCTTTTTGTACGCCAAAAATTGTCTTAATCTGTAGGTTTTGTTGGAACCCGATGCATATCAGAGACTCCTGTAAGAAACCTTTGGGTCTCTGGTACATTGCCAAGGCTATAGTTTCAGATGTAACATATTTAGGATACCTCACAAATGGGCTAACCTTGTAATAGATACTTACAAACTCTGTAACTAGGCAACTAAAAAGAAGGAAAAAACCCTCTCAGGTGGTTATCAAATTTGTCTTAGGAAACCCTTGTCCTGCTGTGCAACTTAAACCAAGAGATGGTGTTGCAACATAATTACATTTTATCTTAAACTATATTGTCTCATAATTCATGCAGCTGTATAATCCGAGTTTTACTCAGAACCATCAATCTGCATCAGAGAGGCAAAATGCTAATTTTTATAGGATTTTACTTCTTGTTATTAAGTAACTCTGTTATCTAAATAGTAAAGCAATCTGGTCTAAGTACGCACATTTTATTTCACTGCGTCTGACTTCTCTATTGTTAATGAATGAAAACTAAGGGAGGAAGCATAGCTCTGGGCTTTTTCTGTTCTTCTTTATGTATTCCAGTTTGTAGATCCCAAGAGTAATTTGGATTTACTGTTTTGAATATCCACATAAATAGACAGATCACTTGTAATGACTGCAGTCCTTGTCAGAAAGGTTCTGCAGAGGAACCTTCGCTTGCTTCCACCCGCCAAGCTAACCCCTAGTTACTGCTTGCTATGCTGAGTCCCAGTGACCTTCAAGAAGTTTACATGAAGCAGATGTTGTGATGCAACACAGTGGATGAGCTCTCACAGAAAACTCAAGAAATCCAAAGCCAGATTTCTTACAGATCTTTATAAACAAGCCACAACAAGACACATAAAGTAGTAAGGTATCCTAATTAACCCTATGTATCCCAATATTGAGAAATAATAACTATATTGCTGTTGGAATCATGACTTTGAAGACTGTATGGAAAAGTCATATCCAAAATATAGTTAAATGCTCTGAACTGAAGGTGATAAAGGGCATAAATAACGTAATTATCTGACGTAGTAGATTATCAATTTTGATGAGACCTATATAGCTTTAAAAAAGAAAAAAGATCGTAATATAGTGTAAGAAAACCCTTCAAAAATATTGTAAATAAATGCAGCAGTGTTTACATAGACTCATCTGTTTCTGCAGAGAGTTGAAATACCTCCTCAGGGAACAGCAATTCCTAGTCAGAAGTGCCAGTGTGAAATGCTCAGTGCGACTGGAGCCAGGATGAAAAATCAGGCCTTTCTTTCTGGATATATCTGAAGTAATCTGTGAATAGTTCAGGAATCTATATGTCTTTCCAGAAAGAGATTAATGATTGCCTGTTTTCCAACCATTTGTTTGTAACAGCCAGGCCGTGTGGAACAACTGTTATGTGTTACATCCTGAAAAGTTTGCTATTTGCAAAACATTTTACCGTTTTCCACTTCAGAAGCGTCTAAATTTAGTAATGGTGCATAGCTCTGTCTCCCTGGGGGCCTGCAGTTCAAAAGTCCAGCTCTGTTTTGAATGTAAGTTAAGAGCAAACAGCACAGCATGACGTAGTGACTGAAGAACAACCTGTGTCTGTTCCTCGGTGCAAAATCTTTGACCACTCAATCTGAGTGTGCAGGAACTCAGGTGGGATACTTGGGGGTGCAGCAATTGAAGGCATTTTCTCTTCTTCACAGACACATGGGATGGTCTGGTTGTCTCTCTTGACAGCTGTGGCCCCATGCCTTCTTGCAGCTCCCACCTCTCGTTGTCTTGCCGAGAAGCAGTCAGTCATTGGAACAACAGCCCTATGGTCTAGTCGCCCACTCCTCCCCTGCAAAATCCTGCTTGCTGGGCTAGTGATGTATAGAGCCATTCTGTCCCCTCTCCTGCTTATACCCGTGCTGTTCACTGTCCCACTGCTTCTGAAGCCTTCGTGTCCTTGGAAGGAAACAGAAAGCGGATCTTGCCCTCCTTGAACTGCAAAAGCAGAATCTATTAACCACTGCAGCAAACAGCAATACACTGGAGAGATGGACTTTTGTATAGGGGAAGATACTTGTACATATTAGTCCAAAGTCAAAAGTATAAGTCCTTGACCCTTTCATTTATTATTATATTTCTTGACCCAGATCTTCAGAGAAACCATTCTGGAATTTATAAAGGATTTTGGATTGCTTCCAGCCACTTTCTGTTCCTAGTTAGTCCCATCCTGGGTCATATCATATCGAATGTCTGTCATCATATTAATTTCTCTTTCTGCTCCTTCCAGCTCCTCTTCTAGCATTTTTGTTGAAGGTCTTCCTTTCCCTCTTCCAGGTTACTGTACAGATTCCATGGGAAAATTCTCCCTGGCCTTCCCTTCTTCCTGTCTGCCTTTGACCCAACATAATCTCATCCACCTACACAAAATCAGGCGACATCCCTGTGGGTATCTTGACTTCCACCTCTTTGCTGGAGCTTTCTGTCCAAATCTCAGCACTCATTCTGTAGCAATTCCTGGACGATGTCAGGTAAAACTGGGTATGCCAGCAGAGTGCAGCGGCTATTGTCAGCCAGGCTGTCCAAAGTCAGCTCAGTGCTTTAGTGTTTCCCCTGTTTCAGTCTGTATTAATATAGTACAGAACCCTAAATGCTTTAGAAAACTTTTTTTCTTTTGGTCTTCTCAGCAGCATTAGTAACACCAACAGAACAATTTCCCTAGGAAAAATTCTTAAGTTGTGAACTCTGGATTTAAACAAGGAGCATTTATATTAAGTAGAAAAGAGAAGGCCTTTGTTTGAACGCAACAATCAGGCATGAAGAAAATACAGAAGTATGCTTGGCCAAATTTTTCAGCTTCATTTTCTGTCAATAAGCTAGCAGTAACAGAATTTTTCTTGCTGAGCTTAAAGCTTGTGCTATATTATTTTAGATATGCTCCATTACCTTACGGCACAAAGGATTTGTTTTTCTCAGTATACAATAGAATTCACGCTTCTGTTGTCAATTCCTTTGAACATCATGAGGAATGGCACAGGGAAATGTGTCCTTTGGAAAGAAGGAATGGTGGAAAACAGAAGATGCTGATTATGCAACTCCATGGGAGTGAGTCTGTCTAGCCACACTGCAGCATAAATTCAGTTCAATACTTTTCAAAAAGCAGTACATCTGCACAGTCCCACTACGCAGCCAAGTTTAGATTACTTCTTGATAACTTTTCTAATGGATTCAACTGCTCATGATGAAAAGCTTGCACCTGAAACCAGATTCAAGTATTTTCACTGTTTAAAGACATGCCATGTTTTGTTTAGTTACGGTGGGGTTTCTTTGTTTGTGTAAAGGCAGAGGTACATTTGTCTGATCTTCTGAAGGGGAGTCATATGTCTCCACCTCAAGGTCAAAGATCAACCCTCATTTATCAATTCTTGAAATATTTCCTGAAATACCTTCTTCATATATTAAAGCCAAGAACCTTAAGTAACAACATGGAAGAGAGAATGCTGAAGATGTGACCCTGCCCCTCACCACAAAATGCTGTAGATGAGTAAAATTAGCATGGGTTCCAGAGTGACTAGAAATTTAATGAAAGATGAATCCATTGGGGACTATTAAATGCAAAATCACCATGTCTGGTTCAGGAATCCTCTGAACCACAAATTGCTGTGTGCTCGGTAGATATTCTGGGAACAACATGATGCACTTGCTCTGTTCCTAATTCTTTTCTAGACATTTACTGCTGCCCACTGTTAGAGCCTGGGCTGTGCTGATGTTCCTTGAATTGGTGTCCCTGTTTCTATGTTTTGAAATATTTCTGTGGATTATTTCACATTTCTTCACAGGAAAGGTGAGAAGAAGAGAGGAATCAAATGATAACTTGGAAAGGAAGGTGAATAGAGGTCACAAAATTGAAAGAGAAGAAACTTGTAAATATTGTCATACTTTCCCACTCTCCTCCTATAACATATTTATGATGTGGGGAGAGGCTAAGCCACTTTTCGATACATTGTGTGTAACCTGATGAATCTTAGAAGAGTGAAAAGCTTGTTGCAAGTTCCGATCCTCTTCCAGTCCAAACAGTCTGCCTTAGAGTCAAAAGAAAACAATGTGGTCAATCTCTCTTGCTCTCTTCACATTCCCTACTGCTGCTAAATGGGTAATTTAAAAAGGCACATGTAATTCTTGTCAGTCATGCCTTAGTTAATCCATTTAGGAATAGAGTATCTGTCCCCTGCTTTCCAACTTTCAAATAACTTTATTTTCTTGATTATTTTTGTTGTATCCCTGTGTGGTCATGAAAGCTGAATATTTCGGTCCCTGTTACCTCAGACCTGTTGTTTCTGCTCTCTGTCTGCTAAACCATCATTTTTTCAGTTATATTTTATGAGTTATGCTCCTCACCCCGCTGTTCCCTCCATTGGCGAAAGTAAGGACAGAAACTCTAGCCTTGTTTTCACAGAGTAGCACGGACTAAGACCTAAAGTTTGGGAAACAGTTGAGTCAGTTGGCAGCTATTGACTGCTATCATATTTTGATTACAGAGGCAGTTTGGATCTGACCAGGCTCAGTAGTTTGGTTAGTGTTAGTAGTAGTTTGGTTAGTTAGATACCTGTACCATATATAAAGTAAGTTTGTCACTGGAGAAGCTCAGCCAATTTTGTACCTTCTGTACATCGAGCTACTTAACCCCACCAGAATGAAGCTTGCTCTGAACAGAGGCAACTGGTACGTCCAAGCACCCCATGGCCCAGCGTGGCTTTGCACAAAGCCAGCTTCAGTTTAGCAAGACTGGCACTAAACTTGAGGTACTAAGTCCGGCTGGAGCTGAGCTAACTCCTGCAGAGCCCTGGATACAACTGCACTGCGCTTCTCAGCCAGCTCTGAGCATCCCTGCAATGTGGAACATGAACAAAAGGCCCCAACTGTGTGGTCCTGAAGGAATCAACATGCTCCAGAAGGGCATATTAGCGCTAATGTGGCACCAGCCATCCTGGCTGACTTCACAGCAAACCATTCAAATGCCTTGGCACCAAGTTGATCTGTACCATATTGCCTGCAATTTTCATTAGCTAGATTATTTCAGGCCTTTATTTGTGTTCTTCCCTGCTGTAGCTCTAGATACTGGCAAGTTGGCCACAGCGTGAAGCAATGATTTTGCCATAACTGTATGTATTATCAGACCCTGTAACTTTTATGGCTATTTAATGCAGTCTTTCAATTTTTGTCCACCCTTTTTTGGCTAGGCAGACTGCATTTTGGGATCCTAGCCATGGAGCACAATGAAATTACTGGTTAACTCATCCCTGTAATAAGCTGTGCTTACAAGTCCTGTCTGTGGAATATGCGGAAGGGATGGGCTAGAGATCTGGAAATAGGACTTCACTGCATACAGAGAACCACAACAACAAGCACAATGTTCTGCTTAGACAGTTAAACTCTGTAGCATGCACACAAAATGAAAAACAGAAGTCACCAGTTCTGATAAAGATGGTTCCCACCAAAACATGCAGTGAATTATCTGTGGGGATTTTTTCCAAAAAGGAATACCAAGGCTAAACATGTGTTTTCAGACAAAAGATGTACTTGTAAAGTGTTACATTAAAAATAAAATCAGTGAAATGAGTAAAGTGGATTTAAAAAATTTGTCTTCCTTTATCTACCCTCAATCAGATTTGAAAAGTTTCCAGCACTGTGTTCTTCCTATTAGATGGTGCAGTACCTTGGCAGCATTTCCTGAAGGCTTTTCATGACCTCCTACCGTAATTGCTTTGAAACCTACAGCTATCTCTGTAGAGTCTTCTTAAAAGAATATTACAAAAGTTAGTAATGCAACTATTTTTTCATAGATTTAAAGATGGAAGGATCACATTTTCTGATGTTTATGAGAGTCAGGTATCTGCTTTTTAGATCTACCATAATTTTCCTCTTCTCTCTTTTTTAAAAAAAATTCTTTCTTAAAAACATGATAGGTACACCAAATTGCACAACTATATCAATATTTCAAAAGTTACCAAATCTTGCACATGCAAAAAAGGAAGCTTAACAATCTTTGCTAATCTCTAATGCAAGATGCATCCATTATTTATGAAGGCAGCAGACAAAGGGGAACTGCTCTTGAATGGAATCTTAAATGCTATACAAGAGAAGCCCATAGCACATGATTCCCTGTTATAAAGCTACTGACCAGTCTCTCTGGAGATTATCTCTGAAAGTAGTCTCCAGAAAATTTTATACTAATTGTGTGTGAACTGGATTGATATTTGTAAAAGATGGAAAGAATGAAGATAGAATCCTGCTATCCAAGCATCATTTTGTACCAACACCGACTGAATTACAGCAGGTCAGCACTTTCTCCCTCTCATTTCAGATTTTCTGCATCGCTTTTTTTTTTTTTTTGGTCTGTGAGGAAGGCAAATGACCCTTAGTAGTGGGACAGTATGGTGGAGGCCCCAACATGGCAGTTAGGGGAACATGTCTGGATTCAACAGCACCTATAACTTTTCTTCCCTCTGGGTGGATATTCAGTTATACTAATGTATCTGGTGCTAGCCTTAATGGCTATTAATGCTTACAAATGACACAATGAGGCCAAATCGCAATTTCCTGAAAGCTGAGCTTAATAGATCTTTAAATACTACTTGTTTCTGCCATGTTTGATGAGGATTTTCCACATTGATATTCCATGCTGAGTTGGAGAGGAAGGGTTTGACAAGGGTGGGATCTTTTTCTCACCCATACAGAATCCATTTTGGGGTATCCAGCTTCAGAAAAGGCAGAATTAATGGCAGATTTTCATGAGATAAGCAACAAGAAGATTCAATGCTCAAGAAATAATGAGGGCACAGACTCTGAGGAAAGGCAGGTTATTTTCTGTGGAGAAATGAAGAGGGAGGAATGCCATGATGTCAGCCTTCAAATGTGGTTTTCTCCAGACACACTGAGGCCTGCCAGGGAGAGGACAGGAAATTGTCTGACCTCTGTGTACATGTTGGATAAGACCAGAAAAAATGTGCTAAGGGGGATAATGCATGTGCATGGCACAGTTTGGACAGTAGTGACAATTTTTAGTGGTAAGGATAATGAAGTATTAGCGTATATGTCCTAGGAAGCAGATCTCTAAGAGGAAGCTGAAGAAGCATCTGTGAGAAGTGGCATAGGTATGGTCTATCCTGCTGTAGGTAACAGGATGGATTAGAGGACCTCCCAAGCTCCCTTCCTGCCTGCTATTTGTGAGTCTATTGCTATATGTAAACATTTCCAGGATATTTCAGATGGGAACGTATTAAAAGTAAGTCTGGGACATACATGAAGCTACTCTTCTTAGCTCTTTCTTGTGCTGAATTTTCTTCCATAATCCACACAACAGGTACAATACACCCACAAAGCCCTCAAACAGCTGAATGGGGGCCCAGTGTGAGGACTGCAAGAAGTACCATGCCACACCACTGAAAATGGCGGGGAACCCTTCAAAACATTTTGAGAGGAGACTGGTGTCAGCCAACTCAAGAGCTCAGTTATGGATCTGAATTAGCTCTTCGTTTCCTTCTTGCTCTATTACATTCAGTCAAAATAATAAATAATAAAACATACCAGGAAGAAAAGCACAAATGTAATAGAAAACGCTTTCATCTCCCTAAGGTTTGGAAATGTTCAAATTTTTTAAGAATGGGGGAACAGTTCTCCTCAGGGAAACTGTTTTCACCATTTCCTCCTTGTCTCATTTACTAAAAAAACTCAGTGCTTTGAACTTAAAAGGAATCACACAGAAATGATGGGTTTATGAACATGACAAGGAGAATGGTGTCCGACATGTTTTTTCCCTTAGAAGTATGTTCCGGTTTTCTCTTTGTGAATTTAGACATGCTAAATTCTCCATTCTTTGTTTTAACCACATACTGAAAACACTGCCTCTGTAGTTTACATCAGCATTAAGTATAAGGCTGATCCTTGTGCTCTGAGCAGAACAGTTCTGTATGTCAGAGCCTTACAAGGAGTTTAACTTCAGGGAAACAAGGTCTTAAAGGAAAACTACAAAGCACAGAGCGCTTTTGTGTCATGTAGTGAGCTAAAGGGGAAAGGTGGGATGTACACTATATTCTGGGGGGCACCTAAGAAGCCATGGGATAATTCTGTAAGCCTTTGTTTCTCCCTTCCTCACCTTCTACTCTTTCTTCTCCTTCCCCTCTATGCTTTCTCCCCATTTTGTGACCTCCCATGAAGAGTGTAACAGCTGCCCTGTGCAAGTGCTGCGCGGCTGGACTGGGGTTCACCTTCAAACAATTCTTGAAAGCGGGTTTCAAATGGCCTTGAGCATTTTGGCTTGAAATTGAAAATATCTTTTGAAAAAATGTGAGTATATTAGCTTTATTGCTAAACCAAATTATGTTTTCAAATACACTGGACTTTCCTTCAGTGTTATTTTTGTTGTTGTTTCTAATTTGCATATCTTTGTCCTTACCTTTAGATTAGAAGACCAAAAATGGCACAAAGACTTAGAATCATAAAACAACTGAAGATGTTGGTTTGTATCTCCCCTTTTTTCCCCCCCTTTTTTTCTTTCACCTTAGGTTGATAGCACTACATCGACTTAGTGTCTTATTATTGCGTGAAAAATTCAAATTAAGGAAATCAGACAGTTGTAAATTGCTGGCATATGTAGTAGTAAATTAAAGAGCAGTCATCAACAGAAATAAAAGCCTGAAATGAATTGGAGTTCTGAGGATGCACTGAGAAACTGAAGAAAGACATCAAAGCGAGCAGGAAAAAAAAATTAACAAGTTAGCAAGGAAAACTGGCTTTTAAGAAAAGACATTGGATTCAGCAAAATGGTGCATGGCCCAGAGAGGATAAAAATAATGAAGAAGAACAGCAGGGACTGCAATAAAAATGGTTGGAAATGAATACACCCAGGAAAGTAGTTTGTACAGACTTTGCCAACAGAACTCATAGCAATGCAGCGATTATAAATGCTCAGGAATTGTCTGAAGATGAGATGATTTGCTATTTAATATCATTATAATGTGCTTACATGTCAGGGAACAACTGGCTTTTTAAACCAGTCAGATCACAAGACTCATGAACCTTCTTCAGAGAGAAATCACAAGGAATCCCCCAGAAGTTTTTAATAGTTGTATGACAGCCTAGAGGGTCAGAATAAAAAGAGTGTAAGGCATTTGAAAAATTTTGTCAGGGATCATCTTGTAACCCTTACTTGTGCTTTTAGTCTCATTGCCATTATGGGTTGCATGTATCAAGTGTGTGTCTGAGAGACTCTCATATACCCCATGTTAAAGCAAAACCCATTTCCTAGGCTGGAGATCATTTTGTGGTATACTCTCCCATGTGGATCTGGGCTCCTCTTCAACTCTGAGAACTGCTGTTGTCATCCTGATGGAGATGAACTAGATGGAGGTTAACTCCAAAATACATGTATCACCGGCAGCACCTATAACACCCTTGCACAAGTTTGTGAGCCTAATTCTGATCCCACTTAGCCTAGTTTTATGCCAGGGAACTTCAAGAGAGTGACTCCTAGTTTGCTGCCATATAAGGGAGATCGGACCCAATATGACTCAGCCCATCACTTGTCAGTCTATTCTAAGCAAGACTATAATAAGTTCCACAAAGGAAGCTTATTTTGCTAATATGCAAAAGAGAAAAAAAGAGTAGCAAAAGTATGTCTTTATAGACATTTGTTCCACTTTTTTTGGCTTTTGAACTGGATATGTCTACACAGACTATAAATATTTGCTCAAGGCAGATATGGCATACTTATGAGCTACCTGTGTTAATTTTAATATACTTCATGCAGTGGTAAAGATATGACAGCACAGGCTGGCAACTGGAGTACAAGTATCCTGGGCACACATAGTAGTCGCTTGTCCATGCCACCACTTTTTGCTTCACTTGCTAACTATGTTAACAGTAGTCTGGATGTTGTAAAATCACTTTGCCTGAAGAGGAATGGGGCACATAGAAAACACTAGTGAAGATAATGTTTTGGTAGGAGGGACGCAACCGTCTCGTTCTAGGAGTCACTGAAATCCAGTTGCTTCCTAATTAACCCCTAATCAGGAGAAAGAATGAGTTTGTGCTTGAGCAAAGCACTCCTAGTGCATGGTTTACCTCACATTACGCTTCTGAGAAACCTCAGACTTTATAGCAAAGGCAGAAGTGTTTGTAGTATCTTATTAATGGAAAAACTTATTAATTCCATTGGAAAGACAGGTTATAAACCAACTTCCACGATGGCTGCAGCTATGGGACTATACCCAGCAAATGCCTTAGGCATGCAGCTTTACCCACATGGGGCTGGTTTGCTCAGGTGACCATTGATATCACATGCGTTCCACAGCATTAGCCCTGTCACCTCTACAAGGTCATGCTGTTCGCCTTGAATGCTGCTTTTAACACAAAACCACTTTGAATGTTAAAGGATGCTCAGTTACTCACGTAAGAGGTCATTCTGAAAGCAATATATCATCCCGTGGAATATAAATCAAGTTATATGCATGTCTATTTTTCTCATCTGAGAAGACTATTGCAGCTCTTGCCTTAAAGAGTCACTAAGGTCACTGTTCCCTTTGCTCAAATTCCTTGTTGAAATGTACATCTTTTAGGAGGCCAGTAAGAAGCCAGACTATGCATAATAGGCAAGTAAAAGAGATTTGGAGAATGCGTAGAGGACCAGCCATCTACATGAATCATAAGCTTATACTTCTCTTCCTCTATCACTTCCCTTTTTTGAGCTGCTGGACCATGAGTAAAACACTGGCTTTGGTGAATGAGGGATTTAAAAAAATTTAAAAGATACGGGCAATTTTTACTGGATCTTTTTGATCAGCCATAGGAAAAACGGCAAATGCACCGCGATGATTCGTTAAAACTTAGAGAAGAACAAAATGCACTTCTAGCCTCAGGCTTCCTATCTGAACTATGGGTCAGGAAAAGGGTAGTTTTATAGTGTTGCCTTTAGAGGCCTTGTTTTGTCTGTGCTTCTGTGTCTTTTTAATATGCTTTGTGGACAAGAAAAAATTTCAGAGTTATTTCCTTCTCGTTCAGCATTTGCAGCCTCTGCTCTGTTTTGTGCTTAAGTTCTTTTGGGCCACTCACCATAGCATCCCAGAGTCAGATTGCTGAGATGAAGGTGTAAAAGCTTACTCCATTTGTAATTTCTCCTCCAGGGATTAAAGGTTTTTTTCTAGAAAAAATGTAGGACTGAGAGCTTTCCCCAGCTCCCTATCCCCAGTGCTGTAGGATCCTCTGTTTGTGCTGGTAGGTGCTCCTCAGAGCAGCACTGGCAATAACTATCCTCCTGTTGTTGTGATGCCTCCAGCAGGGATGTGATGGTTGGGAAGATGTGTAGAAAGCTACTAAAGTGTGAGGAATTTGTGAGGAAGCAGTGACTCTGGAGGCTGGCAGTGAGTCTTTACTTGAAGTCACCCCCCCAGGCTGATGGTGAAGCTCTTGGTGACCTTGAATGTGATATATGGCACAGTTAGCCAAGTGCGTTGTTTACCACGTGTAGAAAGGTGTAATTGATAATTCACCAACAGACTGCACAGAGGGATGCAGCAGGGTTGGACAGGGACCTGTCTGGGTCTGGCACTATTCAACATGTTTGTTATCCACTCAGATGATGAAAAAGCTGAGACTTAAAAATAATTTTGAGATATTTGAGATATAGGAGAAAAAAAACCCCAAACCTTTTAATAGTGTAAGTGTAAAGTATATATGTTGGACAAGAAGAAATGGGCTTTGGTCGCAGCAAGAAGGAAGCTATTTGAAAACATTCCTGGTGGAGACACACACCCCTTCACCTATGGCATAAAGGGGTTCTGCAGGCCAAAGGCCTCATGAAACAGAGAAGAACAGGGGAGGAGCATTCAAGCTACTGGCTTAGCCCTTTCATTTCTCAGGCCCTTCCTCTTTCCTCTGCACTCGTTTTGAGAATGCAGCCAGTGTCACAGCTGGTGTTAGCACCCTGGAGAGCCTCAGCCTTCCTACATCCTAGAGAAAAGCTCAAAGAGTGAGAGAAACTCTCCTCTGCAATTCCTGGTTTGAATTTGCCAAACACAGAGGTTTTTACATCTAAGCAAATTTTAGGAACTATGCTTTAGGATTCTTCTTCCTGTCCTTGAGTGTAGTGGCTTTGGGTGTGACTGAGTTGTAGGTGATTATGCTCTACACAAACACTCCTGTAAGCAAGGTCTTTGCAGACTCTGGGCTGTCTGTAAGGCCAGCTACCCAAGAGACCTAGTCCTGTGATGGCTAGAGACCCCTAGAAGCTGGGAACAGACTTACAGGCCATAGGGAGTGGTTCAGACGATATTTTCATTTCCCTGAAGTTTCCCCATTAAAAGATGGATTGCCATCTATTATACTAACCAAGTGTGCTTGGTTAGTATAATACACAGGTAAGCAAGTGGCTCTACATCTTGATTTGGGGGCTTACCTTAAAAGCTGTGGGGATTATATCTTCCACGATGAGGCTGAGTAGTCTTAGGGTCTAACGCTCTTGTCACAGTGGCTAAAAAAAATTAATAATTATTTAGATATCTAGGTCTGAGTGAAGAGAGAAAAATAGAAGCAACGGTTCTGGAACCTTCATGGCTATCATGAGTCATCTGATAACGTGGTCCCATGGTAAAAGTCTTGCTCCCAGGTTTCTCTTCCAGGACATTACCACACATTTATATACACACATACACACAGAGGCGCACACAGAGTGCACAGTGCAAGAAAGGTATCTCATCCTTTCTGGCTTTTGCCATGTCCTTGGATGCCCTGACCCTCTTGTTCCTGCTTTATCCCTGAGCACATACAGGATGGGAAGATGGCAGGGAGCGCAAAGGCCTTGCCAAAGTGCCCTGGCTCCTGGCAGACCTTAGGGAGGGAAGGCATTGCATTTACCTCTGGCTATTCCTGAGCTAAATAAAAATAGATTTGTGTCATGTAACATCCTAGTATTTCTATTTCAGGAGGCATAACTTAATTTCTTAATTAACCTGAGTAAATAATTAAAATTGTCCCCACCACTTCAAGAGAAAAAGCATTAAAAAATTATCTTAGTGTATGGGAATAAGATTACACCACAAAAAAAAGCAGCTACTTGTGCATCGCCATTTGTTGCTGTTGCTGCCTTGTCTCCCTTGTTAAGTAAAAGGAACATTTTCCCTTCTTCTAAGTCTATCTTGTTTTATGTTTATTACATCTTGTCACCTTGTGGCACATCCAGCTAGATTTGCTAGAATTGGATGTTGATATTAATAATTACTTGTCTGAGCTAAATGAAAGTGCTAATGAAGTCAAGGCCCCTCGGGGGGTAAGGTGTTCTATTGCTATGAAGGTGTAGCTGGATTTTTATGAAGAAAGCTTACATTATCTCCCCAAAACCACTTCTCTTGAGTGATAATACACCATATAATCTCCCTTAGCAAACAGTAACAAGTGCTACAGAGCAGCAAGAGATTTGTGAACGTTGAGGAGGAAAAATAAAATTGCCGCAAACTACCCAAAGGCTATGGAGCTTAACTCAGCATGTGGCTGAACTGAAGGCAGAGCTATTTTAAATAATTGATAGTGTTGTAAATGTACATGATGTGGTACAGGAAGAGGTCAGTGCCTAACACGTAATGAGCCCTTGCCCTGAAGGGTTTATGGCCTGATAGTGCAAGTGGAAGAATACCCTGATACCTCAGCAGAGGAAGGGGCTAAGGACGGTCGCGTGGCCTTTGGAACACAGACGTCGGAAGGAGCATGGGGGTGCAAATTCAGAGATGAGGGAGTGGCTAGAAACGAGCAAAGAGGACCAGCCAGTAGCTAGAAACAAGCGAGGTGTGCCAGCACAAAGTCAGATGCAGCTTGGAGGAGGCAATCAGACAATTCAGAGCTGTGCCATTTTAAGCAGCCTGACTAAGACACATTGGTGATTCAGCAGCAATGCTGGTGTGCCAGCAGAGCTTTGGGAGCTTGTGTGAAATGAGATCAGATACTCTGAACCCTAGGTCCAGTGTGATTGGTGCAGATGGAGAAACCTGCAGCTGAGACCTCCTCAGCTCAGATGTATGGTGGCTAAGGCAGTGGGTGGAGGGCTTCACAGGAGGTGAAGATGACAGTCGTTATCTGAAGTATTAGGATGTAGGGAGTGTTACGACACAGGAGCGAGAAAATTTGTTGATATTTCCTACCACATTACCCCTGGATGTCGTACGGTTTGACCTGCGTGACCTCACCCAGAGGGTGACATGAAACAGGCAACACCCAGAAAGCTTTTACAACATAGTCTCAACCTTCTGGAGCTGTGTAAATGTGTCCTCCCCAGGCCTCTCTTCTGCTGGCTCTCACAGTGTGGGACACCTACTGACTGTATCGAAGCCTCAGGGGGCAGGGAGAGTGCTGCCAGTGAGACAGCTGGTTGCCATTACATTATTTACTCCTTACCCTGGAACATAAAAATAATAATGAAATGAATGTTACTTGAAAGAGGGAGAAAACAGCAAGCAAACAAGATTTTTTTTAGATCTGACAGGTTCAGCTCTAACACATTTGCATCTTAAACATCTGTCTATGTGTAAAGAATTTTCAAGCATTTGGATGCACAGAATCAAATCCACTTCAGTGCCATACTCAACAGCTGCTATAAGCATTTTCTGATTCAAATAGCTCATAGTATTTAAGTAATTTACCAATATTTTAAGAGGAGGTGCTTTTCATAAAAAAACCCTTTTTCTTTTCCCCATTTAGCAGAGACTTTCTGAGGACAGCTTTTAACACCAGTTTTTAAACAGAATTCCCCATTGCTCTCCATAGAATCCCAGTTCTGAAGAGTGGCGTGGTACCACCATATGTCAGTTTCTCAAAATGTTGTATTTAACCAAGCAACAAGAAGTCAATTTTGTGATACAGAACAAATGTAAAGACATATGGTGAGTAGAGCTGCTGGGGGAACACCAAACTTTCTGGTATACGGAACAAAAATTTCTCAGTATTTTTACTGTCTACTGCCTAGTCTGCTTCCAAGAGAGCCTGTAAAATCAAAAAGACATATGGGGCAGAATACATCTCACCCAACTTGAGTCATCTACAATACAAAGATATATGTGTGAACTAGGCACCTTGGGCTATCTCTACTATCAACAGATAGACAGGCACATTAAAAGGGCTTGATGTAGCTCTGTTTTAGATGTCTGGGTTGGGATAAAATTAAATTTTTTTTGGGAAGTGTTTTCTTCTCCCATTGATTGGCTATGCAGAAATCTTAGGTCAATAATTCAGATGAAAACATCCCCAAAGTAAACATGAACGTTCAGAAGAATACCACCTATGCATGAGATTTTTGGACTAGAGGATGCTGAAAATGTCCGAAAGTGCAGATGCATGGTGTGATTTCCACAGAATTTGGAAGATTCATTCTTGTGGGAAAAAACATGTCCTGGTCATTGAAAATATTTTCTGAAAATTTTGATTGAAATATTTTATTAAATTTTTGTTTTCTCACAATTATATCTCTTTAAAAAACACCCCAACCAAGAAAAAGGTGAAGTCAATGCAGCTTTACAGTGTTTGGTAGAATTTGGTGCTCTGATGGAATATAGGGCCCCTGTGTGTTTCTCTGACACAGTACTTTGCAACGTGAGGCCTCACTGTTTCAGAAACATTCATATTACTTCTAGAACTTAGCAAGATATCCTAATGACAAGATGGAATATATGTAGCATGAGATGACTTTGGGAAAGCTTGGAAAATGTATTTGCAAAGTATGTCTTTGCTACTATAACACTTTATGACATGAACTCAGTTGCTAAATTGGAAACCCTCTTTATTCTGTCAAAATATTGCAACAATTTCTATCTTTGAGCTTCATTCTTCAGGGCACTCCCAGACATGCACATTGTTTTGCTGCTGCTGCTCTTCTTGTGATGGTGACGGAAATCTAGCATTCTTGGTAAAGAGGAATGAAGGACTTGTCTGGAGCCAAAAATAACTAATGAGGAAGCAAGGAGGGGGCTGATAATACCTTCCGCCTGCACGGAACCAGTACAGGCACTACTGTGGCTTAAGCTGATGTTGTTTGCTTTATAAAACTGCTTAACTCTACCTGCTCCCCTTGGCCTCTCTTCTTTAAGGCCCACCAATTCAGATTTTACTTTTTCCAAACAGTGAGGTAACACTAGGAACTCTGCGCCTCCCTCACCTCAAACAGCCATGTGTTCTGCATTTCTGAAATTGTATTTCAGCAGATCAGGGAGGAAGAGGCCACAATATTGATTTGGAAAACTGCATTACATTAATGGCAGCTACTCTCTTTTTGGTGTAATTATCAAAAGCAGTCATGAATACAGATCTGTTCTTGTGTCGGTGGAAAACTGAAACTTCTCTGAAAGCAAAATTAAAGCCCTGATTGCTTAGGCAGTCAATGGAATATCCATTTACAACTCCATTTCTTGTAGCAAGAGTAAGGAATTGTATAAATAAATGAAAATACAAAATGTTACACTTTCAAATAGAGAATGTATCAACAAATATTAATAGCTCAGCACAAAAGCTTCAGGGAGGCAAAAGCAACTGCAGCTGGGAAAACAGAGGTGATGTGCAGAAGGCACAAAGATAAGGCCCACACCTGCTAGAATTCTTTGCACAGGAGTTTCCTGCTGCTGCAGCAGGATTTCAGCATGAGGACTTTGGGTGAGGTGTTTAGATTGTGTGTGTTCCCTGAACTGCACTTTCTTGTAGGTAACTTTATATAAATGGATTATGCACGTTAGGTTTCTGCCTTCATGGGATCCCTGTGACCATCGATATACTCACAACATCAAGAGTGTCTGGTCTAATCATTTTACTTGGAATAAGAAATGTGAAAGCCTGTACTGTTCAAAATGAGTAGAACAGCCCATTTGCAGTAACTTTAATACTCCCTTTTTAAATTCTAGGTGAAACTTCTGGGTTTTGAAGTCAGAAAAACAATCCATAATCTATCTACACATTGCATATACTACCATATAAACTAAACAAACATAAGGAAATGACAAAGCAGCAGCTCTTCAACATATGTGTAGAATGATTAGCTATGAGGTTATTTTTAAATATAAAACCCCTACATCTGTCCTTAAAGTTCCTAGTTGTTTAGAGGAACATTTTCTGATGCTGCTGACCTTCTTCAGAAGCTGTCTGTGCACACTTCTGCACCATCCATGTGATATTCAGAAATGTACACTCCTGCCTAATTAAGTTGCCTGCTGACTATTTCTGACACACACAATTCTTCAGCATAGCAAATTCAGCAATAAAACTATAGCAAAGCAAGTAAAAATCACAGAATGAACTCTTAACCCCAAATATGAATCATTCAGATTTAATTGGGAAAAGAACACATTTAATTTTTTCCCATAGGATCAACCACAAATAAAACACAAATGTAAATATTTGTTTGAAAAATGGGGCCTCTGCTAGCAGCTAAGTCAAGGCCCTGCCAAATGCAGGCCAGATTTTGATTTCAGTTTGCAGCAAAATTATTGCTGAAGTCAGAAGGAATACTACAGGTGGTAAAAAGGGCCTTTCACTCTATTAAACAAATGGTGTGTGTAAGGCACCATTCAGTGCACCCCACTGAAGCTGGAGGGTGTGAAAGAGAACTTCAAAAATAAGAGCTTCTATAAACGAAAAAAAGTCAGGAGATCATCATCTACAAGAAAGACCCAGATAAAGTCTCTGACAGCCTACTGGATAATACTTTTGGAAGTTAAATATGTTTTAGAGATGGAAGTAATGTTGACCCTCTCCCGGCCTGCCAACAGCGGGACGGAAATGGTGAGAAAACAACTGAAAGGGCAATGCTTGAACAAGCCCTGAGAAGAGCCTAGCACAAAGATCTGTTCTTTGACCCACAGGCAGCAGAATGGTGACTTGTTTGGTAAATCCCTAAGCATAAACGTCTTTTAAAGATGTTTGGAAGTAAAGAAAGACCTAGGACCTTCTCCAAGGCTTCTTGTCAAATCAGCAAAGGCACCTAACTTTGGCTAATGGCTCAGTTCACAAAGTCATAAGAAGAATCAATCAGATTATTGCTTAATATTTCAGTGAAGATCTCCTCAGACCACATGGGCCAGCAATAATGCAATGCATGCTCAGAGCTCCTGTCATTCAGTTATCTAAATTACTTTCTTAGAAATGATATAAGCTCCATCAGCAGATGAGCACTATAATTCAAAAGATGGGCATGGCAATGTGCATGTATTTTAAGAGAATGATACCATTAAACAGCCTCTTAAAGACAGAACCAGGACGTAACCCAGCCTTCTTGACTCTCAATCTCCTTTCAATACCATCCGGATCATTTTCTTCTTTATTCTTTGAAAGAAATAATTCAGCTGTTTGTCAATATTGTATGGCAGTTGTTTCCAAAGTTTGTGGACAAAATACTGTGCTGGATCTCCAGGAAATATGATATAAATGTCATAGGCCTGGGGGCACTCACCTTTTTGTACACCTTCAGTGGCATGTACTGGATTTTTCAAAGGTACTGTTAAACACAACCGAGAGCCACACTTGCTTTTTGTCTCCTCGCCAGTCCCCTTCCTAGCATTCCTCTAGTATTGGCACCACTGTCCAGGTTTTACTGCTGTCTTCAGCACTGCTTTAACCAAAGGAGTATTTGCTGCCAGTTTTGTGGAATTTTTTTTGCTGTGTTGTCAACACTTCATAAAAGGCCTGAAATATGGTGAAGGATCTTGCCACCACCTACTTTTGACTCATGTGTTTTCTCCTTTTTCATATTTGTCGGTTATACATTAAAGTATAGTCAACAGGTCAAAAAACATGATGTGACTAAGCCATTTTTAAATACTACCCTTTGAAATGTCTCCTGTAGTTGAAGCAATGCTAGTTAAATACAAGTACTTAGACATAAAATGATGAGAGTGGGCTTCCTTTTTGAGCCTTTGCATGTACACTTCCCATAGAGTTCATACAACCCACTAATGGTGAACTAATGGGACAGAGCTTGTGGCAGCCATCCTCCTGACCTACCACACTGCCCCTGCCTCCTGATGGCTGTGTCACCACAATCACAGATCAGGATTTTTGTTTAAAAAGGAACTGTGGTACTTTAATTTACATAATATGATTTTCAGCAGAGGACAAACACACTGTTGATATAGGTGACTTATTACAAACACTCACATTGAAAGTGGTTGGCTCAAATGGCACAAATTCAGATTCTGACTGAAATGTACTAAACTGCATGTTTCTGACCCATCGCTATAGTTTACAACTGCTAAAAATATCCATGCACTGCACAGATGGTAGAGACCATCTAGTCCAAAAGAGTCACAAAGAAACAAGTTTTAATGATAATTTGGGATTAGTTTTTTGCTTCTATGTTCTAATAGTCTTGTAAGGTGACTATAACCAAGAGAATTAAGAGAAAAAAGTGCTGACAATCTTTGTGTGGATGATGATGCTGTAGCCAGGACACCTGTCAATTGTTTTTTGATCCATCTGTGCCTGAACTTTAAGAGAACTGTTTCAGGACAGCATCCTGCCAACACATCAGCCCTGCATAGCAGCTCCTCAGAGCAAACAGACCTTTTTGGTGTCAGGGAGAAGATTACCCCTGTTCCTGCAACAGGGGTGAAAATACGTACTGAATGTGGTGTCCCTAGTGTGACAAGGTAAGGTTGTCTCTTCCTTGCAACTCTAGTTCCCTCCAACTTGCACTTTCAGTGATCTGGGCTATACTTTAACCTGGACATCTGGCAAACACATGGATAAGCAGGCTAGCAGGGTCAAATCCAGGCATCTATCTGGCCTGACTTCAGGGTTGTTTCTGGAACTGGAAGAATGTGGAATAGTGATGACTCTCACACAAGTTTTCCCTTATAAAGGACAATAGAGATAATAATCAGAACAATTATGCAAAACTCACTAAAACTTTCAGGAATTTACAAGTAGGTACTGGTAAATATTCAAGTAGCAATTGGTAGGATTGCAAGTGCAAGTCCTTCTTTTTTAATCCAAACAAAGCAGAGAACAAACACTAAGGGACCACAAAATAAGTGGTTACACTGATATAAAAAAGTGCAGCTGAAGCAAGAAGTGGTTGTTGAATGTTAGAAAATCCAGTGTGGTAAGGAAGATCTATGAAAATAAGTACCAACAAACAACAAAAGGATAAATGGGGGAATAAAATTCTCAATTTGTAGTTAAATCTTTAAAAATGTCAGAAAGTACACCTTCTTATTGAATTGTAGGCAGAGAAAAAGCTGGTTTAGAAACACTGGAAGACTGTGTTTATACTGCCTTTATGGAGTCCTTTTCCTCAGCAGTTATTTGTCCATCTGTTTCCATTTCAGTTTCATAGTTATTTTTGACTCACAGCAGGTCAAAACTAAAGGGGGCTTTTTCGCTGTTAACAGACAGTGTTTGTAATGCTCTAAGGGAGTGTCTCTGTCAGTACCTTCCCTCTGTGCCTGACTGGGGGTAAGGGAGAAGCATGGCTTATCCTCATCCTACCTACCACCTCCTTCTGGACCAAGAAGCCTGTTTGTGTCTTTGACTGTACCAATACCCATGGCCTTCTCCTAGCTTTTCTAATAAGTGCCTCCATGCTCTGTCTCATGCTGTCCCAAACACTCAAGAGAAGCTCTCCCTGAAACATCTGCATAGCTGATAATGTCTCTTCAGTTCTCCTTTAAAACTCTCCTTTTTCCATATTATCTCCATGAATTTGCATGAGACCTACGAGACTGACAAATATTTGTTTCATCACTTCCTTAAACTTGTTCTCTTTCTTCTCTTCTGCCTATCTGCTGCCTTTTTTCCTAGCTTTAAACTGTAGGGTTTTGAGAGACAGAACTGTTTTCTCATGTGCTACTTAAACAAGATCTGGTACAAAGACTGTCATTCCTGGCATGAACACCTCTTGTCTCTCTGGCACACTACAGATCAGCTGTGGCAGTGGTCAATATATTAAATTAGTTTTTTCCGGATTTTGATCTCCCCATAGAAACATCCTTATGATCAGTACCAGAGTTTTAACAAGGGCTACTGAGGTCCTGAGAGATGAACCATGGTTTGATGTAACAACCTGGATGATGCAGGAGGCTTGTCTGTCCTGCACAGAACCCTTCCCATCACTGTCATACAGAGTTTCAGGATTAATGAATTTAGTGTCAAACCCATGCTATACATCCCTGTGGGCAGGCCATTATCTGACACCAAGCATCTAAGGACTACACCCTAAAGGGCATTTAGGGTCCTAACTCCTAGTTAAGTGACCAATATACCCCGATTCCAATAGGAAAGGAGGTATCCAAATAAGAGTTATTTTTTAAAAACTGGTACTCTCTTGTCACTCAGACATTGTACAGTCAGACAGTAAATTGAGGACTTGTAAAATTTCCATTTTCCTAAAAGATCAAGAAATTTTCTAGTTACATTACAGCCCCTGTGCTAAAAGGGGCTTCCCCTTCTTCTCAGGCATGCATTAGAAGATATCTGTGGAGGAATCCAAAACAGCGACTGTCATTGCCTCAGCAGTTCTTTTGCAATCCAGTTTTGCATTCAGAAATGCATTTGAGTCACAAAAATCAATTGTTACAGAAACTGTGGTGCCTTGTGGGAAGGACACAACAGTGAAACAGTATTGTGGGTGAGGATGAGTGGGAGGTAGAAGCAGAGTATGATCAGTGGGGAATGGACTCTCTGGGTCCTCACTAAGCACTCTGCAGGTTTTTGTGGATGGACGATGTTACTGTCAACACCACAGGCTCTAATCTTACTGTGCACACTGTTTATCAGATCCTGTGTGCTAATGCAAGATAACTGTCCTTAGATCAAACGGAGACAGATGAGCAGCTTTGCTAAAAAGAAAAAGGTTCAGCTGGAGCAGTTTCATTCTGAATCATGGCAAAGTGGTGGCGAACAGCTTCAAACATTTTTAATAAGAAAAGTTGTGAATCTCTTCCCTAGCGATCCACCTATGAACACAGACATAATGGGTCTGTGAAACTAGTCAGTTAAAATATATCAGCCATATCTATTGACCTGCCTGATCACATCACAGATTTGCTTGAGAGGCGCAGTGCACACTGCTGCAGCTGTCAGCAGCACCTGCAGCCCAGCCCTGCAGAGGACGAACCTGCGGGTCAGATGTCCCAGGTAGAAACAAAGACATTCTGGATTACCGGACCCCTTGCAGAGCTGATACACTTTCTTTTTATGTGTACAAATTCACCACTGAAACCCGACCCTTGAAATGTTACTATTTATACCTGAAGGCCTTGGTGTTAGGTAAATACAACTAAGACGTATGTACCTGAGACTGCTTGGTCCCTGCTAATATTTTTCTGCATTGGGTTAAACTTTGTGAGCATAATCAGCTGCTTTTCCTTCAAGATAAACCTGAAAAAAGCCACCAGCTCATCTGGAAAGGAAGGGACCTCACCCCTACTGAAGTCACAGTGGAGCTGGAGTGGGAATGCTCAATGGTATGCTGACGCAAGAGGACAGTGCAGGAGATAACCTCTGTTGTGCATCTGTGTGCCTACAAGGACTTCAGCAAGAAAGATTACAGAAATCCTGGAAAGACAGGAAAGGCATGAAGACCACAGGAAAAGCCCCAGATCCTTAAAGGCAGCAGAATAAGCAAGGTTTCCTGACTGATAAGCATTGTGGGTGCACTAACAGCCTTACTGTCCCTGCCCTGCCTCTCCAGGGACCAGACCTCTCCCTACCCATGGGCCCCATTTCGGCTCAGGCCTTTAGAATTCTATCTGAGCTGTGATGCTGGTCGACAGCTATGCCCAGTCATGGACTCCCTTGACCCTCATGGACCCTGGCCTTTAGACTGGCTTGCCCTTGGACCTGCCTCTCCACCACAGAGGTGCCCAGTGATCTGGATTCTTGGTGGAAGCCAGCTGCCCCCAGCTGCCCTGGCCCCTGCCTGGGGTGAAGTTATGGCCCGCCAGTCCCCCTGGTGAGACCCTGCTGGCCCTGCAGTATCCTGGGGAAGCCCTGGCAGGAGCATGGGACTGCAACTTCCCAGGCTGCGCTCAGGGAAGCATTGCTGGGTAGGATCTCTGTAAACAGGGACCTCTTGCATCTGCAAATGTCTGCTTTTGCCGGTAATTTCTCAGACAATGCACAGAATCCTGAATTTTACGTAATTCAGAGTAGAAAAAGCAATGTAGAGCAGGTGGCTGTGCTGTCACTGAGGTGCTGTACATGCATGCTGACAAGAATGTGAGAGGTACATGTTTCAACGGGAGTCCTTATTCTTTGTCTCACAATGTTCTTGCTTTGGTCTGTTCCTCGCTAAAGAAACGCAGACCCCCAGTTCTTCAGCCTAACATAGCTAATAGCTGGTTAACAACTCCTGTTAAAGGAGTGGCACCTGTTGCTCAGTAAAGTCTTCAATAGCATGAAACACAGGCAGAGACCAATCTTTAGGCTGGTCCCTCACTGCCTCCTTTCACAGTTTGGTTAAATTAGCAAACTAGCAGAAGCCTTACCTCCTTTTGTTCACAATTTTACCTTTGGAAGTTCATGGTGCTCTGCAAAATACTGGTAATTTTTTGCATTACATTGTAGAAAAAGGTGGGGGTTTTTTTCCCCTTTTTTTTGACAATTGGTTCCTCTTTTTCTTTTTTTCTAGTTGGAAGTGATCTTTAGATTTTCACGTTCATTACAAACTCCCACAGCACCAAGAGTCTTTTCAGAGGGATTTGTTGATGCTGATACTTATTGGTGCAAATTGCACTGGTTTCTTGATGTCTTCCCCGTACTACTTTATATTTGGTAAATGAACTTTTAAAAAATCACGTCAGGAGTGTTTTTAAAAGCTGCTTGGAGCTGAGAAAAAAGAGGGGGTCAGCAGCAAGAAGAAGTGGTGGAAATGACAATACTTGTGCCTTGCATTCCCAGGCAACTCTCAGATCCAAACAAGATGTTAACAGCAATCCCCCAAATACTTGGAGCCAAAAAAGTTGAGAGAAGGGGGGGACAGACAGGCAGAAGGTGAAAGAGATGGTCAGAGCTGCTCAGCCAATTTTTAATAGAAAAGCAAAATGAGGATGTTGCCACTTCACTGCTGGTGTCTAGAGCATTTCGTGTCCCCTAATGTGGTGGGTACAAGCTGCTGGAGTCTGAGCTGCTGCTGGGCAATTCTTGAAAATTCTTTAGTGTGTGATGTGTTGCTTTTAGCTGGATTAAGGCATTTCTACAGAGATCAGTATGGTGCATTGTGTCAGAAGGCCTCTAAATAAAAGGGTTGAAATATGTGGATACTAACTCTAGAGGAACTGGTTTCTGCAATTTTTGTCAGGGCAAATGGCCATAATTCTAAGGGAGAATTTTGCTTACTGCCTTAGGCCATGTTTTGAAAGGTATTTAGGTGCTGAAAGATAGTTTTAAACTTCTACTAAAACTTTCAGTAATATTGCCTGCTTCATAAAATCTTACTTGGCACTCATCTGATTTGTTTGGTACTTAAATATCTTGGAAATCTGGCAATGTGCAGGTAATAAATACAGAAAAATAATGGAGCTCAGATTAAAAAATAGCAATTTTTTACAGTATTAGGATTGACACACTGTTAAACTGTTAATACAAGTAAGTCAGGATCTCTTACAAGGTGCATGGAACTAAAAGGTAAAAATAAAAAATGGACACCTAAAAAAAAGATAATGGAGAAAATGCAAAATTTTTACTTTATAAAGACCCTATCATGCAGATTTAGATGATTTACTTTTGCCTTTTTTTTTTTTTTAACCTTTTCTCTTTGGAATTATTAGATGAATGTAGAATTGTAAATTCAGTATATAGATCTTTCTACATTTGCAGAATGAGAGATCTGAAATCACATAACCAACATTCTTCAAACTGGTAAGGACAGTTACTTGTTCAAGAAGATTAAATATATCCTGTAACAGTGAGCAAATCAAACTGAGGTGTTCTAATCATGAGAATAAGCCTCCAATTTGGTTGGCTTTTTTTTTTTTCCTTTCCAAGGGTAAGAAATAGAATGGTTCTTGAATATGTAGATCAGTATAATTTAATTAGCTTTTATGACCAGGAATCCTCAGAGATAATCATAAAAGTCAATTATACTGTATTAAAATGCAGCCATTTTCCTGAAGCTTCTGTGAAACAGCCCTTACGTATTCAAGAAAATGATAAGAGTCTAGATATCTAAATATCATATAAAGAATAGCCACATAGAAAGACATGGCTGTTGTTGTTTTTAATAGAACTGATTTCTTTTTTCACTTTCCCAGTGAAATGCATTGCAAGGTGCATGTCATACTTGAGTTATATGCTGTCCTGGCCAGCCAGTGCTACAGTATCATCTTGCAGTCTGTTTAAAATTGGATTTGAAGAAGATGGTTAGCAAAGTGTAGTGCCTCAGGGCAAAAGCCGATTATCTGCAGGAATCAGGAAAGGACCTTGTCCCAGCTGTACTCCCCCTCCCAACTCCAGATGTTACACACACAGCTGGCTGAGCACACAGGAAGATGTGCCAATACCTAACCAGACAGTCAGAAGATGATCATGTCTTAATTGATGCCTTCTTTCCTCACCCTTGCCCCTCCGTATTGTAATCAGATCTTCCTCTGTGCTGCGTTTAAAAGCAGCTCTGAGGTGGCACTTGGTGACCATCCAGGCTGGTCTGTGTCCACCCACCCTACCATATGGCCACAGTTAGGCTGTGCATGATGGCTCTCTGCCTCGAGATGAGGTTGTCTCCTATGAGTTTCCAGTGCACCCTGAACTTCAGGTTTCTGCTGAAGTGGAAGCTTTTGAGGGCAGGAATCACAACTACATGTTGGCGTCTCTAATGAACATTACAGACATATATGATTACATTACAGAATATTCAACATTGAGTTTTTAAGTTTGCTCTTTTGCCTCTGAACAACATATTCTGGCCATTCCAAAGACCATGATTCTGCTTTTAATTGTCCTGATGAAGTATACACTCTCTTAAATATTAGTAAACCTATTAATGCCAGAAATGGCTTATATTATTCCTGCAGGTGTGGATTACCCAAAGCAAAGGTGGGGAGGGGTCAGCAGCCCGAAGCTATAGTATCTTGCCAGCCAGAAGTTTGGTCTTTAGAGAAGGAGTGGCAAAGCATCTGGGCAGCTTCCCCATCACTGCCGGCCCTGAATTCCAGTTCAGCCTTATTTATTTCAATTAGCCCATTAGACCTTTCAAGCCTCCACGCTTATCTCGAAAACAAATATTTGCTGTGCAGCACGTTACACTACCCAGTATCATGTTCTCTGCATAAAGAAAGTCCTTGCAAAACACACCACAAAGAGCTTGTTGTAAATCTATTGTGAGAATCTTCAGTCTGGCTTTGCTTGATTTTATGGGATTAAAGTCTCAGAACTGATGCTGCATTAGTGTCGTATTTCTGTGGAAATGATTGCATTTCATAATAATGTGCTCAAGTTCTAAAGTAGACAAGTGTGAAGTAAACAGAACTCGTATCAAATTTGCAGCAGATAAGAACAAGTGTTGTCTCAAAATCTCAAGTTTTTCTCTTCTTTTTTAAGGCATAAGGAGAAATATTTGAGAGTTAGCAACCATGGCACTGAGTTGATGTTCCCTTGCATCGACATAGTTAATCTGTCAGCAATTCCATCAGCAAACCTATTTTTCAGACCTGTTAACTGTGGTCTGAAAATCAATTCCAGACTTAATCATGGACAAAGGGGTGCATTCCATGTTCTGCATGCCAGTGATACACATATATCACTTGGAGAATAGATTCCAAGGTCTCAGACCATAAGAAATGTAATGCTTACAATATTTATGACAGAATATCACCATTGTGCTAAAGAGTGTGGAAAACTAGACAGAATAGGTGATTCAAATGCAAAATAGTTTGAGCGTCTGTTGAAAATTCCTTGGCCTTTGGCCTCATCATACAACCCAAGGCACGTAAAAATTGTGCTGGAATTTGCCTCTTGTCATATCTCATTGCTTAATTATTAAACGTGTTTGGTGTGGTACAGTTGCTCTATAATAAAGTCTGTCATTACCCGAGCAAACAAAATTCCTTGTGCTATTGTCCGCATAGTTGATACCTGATAAGGGCCAGGGCTGCAGCTCCAGGCTGAAGCAGGGCCACGCAGCTCTCCTGTGTGAAATGGTATCATCCTGGGGCAATGCTGGCACTCACAGAGCAACACGGCACTGCATTTTCAACTTCTTATTGTTTTCTTCATGGAGGAACAAATCCTGCACCCTTCTGTCCAGCTGGACAGACCAGGGGAAGAGGACAGGACAGTGATCCTTTGGCAATAGCAAATGCCAAAGCCTTTGGAGCAAGGGGCTGGAGATAAAACTGGCAGTGATATCAGGTCAGGACACCAAAATTACTGAGGTTTCTGCAGTTCTCAGTACACTCATGGAAGCAGACAGAAGAGCAGAGCTTATAGAATATACTGCATGAGCAGGGAAAGGACATGCTTCCTCCTCTACCTCTGCTTGTCCAAACCCAGTTTCTCAGACTGAAAAAAGACCTGTCTGACGCACATATGTGAAGCACTTCTGCACCTGTTGATTTTTAGGCTTTCCACTTGATTTTAACCAAGGACCCCCCAAACTAGGATTAGTAAAACAGACAAGGACAAAAATTTTCATCTTAGTAAGCCCCAGGCTCAGCACCAGTGCAGCCCTTAGCAGACACAGCCTCCTTCAGTTTTACCGTCACCACTAGCTTTGTGCGCCCCTACTTTTTGTTCCTAAATTTGGGTTGCTTGCCTGTTTTCCCAGATAGGGTTTGTGAGGCACCACTTTTCCACTGATGCTTATTGGAATGGTGCCAGCTCCTGGCCATGAGTATCAGTCACAGTCCAGCGCCTCTGTGTAGGTACCCAAAAACTGAGACAAGATACAGCCAAATTAATGGCTTTTCACTTCATTGGTTTTGTCATTTTCTGCGCAAGTGCAGAACAGTCCCTTCAGTTAGAAAGGGAGTGAAAGGCGTGAGGGTCAAATACTGATGAGAGACACATTCTCTGTCCACCCCTAGGTCCCACTCACAAGGTCTGAACCCCCTCACGTGAATGTGCAGCCCAGCACTGGGCCAGGCAGTAACTCTGAAGCTGTACAAGAAGTGCCATGAATATGCAGTGACCTCGGGTCCCTGCAGCATCTTTGCCAAGGTGCCTTTAGCCACAGGGATAATGAACTGCATAAGCTCTGCTCTGGTGCAGCAAAGGGCTTGACTCAGGGATGTGCCGAGCTCCGGCAGCATGACTGAGTTCATTATGAAATGCAGGGCTTTCCTAAACAGAAAGCTGTAGCTGGGGGCTGCCTGGGAATGTCTGTAGGGTGCTTAGTTTTAGTTTTGCTCCTGGGTGAGCCTGGGGAGCCAGGCAGGACGGCATCCTGGGAAGGAGAGCAAGGTGGGCTGGTGCTGTGGGTACTTCTGTGGATGTGGTGCTGCTAATGAATCTTCATCTGTGGTCTGTGTTACACAGCAGCCAGCAAACTGGGGCAGCTGAGGTGCAGGCAGACCCTCACAGCTATGAGAGCACTTCCCTCCAGTGCAGAACTGACACTGGCAGATGGGAGTGGTGACTGTGCTGGTTGAGCAGGCAGCCCTGCCTTGCAGTGGGGTCCTGCTCCTGGCTCAGCTCCCTTGAGGCTTGTCCCACTCCCCACAGCCACTGTGCTGTCAGCTGCACTCAGCACAGGGTGAGCTCCCTCCCCGCTGCCTCAGCTCTGAGCACTGCAGTGCAGGCATGGGTTCCTAACTACCTCTGCTGCAGAGGTGGCAAATTTTGGCAGAGGGCAAGGCAGAAAGCTGGAGGGAGCTCTTATGTTGGGGCCTTATTGATGGGAATACAGTTTTTCCAAGGCAGTCAAAAATCTTATACAGGAATTTTACAGTTCTATCTCATCTCTAGTGCAAGCTGTGCACAGCAATCCTATAGCTTTACAGCCATATAATCTAGCAGTACTTTCTAAAAAGACAGACTGGGGCTATTTAAAAAAAATAATCTTGAAGCCAACTAACTGAGCACTAGCAAACCTAACTTTATAAAACGAGCTGTATGCTGAACCATGGGCTATCCCATCCCACAAAGCTTTTAAATGAACTGGAAATGATTTCTCTTCAATGCCTTGACCTCAGGGCTCAAAGGGGGATCTGGCAGCAGCCACATACAAAAGCCCAGGTGGGAAACATTTAATTTCCCAAGATGTTACTCTCACGGTATTCATGAAGAGGAATTGCTTCAGATATTGCAAGTTGAAATTTTTGAATCGTGAAGCTTTGCCAAAGTCGGGGTGAAGGACAAACAAATAAGTAAGTAAATAAATATGTCTCTCTCTCCTTCATCATGCACAAGTTGGAGGGAAGTATGGACAGAAATAAAGGTCCTATAGAAAAAAGCTGATGTGAAAGCCTAGTTGAGAAGGTCCTTTAGTTTTATTGATGAATCTCTTGTCCAAACATTAAAGGTCTGTGTAAAGCTGGCTGTGTTTGCTGTGTACAGGAGCCCTCTGTTTGCAGGGGGAGGAGAGGGTCTAGCCTGCATCACCTGGAGTGGGAGCACACACACTGCTGCAGTCCACAGCCTGAGACACTCCCCTGCCTCCTGTGCAAATACATTAGCTCTTGGATTTATCTGCGACCTCTTGAGATATTCTGTCTTTACCACTTATGCTTTGCCCATCCCTATCCTAGGAGGAAACCATGAGTTTTTCCTTGTGAATTAAATTAATGGAAAAATAATCTACAGAAAATTGGCTGTTCTTTGGCTGACTGCTTTTAGTTATCCTACTAGCCATGCTACGGGTTCAGCACTACTGAAAGAATGAATAGTAATCTAATTAATATGCTTGGTGTACTAGACTAGAATCTAAAGACATACTCAGCTTGCCACAGCATGCACTTTTAAATTTTTTACTCGGCAGTAACATTAAAACAGCCAGACTTTCAGCCCTGCAAACTGTGGATAATGAATTTCTTTCATCTCAAACAATTTACTCCCCGGTGTATTAAAACACTTACCCAGATCAGTTGTATTTGTACCAATGCCTGCTCTTACATGCAGAGCAATGGAAAAAATGAGCAATCAGTGTGCAGTAATGATTATTTTCTTGGAAACATTTTTTTTTTCTTAAAATGATAGGAAAAAAGTCACATCTTTCTCAGTCACAAGTGAGCACTGTTTACACAACCAACATGAATAATGATAACAAGTATATTCCCTGCTGCCCTCCCTCTCTTTGGATGCTATCCAGCACTGACTGAAGTCAGGGAGAGCTCTCTGTTGACTTCTCTAGAGCAAGATGGGATTTGCTGCCTGCAGTCGGCATTCCCCTCAAACAAGCATAGTTCTCAAAATGCAGCGCAGATGGAAAAGTCCCATGGAGACAGCAGAGCTCATCGTACTCAGGGTTAGTAGGTTCACCCTCCAGGCCTCAAAACAGGGTCAAAGTCAGGAGGGAAAAAAAAAAAAAAGAGTTTTAAAATAAAAGTTTGCATGCTTTTTGTCCCTGACATTCTAGTTTCTGAGGCATTTAGCTATATTTGGTTGTATTTTTAGGCTCCGTTCCAAGAGCAGATTGAAGAACCAAAAACTTTGTGAAATGAAAGTTAGGATTTCCACGTGATCACTTCACTTCAAAAGCTTATGTTCAGAAAGAAATCCCCCGCCCTGCCACATTTGTTAAAATACAAATGTTTTGTACAAATGCAATTTTTAAGCTAGCCACATGATTCTGGTTTCAAGAATATAGTTCTCTACTTCTAAAAGTTGATAGAACAGCACAGAAATGATGTTGTAAGGAGCCCATCCTTTCATCATGTGTGTTTTGGGGTTGAGTTCCATGTTCTTTTGCAAACATGCATGGGATTAGGCTTCAGTTACAATGCACATACATAATTTTTCAAAGTAACTCCCAGAAATGCAGTTAATCATTCCAGCAAAATGGAATTTAGGGAAAAGCTTTCTGCCCTTAAGAGAAAAAAGGAGCAGGGTTTGGCCTGTGGGGGTGGGATTCATCCTGGGTGAGGGGTGATGTGGACTTGAAACAGGCCCAGGTCATCAGCCTTTGACTGTAGTGGCAGCTTTGTCTGAGCAAATAAGAGCTCACATGAACTTTTCATTTGTGCATCCATAAGAGAAGAGATTTGGCTTTGGCTGCCAGCCTCTTCAGTCCTTCGGGCTCTCTGGGGTGGTTCCTCTTGATTTCAAAGTGTATCAGCTGGGGCTTTTCATGCAGTTGTAAAAACAATGTGCATTGATGAGAGTCACTCCCCACTAGGTGACCCCTGGAAAACCTGCTCAGTCAACGGCAAGAATTTTTATCCTATTTTGGCTGGAGAGAGATTAAATCATTAGACTTTTTCCCATCATCAGCATCCTTGTTGTGGAAACACAGTGGTCAATTTTTATTGTGGTTCGGCAGGGCTGTCCTCAGCGCTGCGTATTTCCTGCTTGGCATCCACCTTCCTTGCTTTTAAAGTTCATTACGGGTAATCTGCTGTGAAAGAGAATATTGAGCCTGTATGTGTTGACCACCCAGGTCTATACAATCCTATTGTCAGATCTATACACTTCTGCTGTAATAAAAGCACTGGAGAGCAGAGCATATGATAAAGTGCTCCTAAAGATATCACTGAATCTTAATCTTTGCCTTACACCCTGTTTAGCACCATTTCTTCTGGAGCTGTGCAGATATCTGTGCAGCTGTATATTTTCAGCACATGCCACTGCAAAATAAATTATTCAGGATTGTTAGATTACTTAAAAATGACACCAATCAATTAACACCACAGCCGGCAGTCTTTGGGGCTTTTGTCACAGGCCAGGATGGTACAGCTCTCGACTCCATGTTTCCCAGTCTGAAGGATTATGGTAATGACAGCTTATTTTTATTGAAATTTTAATTGATGAGTAGTATCTCTGGACTCACTGTGCTAACATTAGGTCTGGGGAGAATTAATCTCTTGAAGGAGAACATGATACAAGCAGAGCTGCCCTTCTGCAAACAAAAAACCTCATTTACACGTGGCACCAAGCAACTGAGTGAGCTTGCTGCTGTCGGTTGTCAGAGTATTTCACAATCCTTTGCAATGAAGATTTGTGCCTTTTCCTTACACAGGGCTGCACACAGGGCTCCTCTCTCTCTTTTGAGGAGACCACACAGTGACATGAGCTTCAGTGCTGCCCTGTAACAAGGTGAAAAAAGTAGGGTGGTTCCAGGTCATGCAAAACAAAGAAAGCAGCAGCCTCTATTAATCTCTGGGCCGAAGATGCCACACTTCTTTTTGTGGGCTGGAAAAGCTCTAGGTCCCCTTCTTCTGCATCACTGACATTTTCAGTGTTTCCACTGGTGCTACCAGCAAGGCCACTGGATAGCAAGGTCTGCAACCCCCTCACACAGAAACAAACCCTAATGCTGGCTACAAAGCCACAGAGCCATGAAATAAAATATTTGCTTCACTTTCTGGAAAGAATAAACCTGGGATCCCTTCCTCCTTCCAAAATAGCCAGCTCCTGGGCAGATTGTGCTGGAGCATGCTTATGGTGTGGGTAAAGGGTGACTCACGCAGAGAGCTGCAACTAAACAGTGGCAAGGAATAACTCAGGTGATTGGTGTTTTCCATGTTGCTTTAAGAAGCAGTAAAGCTTCGTGATTATGGATAAATACTATTATCATGCATTAAACATGTGTGGTTTAAGGACAGAGAATAGTCTAATATCCAGGTTTTCAATACAGGTTGAACATATCATTGAACTGTTTGAGTGTATTTAAATCTTCCTTGTAGCCTAGCCCCACAAACTAAAATCAGGCTGTTCAGAGTCCAGCTGATTTAACTTCATAAAGAAACTGGGAATAGTTAAAAAATATACATTGTATGCTGACATGGATTGATTCATTAAGGGTGATGGTAGAGCCTGAATTGGAAGGTGCAGTGAAGACAATGATGAATTTTAATGTGGCCAGTGGCTACTGTTCAGCAGATATGAAATTGGAAATCAATGCCAGCTATTAAATACAAATGGATGCTTTACATCTGAAGCAGTCTTCCATTCCCAATCTTTCAGTGTGCCAGGGGAATGCTGGAATGAAGGAAGGAAGCCCAGACTTGCAAGGGTCTGGCAGTGCTGCTGCCTGAACTTTCTGTTCATAGCTGGGGTACATCTCACCCTCTGTGAAATGCATCCATAGCAAATGCTGCAAACTCCCTCATGCTAGATGTGGTGACCCTGCTGGGTCTAACTCTCAGTCTCTCTGCCTGGGAGCTGCCTCTGAACATAAGCTCATACCATATTTCTAGATCTCATGGTCAGAAGGAAAATCTGTGAAGGGCGATGAGTGCATAATGGATGCAATGATGCCTGAGCCCACTGGCACCTAGAAGACTGGCCCACGGCAAATCAGACTGCAAACTCTAAAAGACAAGAGTAACTGCACTGCCGCTGGAGGGTGTTGCTGGAGGAGTATGACATCTCAGGCCACCCTACCCTGGCCCAGGAAAATGCTGTTGGATGTCCCTCTGGGTGCCAGCATGGTGACAGAAGTGGCTGGTAGGTAAGTCTCTGCCTGCCAGAGAAGAAAACTCTCCTGTCAGTGCTGCTCTGTGTAGCAGTGGAGACACTGCATGTCCTTGAGGGAGCAGAGAAAGCCTCAGGCAACTCTATGTTGTATTTTGCCTAGGACATCAATTTGCCATAATCCAGCTGTGTTCCCATACAATGCAGAGACAAGGTGTTTTAGCCTCCTGTTGCCTTGCTTTCTACCATCCCTCTTCTCAACATACACATGGGCAATTGAAATAACTTAACTCTTTTGCTTCATTATAAAACATTAAATGAAAAGACAGTCACTGAAGTGTCTCCTCCCCACTATAGCAAAGCAATGAAGAAATAAGCATGCCAATCTCATTTAAATATGCCGTGGTTTGACGCTGGCTAAGTGCCAGGCACCCATGAAAAAAACCTGTTAGCTTATTTTCCTCTGCCATAGCTGAGCAGAGGACGGGGAATTAAAACAAAAACTTCATGAGTTGAGATAAGGATTAGGGGAAAAACACTTTAAGGCAAAACAGGTTCAAAACTTAAACAGTATAAAGAAAATTTATTAACAGAATTAAAAGTAAAAAGGGTGATGAGAACTAAAATAAACCTTTAGAACACTTTTCCTTCCCAGTCCCACTTTCCCACCAACGGCACAAGGAGACAAAAACATGGGGTTTTGGTCAGTCTTTCACTTCTTAAGAATCTTTCTTCAGTTTGTTCAGGGAAAGGAGTTTTTTCTTCTGTTGTGCCATGGGGTCCTTCCCACGGGAGATAGCTGTCTGTGAATTTCTCTAGCGTGGTTCTAATTTTCACGAATAGCAGCCCGCCTGACCCGCTGTAACGTGAGTCCCTCCCATGGGCCAAGCAGTCTTCCCACAACTGCCCAGCATGGGTCATTTTAGCTCATGGGGTTTAGTCTTTTAAGGATGAGCTGTTCTAGTTTGGAAGCAAGGGTTCACTCTCTCTCTGTTAAGTTCCTCACTAGATTACAGCTTTTCAACATCCACCTGCTCCAGCATGACCACTCTTTCTCACAGGCCGCAAGTGGATCTCTGCATCCCCCCAAGCACTTATGAATTACAGAGAAATAATTTGTTGTATTATAGTTCTCCCCACAGCTTGCAGAAGAATGTCAGCTCCAGCACCCAAAGCATTTCCTCCCTCTCCTTCCCTTGCCCTGACCTTGGTGCCACCATATTGTTCTCCTCACATGTCCTTGCTTTTCCTTTTCTCTGACTTGGAAGAAAATTGTTGCCCATAGGTATTATTGTTCTCAAGGTCTATCACTTGAAGAGTTCTTATAGAGCTTCACTGCGCTGAAGAGGTTGATTTAGTCTGGGCTCCATATCGGGGAATTGTTCTCCATGTTTTTGTCGCTGGCCACGTGGTCCTGGCCTCGGAAAGGCTCCAGCCATGTGGCCCCTGGCGGGATGGACCCCAGCAGCCGCCTCACCACCCCTAGGGAGAAGAAAACAAAGCTTCCCGCAGTTTTTCCTTTCTTAAATATGTCATCACAGAGGCGTTACCAACTTCTGTGACTGGGCTAGTAACCTGCCCATCGTCAGAGCCTTCAGCGATTGGCTCTGTGCCGGACACTGTGGAAACTTCGAGCAGCTTGCTCCCACCCACCAAAAACTGGACTGTTTTTAAACTAGCACACAATATTTGCTGGCTCTGTTGACACTGGAACGTTGAGCTAAGTCTCTAATTAAGTGAGAAAACAACAAACATAGCTAGTAAACAACTGGTTTTCAAACAGTGTCTGACAAAATGAGCACCATATTTTAAATGTTCACCCTCCAGATCTCTCAAGCCTAATCAGTGATGTGTAACGTGTCCTTTATGAAAATATTGTTTCTTTCTCCTATGCAGGACCAGAAGAAGGGAGACAAGCTGTTCCTAGGATGTGGATGATGGATTGCACCTGTGCCCTGGAAACAAAACACAGATTCTCCTGCGTGAGCGTGATAGTGGTATTGGTGTAATGAGCTCTTCTTGGGTAAGTTAACACAACAAATGGATGTAATTCCCAGTGAAGGGTCTAGGTGACATGCTCACCCAACACAGGAAAGTCAGGGAGGGAAGAACAGGATTATGGGATCCTCCAGCCCAGAGCCTAGCTTTCAGCACTAGCCAGCAAGTCCTTTTGCATTAAGTGCACAGACAAGCCCCAGTCAACATAGCTGGTTCACAGAGCTCAGACACCAGCTCTAGTAAGGAAGGACAGAAATGCACCAGCTGCACTACCTTATTTTTTTCTCTATGTCAAAACTTGTTTGGCTTCTGAGAAGTATCTCCAATTATGTACTGTAATTTTACCTAGCATGTCATCCTTGACCTGTGCTGGCACGGCATATTTATTTCTCCTTGGCTAAATTTAGCTGGTAAGGTTGAAGTATTAGTGATTTTCAGCCATTTTGGATGACATTTTTATACCACCAGAGGAAGATTTCAGTTTGATGTTCACTGGAGCTGGTGATCAAAAAGCAGGGGAGGGCAGAAGTGTTGCTAAAGCATCTCCAGGAAGCATCCATTTCGTGAATGTCTGAGTTTGGGTTTTTTTGTTTTGTTTTAATTGATATTTGACATTTCAGCCAAGTCTGAAACCTCCAGGATTTAATTGCAGTAAAATCAATGGTACACCAGGAGTAATGAGGTGTGCCTGAATTATCCTGAAATAGATATAATTGCTGTGTAACTCACTCAGCATGTCCCAGTTTCCCCAGCCACAGTCAGCATCTCATTGTTTTCCAAGTGAAAAAATGTCAGGAGCCAGTGGGATAGACCATAATCAGTCAGGGTGCTCTTGCCTGTTTTGCTTTTGAATGTCATGTAGCAAACAGCATTTGAGAAGAGCAAAGGGTGCTGGAAGAAGATGATGATTTGCTGGCACCCTGAGGGTGTTTCACACTTGAGTGGTGGGGAAGATGAGTGTGGAAGTGTGATGCCAGAGTGGAGCAAGCACTGGTGCAGAGGACTTTGTTCAGCTGGGAGGTCTGTGTAGATATTAATGGTGTTCTCATTAGAACTGATTTTTGACTTTCACTGCAGTATGGAAAGATCCCTGCTACAGGCCAAGATGAAATGCTTTGTAAATTATCAGCTGTCACCTACTGGAGTCACAGCTCTGAGCCATGGCAATTCATGGAGCTGAGGGACAATAAGGTACCTGGCCAGGGGAGCTAAATAAGCTACTGCAACTGGGGAGTCTGTCCTCCTGAGGGATGCTGTGGTACATACGTCTCTGCTCAGGATTTCTTGCTGCCAGAGCTCTGCTTCCTTTCTTTCTCCTGAAGAGAAACATTCCTAAGATGTGGTGAATCCAGGCTGGATTCACCTCAGTCCTCTGCTGCCTGAGGATGCTTGATGCCACACATCCTCTGCTGGAGAGCAGCAATACACCAGGTTTCAACTTATTTTACTGCACTGCCTCTTCTGCTGCAGAGGTTTCCTTACACACAGAGTAACTCTGCCTTAATTAAAGGCACTCAGCTGGGAAGGCAGGATATGCAGCCTGAAGGTGCGATTTGGTGTGGGTCTTCCTACTGCTGTAACTACTGAGCTACAGAGGCAGCCTCCATGGTCCCTCAGAGTTGTCAATGAAACTTACTTTGTTTTTGAAAGACAAATAATTTGATAATTTAAGCCTTAAAAAATTTTTTTTAAACAAATAGATCATTTACAAGCTCAGGGAGATGTAATGGGGATACACAGTCATTTGCAATTTACTAAAAATAATACAAGATAAATTTACCTAATGAGTTCAGTGTGTATATGTCTTAATAGCCTTCCCCTGGTAGTTTTATAGTGGCTCCTATCGTACATCAATGCTTCTTTCAACACATGTAAATAATACACAGGGCACAATTCAAGTTCTCATAAAAAGCAACTTGCATTTAGTCACAAACAGAAATAAGTGCAGCAGCAATTGCATAGATCCATTCAGGCAACATGTCAAAAGCTGGGCCAAATTCTGCACCTTTTGCTCACAAAAATAATCCCTACTGATTTCCTAATGTTGCTGTGATAAACTGGCCTAGATTTTATGAAAGAACTTTACGTTGCAATATATTTCATGTTAGGTCCCGATGCCAAAGGCACTTTTAAAACCTTCTATATGTCTAGCTAAAGCATAGTGGATGGGTTTCCTGCACTAATAGAGAACATAACCAATCAATTAGTGTAAAGACTCTCTCTCCATAATCACCTGACTTAGTCATATATCATCTAACTGAAGTGCTACAATTGCAAGACTTTTTAAATAACCTATTATTTGTCAGCGAGGTGAAGATTTTAATGCAAGTACCCCGTATCCATCAGTGGAGCTTAGATGAGCAATTTGGATAAAAATTTGAGATGTAAATTTAAATATGCTATATGCCTCTGCATGGTGAGCTGGGCCCACTCTTTGGACTTTATTTAGTCTGGCCATTCCTACGTTGCTCAAAGAAGCAGAGCACAGTGTGTCACATGAGGCCACGTGCAATGTTCATTCCTTCCAGTGGCCATCTTAATTCACAAATGTCACTGGGCACCATCACACAACAACAGCCTCAACACCACAATTTACTTCTAATTTAAACCTGAGCTTATACTGTGGTCATGTTTGCAAGCTGCACTTGCAAAAATGTGTGAAGAAAATAATACTCTTGCATAATGGTGTCCAAGGTGACAAGGCTACCAATAGTAGTGTAAATCTTTGTTTCTGCCTTGAGATCTAAGTGATTAGGCTGTGATATATTTTCTTTCTTCTCACAGGACCATTCTTTTTTTCCCACTGTTTTCTGTTTCTATGATGATGCCCCACTTCCTCATCAGGGAATCACTTAGGAATGAGTTTGTAGGGGTAATGTGTAAGGGACAGATAATTTCTGTCTGATGCTTTGCAACAGCATGGCTTCTTCCAAAGTATTTTTATCTGGAAAAAGCACTACACACAGTTTACTAGCGGAAAGGGGCTTTCAGTATGAAAGTGTGAAGCACAAGTAGCGTATGCCTATCTCCTTCACCTTGGTCTTAATCTACATCTTCAAGGTTTGATCTTGTCCACATGAAGATCGTGCTGTTGATTTCTGTGGGATCAAGTACTAGAAACACGCAGAGGGAATGATATAAGAAAGTGCTTTATAGCCAGTCTGCATGGAAAGAATTGGAAATACCAGGTGCAAGTTCAGGGAGAAGAAAGATGCAGATGTTGCATTTTCTCCATTTAGAAACAGGCATCCAAAAATCAATATTCTTTATACATAGTCCTGAAATGTGCTGCCTAAGGTGACTTGGACACTACAGTGATGTGTGTCCTCGAAATCAGATCAATACAAACATCTGCTCCAAAGGTCTACCTTAGTCATAACAAGTATAACTACTGACTCCTCAGGACATGGGCAGCTCCTGCAGAAAGTAAGCACAAACATAGTCTCCAATCAAATGTGCTTTTTGGGGATAACACTTCAGGTAGAGTTTGCCTGCTAGTTTACTCATTGTAGGAATTCCAGCAGAGATCAGGCATGCTTTGGAGATATTCTGTAAGAAGTAGAAAAAATATGCTCAGTGCAGCAAATTTTGATGATAAATACATGCTGTATTGTTTCATTCAAATGTATACACTTGTTCTTTTTCTCCTCACAATCTAAATTAATTGTGCAGGCATATGTAATAAATATACCAAATTAGCAAGGTATCTTTTCTAGTACCTCTTGTTTTTTAATACGACTTTATAACATTTTCAAATTGAAAAATGATGGGAAGCAGTGAGGCAGAGTTTTCAGATTAACTGTTATATGGGCAGTGGAAAATTTCTCAGGCATTCCCAAAAATATTTCCATATTCAAAGGAATTCCTTTTATCTTTAAGTGAATATTGTTCCAGAACATTTGCCATTTTACGACACTCTTATTCATGTTCTTCCAATCACCAGCTTCCCTAGAAAACCCATGCTTAACACTTAGGGCTAGATTTGTATACCTGTAGAAATCATGGAGACTGAGTCTGTAGGAGGACACTTCCGTGTAAAACCTTTCTGGCCTCTTGTGTTTTGGGTGAGGTGAACTAATACAGATATTCTCATTTTCCTATGCCAACGAAAGACAAGTCTGCTGGAAATCCACATACTTGACACAATAGAGAGAAATAGGAGCTTCCTAATTCACCCCCAATCCCAAGTGGGAGCACACAAACCCCAATTATTTCTATAGTACTGCATACTTTTAAGAAATTATTTACAGCTAAACTCAATTAAAACCAAATCTGATCAGAGCAATCAGTTCAAAGCCAGGATTCTTTTACCATCAATTGTATTTAGGGACACTGATTAGAAATGTACTGTGTATACTTGGGATCTCCTTTCAGATAAATATTTGCTTTCTTTAATTCAGACTTTTAATTCAAGGTATTTGTACTACTGGCCTACTATGCAGTGGCAGTCCCACACCAGCAAACTCCAGGCCTCAGTACTGGAGGGAATGTCTGTTTAAAAGGAGACCATTTTTGTTATAAAATATGTTTTTAGATTTTTTTTGAGGCGGTGGTTAAATTGCATGTCCAAAAACACCATTCAAATGAGGCGTTATGCCACCTAATACTTTTATATAATACACCAGCAAGTTGGTGTAGTTTGAAAGGAGTATCAGTTACTTTAAAGTCATTTTGCTCTCAGGAGCTAAGGCAAATGCATTTGTGTTTCTAAAACCGTTACCTTAATGAACCTGTGAAGAATCTGTTTCTGAGAGGGGCATATTTGAGTGCAGCACTATTATTCCTAACAAATTAGTCATATTGCATCATCAACACAAAACAATGAAACAAAAGAGCCAGGGCCATAATTTGCTCTCACGTGTTCTGGTAAATCCACTGGATCTGATTTTTAGGCACACCCGAGCTGAGCAGAGATGTCTCAGAAAAGCCAGTTATAGCCTGAAGGCTGCTCTGCTCTCCTGAGGAGCGAGTGTCCCACTGGACTGGATGACAGATGGGATGGGAGCACCACAGGCTTGGCCATGTCCCTCCCCACCTTTCCTCGTCTGATGCACCAAGGGGTACGTGGCAGCTTGGTGCTGGACAACAGCTCCCCAGAGAGAGGGCACTCAGGTCAGGAGACTGGCTGGCTGTTTCCTACCTTCCTTTGTATGGTGGGGCTGATGCAAAGCAGGGAAACAAATACTGAATCAGACGGAATCACTCCCCTTTCCTGGCATAGAACAATTGCAGAAGCCCATCGCTTCTTATGCCTGTTGAAAAGTAAGAAAAAAAAATCAGTATATTGTGGTAGAGTTTGGAGACAGATGGTCTTTCTTCTCTGTTCAAATACTACAGTAGTCTGTGTCCTGATTTACCTTTTCAGTGTTAACATTTTTAAAACATATTTTTTAATTAAAATGGGCTGGAACAAATTTCCATTCTTGGTCCTGGATTGAGAAATTTGATTCACACTGTGCTCTCAGTGAGGTTTCCAACAAAACATTTGACAAAGTGTGGAGCTACTTCAGATTCCCATGCAGAGAATTAAGATCAAGATCTACCCTTGACATTTGAGTCTTCCTCCAGTATAGATCAGGAGTTTTGACACTAATCCATGTTTAAGACTAAAATCTCATTCTATTTTTACTATCAAAAATCCCTCTCCTGTGCTCTTTTTAGTAACTCTGCAACTTTATGTTTGTGAATATACTGTAGAGAGAGAAAGTGAAACTAGTAACTAAAATAGCAGGAACATGATCTACTAAGCATCATCGTTTGAGCAGTTCTTCCCCCTTCTCCCACATGCCAGCTTGTTCTCAACTATTAAGTCACATCGTGAAGGCTGCCCTACAAAGGAGCACCTGAGGAAAGCAGCTGCAGTATGCTAAGGCCACTTACATCCTTATGTGTGTACTCGTAACTGTGACGGATGAGGGTGAGAAAGCTACGTGGGCAGGGAAGTAATTGGAAGTAATCACAAAACAGACTTACATAAGTGAAATGATGCATACAAGTAGTCTTTGGAGATTAAAGATATTTGGGCTGGGAGAGGAGCTTTAATTGGAATTGACCTTGTAAAACATGCTGCCTTATGTTCAGGCTTATAATCATGGGTGGGCCAGCTGATCTATTTAAAAATGCCTGGTTCACATTAACCACCCAGGTTTTAGAGACAGTTTTTAGATGCTCGGTGGTACTGCAGAGAACAAATTACCACGTTTGAATATTGATCTGGCGCACTTGCAGTTAAAGAAATGAGTACACATGTTTGGCGTAGCACCTCAAACAGCACTATCATGTAACGTTTTGACCTAAGAAAACACTTTCCTTCAGGAATATAAAATACTAATAATCCTACTGCTTCTTCTAGGACAGCAGATTTCCAGTTGGTGATCTCTAGATAGATTTTTAGCTGTAAGAGACAAAGAGAAAAAGATCCAATAAGCCCAGCGATTGTCCCAGGAAGATTTGGTCAAAATGAGTTCCTTTGATTGTAACACAGATTCGAATATAATACGACCAACACTAGCAAACATGCCATTTTAGTCAGGAAAGCTGAGCAGAAAAGAAATGCTGTATCTTTGTGCACTCTGGGTTGGGGCATGTGAAGGGCGGGGCTGGAAAGGGGAAAAGCAGATTTTTATGAGGAAGTCCAGGGCTGCGCTTTCCAGGGTCTGGATGCAATGAGTGCCTCTCTCTTTCTTTTGATCTCAAAAATAGCACACACCAATTGTCTGTGAAACAGCCCAAATTCCCGCCTCTCTTTAGAAAGGAAGAGTGTGAATATTAGATGTTTTGAATTTGCAGAGTTTTGATTGTGCATCCCTGATGTGAACTGGNTTTAATTTTCTTTATTTGGCAAATACTGAGTCCCAGTAATCTGCTCTGCCTTTGCAGGTACTGTTTCAAGGTCTGCTCCCTGGGCTGTCCCTGCATCAGTTGTGCCCCTGTCACTGCTGTGGGACCAGGGGAGCTAGGTGCCTCACAAAGGCTGGGTACTTCCAGTGGGAAATAGGGTGAGACCAAGCTCTGCTCCACAGACAGGGGAATAGAATGGTGAAACATCTCTGCCTGAGCTGAAAGCCTGCTTAAGCAAAGGCCCTTGAACAAGCTCCTGCCCTGTGCAACCTTCAAGCTTCAGGGTTTGTAAGTGTCCACAATAAATCTGTTGCTAAATAGCATATAATTGACAAGTGCATGTAAACTGTAGTCCTTCTTGGGCAAGGGACTTGCAGTGTGAGAATACACAAAATGCCTTAGAAGTGTTTGAGAATTGATGACTGAAGCTTGTACTACTGAAATTTCAGGTTTTAGCAAAATGAAGTTTTTTCTCAGAAATAGTTTGCTTTCCTCTATGTTATATGTAAAAGAGTATTTCTCCTCTTTCTTACCTCGTTGGTCAAAACTGAGAACTTACTTTGTTTTCTGCCAAAAAATCAAGTTTCCTGTAAGGAACTTGTTCTCACCCCTCCAGTTTCTGACTGGCTTCATGTGCTAACCTCCGTGACTGTAGTGTCTGGGTGTAGCATCACACTTCCAGGAAACCAAACCAAATTCATATTTGACACAAATGACTCAGGAAGTTAGAATAATATATTAAAGCATGCTGTCTATGTAAGAAATGGGAATTGTTAAACCTATTTTTAAAGGAATAGTCTCTGATCTTTTTTCTTCCTGCAGCCTCAGACTTCCTTAAAATCTTTTCACATGCCTCAATTTTTTTCCAATCTTCTATTGCTAACCTCTGTGCAGGCTTTCAAGTGGATGCTGTCCAGAAATCCTATTACAATAAATTTACTGTATTAAAAAAATCTGAGGAGGAAATAAGATATGGTCATATTATTAAGTCTGACTGTTCACCACTGCCAGCTTTTCATCCAGCCCTTTGTTTATTGTCATTTTATCCTGCACTTAATCTCATTTAAAGCATAGGTGCTTTAGTACAAGGACCTTCCATTTTCTTTATTTTGAGTGCCTTCTGCATATATGATACCACATTTAAAGCAAACTTTCTCTCTCTTTCAAGTGCTTTCTACATCTATAATGCCATAGAAATAAATTGTTACAAAAGCTTAATCAAGACTTGCAAACCTAACCAAAATGTATTTATTTCTGTGGCTCTTAGTCTCCTTTGTCATAAATAGCAAGGCCAGCTTTCCTGTATTTTAAGAGAGATCAATTACCATATTTATCTAGAAATGTTGCTTAAAGGAATGGATTAGATACTATCAAATCTGAATAAGAAATCAGCAGTATACTAGAGTGCATATCCCTAAAGAAATCTTGAGGATCACTTGTTTCAACTGGAATTATCTTGGGATCTGTAATAGCTATTTGGAGAGCCATCATTTGGAGTCTTCTGGGTTGACAGTCTGCTCAGAGGACACCGTGAGAGCAGCTCTCCCCAGAGCTGCAGTGCAGGGTCAGTGCTGACCTGGGGGCAGAACGCTGCTGAGATACTTCACTTTACAACCTTGGGGCCTGAACACAAGGTTGCACCGAGTGAGCTGTGTGCACAGCCAAAGGGAATGGGACCACAACGGCAGCCAGCTAACCTTATTTTTATGATGTGGTCCTAGCTGTCCACATCACTGCAGCTCTAAGTGGGAGAAAAAAATGTGTGCTTTAAATACTTAAAATGCTGCAGAAACAAAGAAAAACCCCTTACTTATTAGCAATGGATTTTCATTGTGCTTGGGGAGAGGAGGCAACACTGAAGTTCTGTTCCAAACACATCCTCCTTCCCCCATTATCCAGAAGACTGTTGTGCAAACCAGAATGAAAGTGGGCTCTCCAGATGAGTCCTGTGCTGATGGCTAGCGTGGTGGTGGGGCAGTGGTAGTCTTTTCACTTACTGGATGGCAGCTGTTCAGCAAAGCACTAAGTGTTTCAGCATTTTTTGAGACGTTTTCTGCTGCATCAGGTTTGTGCCACCTAGTGGTGACAGTTCCACCGTGTTGAGTCCCTTCGGCAACACAGACAGTGTTTTTTATATCTTTTCATGAAAACAAAAAGTAATCAGACTATACTTTCTAAAGCACAATGTCCAAGGTTATTAATCAGTGCACCAGATCCTCCGGTAAGTTTTATCTTTCACCTCCAAGCCACACATCAGCCCTTAGACGACTGCAGATGATATCCTTGACTTTGGTGAAAGAAAATGCCAAAGGCATATGTTAACATCTGTAAATTTGCCTGCCCACTTCAGCTGGCTCTGCCTGGGTCTTGAAACCAGAGGCAATGCAGTAATAAAACAGAACAGATGAGTGCTTCACTCGGGCAGTTCTCACTCATTGCCATTCCTTAATCTGCCCAAGTCGTCATACAATTGTCAACAGTACATGCATTGCCTAGAAGCCCTGAAAGGCATATCTGAAAAAATAACTGTTTCTAAGTAGCTTTATTTACCTGGTCTTTTCTCTCACATTAATTTATGATTATTGTCTTAACCCAGAATAGATAGACTTAACAATCAGTTGTCAGCAAACCTGCAGTAAATTTAAAATTAAAATTCTTTAATTTGTCTTTGTTCAATGACATTTTCAGCTTTGCTTAAGCAAAGTACTTTTGAAGATTTGTCATCTTTTTGGGTAGACAATTTAATTTGGAGAGAAAGAAAAAAATACAGCATCTATCCACATTGCAGTGTTGGAGTTGTACCAGGAATGAATCTGGACCAGCAGATTTATTGACCAAAACACAACAGAAGAAATTGTTGACTTCAATCTTTCTGCACTGATTGAGCCACAGAACAGAATGCAGTTTTAATGAATAGACTGCAGTGGCAATTTTCTAGTATTGTGCATTCATGTATGGTTTAATGGATTCAGGCCAATACTGAAAAGAAAGTCAGCACTCAAAGTCTTCAGAGAAACTGTCATGCCATAAAATCTGCATTCTTCCCACTCAGAGATCAAAGATTTGACTTGCCCTGGTGAGGAGGTAGGAAGAAATCTGAAACCCGGAATTGCTTTACTTCCCAGGAACATGGAAAAATGTGGTGCTTCTGCCACTCTTTTCTGGAAACTGTTAGATTAGCTTTAAATAAATAGTGGGATCACCTATGACTTCTTCTGATAATAAATGTTGATAAAAGCTCTTGCTAATACGTAACCTTTACTCTGGAACCTTGGTAGGTGGTTGTGCTGTCTGTGCGATGTGTGGGCCCTGGTCGTGTTTTCGACCATGCATCCTTCTTCCAAAAAGCTTTCTGCCACTGGGATTACCCAAAGATCCCAGGAAGAAAATAAAACTTCTGAGTGTAGCAGAAATGATAGTATGCCAATAAAGGCTTTTAGGGATTTAATCGTTGCTCCTTAAATAATCCAATTCAAAACACAATGACAGCTATGTTTGAGAGATGAGCCATGCATCTCAAGGAATGTAAAAAATGGATTAGAAAAGCGTCATGTGTTGAAGATTAAATATTTTATAGACAGAAAAAATGTGATAAATATGGCTTCTTTAGTCTTTCTTAACATGATGCTTTCAGTGTTCAGTGAGCACCAGGGGTGGAGCAAATGCAGATGTAAACTGGGAGGAAAATCACCTGGAAGAACTGGTGCATTAGAATTACATTTTAAACTTGAAGTCAGAATAGATGCAGCATGTTATGACAGAAACCAATGTAACATCTTCTTTAACAGCAAATTGTTTATTTGAGGATGACTGTCTGGGAGGGAGCAGAGGGAAAAAAAATCAAACATTAAATCTCAAATAATTTTTTTAAGTTTGAAAAAGCAACAACTTCACAGAGGCTGCCAGCATGACCCACACTTAAAGGAGAGAGTGAAAAATGGAGAAAAACCCCCAAAATACCACTCTATAAACTTAGAATAATGTATCAGCTGTGATAATGCATTCAAGCTGGATTGGCTTTGTGGATCCTGCTGCTAGTGTTCAATTAAGATGCCAAATGATTTTCAGATGTCTTTCTGGTATTATTTCTTGTGAAGTTTAATTTCTGATTAAGATCAGAGTAGACTGAAACTCCTGTTTTTGCTTTTGTTTTTGGTTTTTTTTCAACAGAAGTGTAAAATATTTGGAAAATTTGATACTTTTCATCAGGTGATTGCATATGGAATATTTAATGTCCAGATATTTTCCACCAGAGAAAATACTCTGTGGGAAGTTAATGCCACACTGGAGGCATGCCCTAGATCCTTTTCTACAAATATTAGGTGGGATATAGTTTTCTGCTTGCCTTAGCGGCCCTAAAAGTTCTGCAAATGGGTGTTAATTAGTCACAAAGAGCCTGTCTTAACCATGCTGCTACACTGGACACTGTGTAGCCAGAGAGATACTCACCCATTAAAAAAACCTTAAAAACTAGGACCACTGGGATATTCTGAAAATGTTAACTCTGCTTTTTTGTATATGCAAATCCAAACCCAGATGGAAACTTTCAGCATAAATCAGCCAAAAGAAAGAGGTTTTTCCTACACATTTCTATTTTTAAATGGATACTTGCAAACCTACCTACTACTAACATGGTTTCTCTCCTGCAACTTTACATCCTGGTAGGGATGAAGGACTGCTTTGTCTGCTGAGAGGATTTCAACTTGGCTATGATAGCAGAAGTGGTGGAACACCTGCCTGAACTAACTTTGAAAAACAGTTAAGTACTACGACTGTTGGTTTTAATTCACTATGACATTGCTCTTTAGGTTAATGCTTTCACCATCCTTCTCTTCAGAATAATTTTTTTCCTTCACTTGAGGTCATCAGGAATGTTGCTCCTTACATCAACAGGACCTTCAGGACATGACAGTGACAACTTCATCTCTTCACCTGATATTGTCACTGAGGGTTAGATTCTGATAGGTCATTGCAACTGATAATGGTGACACCCAGCACATCTGCAGGTGGAGAGGTACACATTTTGATCACAAAACCTTTTGCTGCCATTCCAAATTAAAGAACAACAAAGTTTATTCAGATTTTGCCAGAACTGACAACTGATGGTTCTTATGAATGACATCAAACCACCACTCACATGGGCCAGGTTCAAGCCACTGACTAGAATGTAAAAGATTATAAGACATACTCCTTTTTAGATCTCTTAGCAGAGAGGATCAGCCAATGGCCCTATATCTAGATCTGGTCTGTGGAAAGAAAAGGGATACCTTCAGCAGTCTGTACCTCTGAGTCTGCTCCACTGATTTCAGTGGGAGCCACTTAGGAGAAGAAAATTTCAGTATTTTGTTCCCAGGTACTGTCACAGAAAGAAAAACCCTAATGAAATTATCTTTAGAAGTGTACCACAGCAAGTCAGGTATTTTGAAATTAATTCAAATTATCATATTTAATTGCAGATAGTCTCTGAAAGCTGTTAAGTACACAAAGCTCTGGTTTATCTGAAGTTGAAAAGGCATCCAAGAATAAATAGACTGAAACTTAACTTTTGGATACTGAGACTGAGCAGCTGCGATAAGGACCAGATTGCTGGTTGGGTGGCATTTTCCTTTTCAAGTGGTGTTGAAAACTTTAGATTTTGACACAGATTGAAAGAAAATACTAGAAACCATCTTACTTGTGCAGACCAGCTGTAAAAACTGTGCCCATTTTATAAAGGTCCTGAGAAGATCCCACCACTGGGAGGTCTGGATGCCAGGGCTTGGGAATGATGCAGAGTCAGTGCAGCCAAGGCAGAGGCCCCCAGGCAGTGCCATGGGGAGGCTACAGCTGGGACCCAGCCCTGTCCTGGGGGAGCTGCTGCCAGATGAGTCTTTACCTGAGAGACAGTGCTGCTGCCTGGCCTCAGCCCACCCCCATGTGGTGGTTTTCCTCTAGCTGGGAATGTGTGGAGTCAGGGTCAACCACACAGGTCTTGCGTTTGGCAAATCTCATTAGCAAGTCCCCAAAGAGCAACAGGGCCCACTGGGCCTCTCCCTGAGACCACCAGGGGTAGGGCCAGGCTCACCCTGTAACTCCACACCTGCGTGCCCTGCAGCCAACACAAAGACTGATGCTGTCTGCAGCCAGAGATGAGTAAGGCTCTCCAGGAACACTCTCAGCTTGCTCAGTTTCTCTGGTCAGCATTACCTGGAAGAAATAATTTTTTGAAGGAATTCAAGACATGTGTGTCACAGTGATGTCATATCTCCTGTAGAAGGGACTTCAGGATTTTTGCCAACTGCTGTTTACACAAGACATTATTAGAATGGCGTCCCTGGGGGGCTGCAGATGGGGAAGGAGGTAGAAAACAGCTGTGGTGGTAAATATTAGATTTCTTTGTGCTCATATGTATGTCAGACAGAAGTGAAGCTCAGACAGTTAAGAAATTTCAGCTTTAGTAAGGACATGCTGATCATTAAGATTTGATTTGTGTGGCACTGGATCACCTACCAGGCAGGAGCGCATGATGGCACTTCTGGTGAATTATCCAGAGTACTGAGTTTGTTATTTATACTGGCTTTATACTGTCTGGGGGGAACTGGTGTGGTATGGATAGAATATACTCAAACCCATAAAAACTGGAACACTTTTTTAGCACATTCAAATCACGTGCCTGCAGCACTTTGCGCCATAAGGCTGCAGCGTTTTGATGCAGTATTCAGTGCCCCTAAAATATTCCTGTGTATTGCCTAACACAATTCCAGCTGTAAAGCTGATCTGCAGTAACCAAAGGCTTACACAGAGTGTTCAGAAGCTCTTGTCCTTGTGAACAGCCACAACCATGTGTCAGAACCAGGTACACAGTCAAACAGATTTCTTGCAATACCTAAATACAGGTAAGAAATGTGTACACCAGCTGATGTATGTGTGTGCCTAGGGCAGACAAAGGCCAGGAGAGCAAGATTTTCGTGCTGTCCTACAGGGCTGTTGAAATAGACTTCTGTCTGTCCACCTCCTGAAGGATGCTGCCAAGAGTAGCAGGGAAGAGGGATAGCTGCTCACATCCTGATTCCAAAACATACAGAACAATCTCCTTTGGACAGTGTGGCTAATTTGCACTCCCTTAATGAGTCTTCCCTTCTAAATGTTTATGAGTCAGCATCACAGAAGTGTGATTTCTTACTGATGTATGCATGTAGCAACAATAGCGTGATAGCAGATTATTGTTACAAATGGCATGCAGAGCAAAGTAAGAAATGAAAAGAAAAATGACAAAAGTTTCACTTAAAGTTCAGGATGTCTCTTACCAAAGGTTTTCTTAATACAACATAGGGAATTTTGTCTCTCTAACAGATGGTCCTTTACAGTGACTATTAGCTTCTTTGCCTTTCCTTTTCAAGTTGAGCTGCATTTCCTTGCCAACCCAGCTGAGCCTGCCACCAAAGCCATGTTACTCGAGGCCCATCTCATTCTTCCATTGTTACAGTGCAGTTACCAATGCGTCAGATCATCCTGGGATAATACTCACACATCCTGTCAACAGGAGTTACTCCCTGAGGGGTTGTCAGAACAGATTATTTATGCCAGCATTGCACAATTTTGCTCCTGCAGTGCACAAATCTTATGCACCTTTAAAAACAGAAAGGAGATTATTTCTATAGTATGAACAGTCATATAGACTGGTAATGACTGAGACATGTCACAAAGTAATGCCCTGTGTTCCCTACAGAAATAGAGATCACTGTTTTTTATACCTACATAGTGGGTGCAAGCTTCTTTGCTGATGAGCAGCTGTGACTTCTCTGTGCTCTTCAGGCAAACGTTAGATCAAAATGACACATGCTCTCCTACTTTCTTTTTTCTTCTAGTGTAAAAAATGAAGGTGGCCATGGTTGCCCTTGCATCAGCTACACACATTTGAGATACTCTTCTGCTTCTGAACCGGAATTCTACACTTTCTAAAAACTATCTTGTGCTTTTATAAAAAACAACCAAACCCCTCATGATTAGCAGATACCAAACTATGGTTAGAAATCTCATTATTCTCACTTTAAAGAGGGAGGAATCATGGGCTAAGGATGCTGATTTCCAAAATGGTCTGATCTGAGACTTTTTAAAGGTCCAAGATCACCCTGGGTTGCCATGGAGGTTGGCAGCCCTTTGTTATGGAAAGCCCTGCTGTATGTGTCTGGTCCTGGGGGTTAAAGATGAAGTTCTCAAAGGCAGCTATCACTTTTGACAGTGTTTTGCCCTAAGAGCATACAATGCACAAATAAGTAGATGGTAGGTTGAGAGTTGGATCTGCCTATCCATATTTCATGTTTATGACCTCTTTTACAGCTATAAAGAAGAACTATATAAGCTTTTCTGCTATTCAGAATGAAATTGTACCAGAGAGACAGACTACTTTAGGATGATAAAGAGTTAATGCTTTTGCCAAGCTCAGGGACATGAAGCCAGGACATCTTCAAATCCAGACCCCTGTAAGCAACAAAACACTGCCCTTTAATGACTGCTGGATCAGTTCTGTCACTTGAAAACGGGATTGAAATGAGTTCTAAATTTAAAGCAGTTTTAACACAGCAGTTTCTAAATGGGTTGTAAAATAAGCTGGGACAAGTTTGCACAAGAAACATTTGCTTTTAAAAGTAAAACCATGGGACCTGAGCCAGGCCAGCTGTGCTACTGCTCCTCCTTTACTCCGGTACCAGTGAGTGCCAGAGGCTACAGACTCTGCAGGTAGAAAACACGTTTCATGGCTCTTGTCTGATTCCCTCCGGCTGACACATGGAGTGGAGTTGTCAGGCTTCACAGCAAGCTGTGTCTAGCCTTCTTTGGCTGGAGGGAGGGCTGCTGATACATCATGCTCTGAGTTTTGGCAGGAGACACCACCAGTGTTAAACCAAAAGAAAGAGACTTCAGGTTACCAACTCTCTAAGGGAGAGCTGCCTGCAGTATCCAAGTTTACAAGCAGTGAGAGGAACAGGTCATAGGAAGGTTCCTGTTTAGTTAGATGTAATAATTAGCTGTTCACAGGCTGAAGTTCAAGTGAAAGTTGCTCCAACCTTGAAGTCAAGACTCAAGAGTGTTGAGGTCAAGAGACAGAAAAAGGTCAAAGATTGGACATGTAGCAAGATGTGGTGAAGCTAATGGGAAAACAAACAGCGTGAAAAAAAATATGGGTGAAAAATTACTCATTTGAAATTATACACATAAAAAAAATCAAAAGAATTTTTGTATGTGGTTTACCAAAAGAAATTGCATCTTTTGATTAATCTGAAGAACAGCAAGAAGATAATCTAAATCTGGAGTAAGAATAAGCAAGGCAAATTAAAATACTTATATTTGCTTTACAGGAAATAAAGGAGGAAGATAGTCAACCTCTCAAGTGTTACAGAAATGTGAAGTGACTTGAACTCAAAACTACTTAGATGTGTAATGTAGCAACACAAGCTTTAAATGCTCTTTTTTTCAAACAACAGGATCCAGCAAATGATACAGTCCAGTTACTGATGGATGCACATCTACATCAGTCCCTGCAAGTTTATGTTCCATAAAACTGGAAACAATCCTTTCCTACTTTTCCAGATTGTGAGTTAGTGAATGCAGTGCAACTTTTTCTACAGAGAAATTTTTTTGTTTTCATTATTCATCTAATCATTTATTTATTCAACCCTCATATGCAAATACTGTTACTGGCCTAAGCATCTTAGTATTCTTACATCATGTTGTCTTGAATAACTGTATGTTCAGTAATGTGTATACATTGAACCTGAAGTTGCTGGTATACATCAGCAGCCATAAAAAACATGAGGTGAAGACGCTAGTAGCTCAATGGTTGACATATTTATTAGTGTGCTTTCCCCACATAAGCTATTCCTATCTCTTAGCTGTAAGGAGAAGATCTAAAATGCAACTTAAATCAATCAGTGCATAAAGAGGGATGTGAATTCCATTGTTTCAGGATAATTTATTGTGTTTCATTTAAAAGAAAAAAAAAGAGACCTGAAGAAATATAATAATCTGCACATCAGGACGGTGTGGTGTCCTACTATGTTTCTGCACTGAAGAATCAAATCCATCTTCAAATTCAGACAGCCCCAAACCATCCATAAAAGCATTGTTGTAGTTTGGTAATTGAAAAACACCCTAAAAACATATGGAAATTATGTTTGGCCTGGATTCCATACACATCAAAGAGGAAAGATTCCTGGCAAACCTGGAATATGTATTGTGAAAACTGTATTTTTGCCAGCTGGCTTTTAACATTCTGTATCAAGTTTGTGCATTACTTTAGAAAATGTACTGAACTAGACTTGATTGAACATTATGAAATAAATCACTGTAATAACAACACAAACAACTTTATATGGTGGACCTAGCAGTTTCAAGTGCAATCGGCAAGTAAATTATACTAAAATTATTGCCTTGATCTTGAAATTCATGAATAAAGACGTGTGAAACTTGAAAACACTATCAATGCAGCACCTTTCTTCTGTTTTTCCCCGCCGCTGCTCACATCGCAGAAGAACATTTTACTTCGCTCGCAAGTGTTTCATTACAGAGAGGTGCTCTCTCCTGTCTCACATCGACAGTAAAAAATTGCTGCACCAGTTACACAGGGTCCCACCGGACTGAACTCTGCTTGAGTGAGTGCGTCTGGCACTGATATTCCTGCCGTGCCTGGCAGGGCGCTTTGCAGAGGCAGAGGTGACAAAGCCCTCGCTCAGGAAGCTTTCACTGCTCCAGAAGCAACAGCGACCAGAACAGGCGCTGGTAGCAGGGAACGCGGGGAGGGTCGGCAGCCACGGGCAACAGGGATTGTAAACAGACCGCCCGGGCCGCTCTTGGGCGGTACGTCTGTCTGTGCACCTTTCTTTTTGCAACCCTCTCCGTTCTTTTTAATGTGACACAGTCAAAAACAGTCAGGATGGAGATGAGCAGGGGGAAGGCAGTCGGAAAAGCGACCCCCGAGGGAAGATTTGAACAAGAAGGTGGATTAGGATCTCCTGACCGGGTGGCGAGGTCGGGTGAGGTGGCAAAGGCGGACCGGCAGCTGGCACGCCATCGCAGAGGCTCCAGAAGGGTAGGAAACTTGCTTTTTTCCTTTCTCGAAACGCTATTTTTGTACCAACATAAAGCTACATGCGTGAACGCGCGAGGTTTTTTCTGTAACAAGGCGTCCAAGATCCCCCCGGCCTTGCGATGCATTAGCCCCGGGTGCCTCCCCGTCGTGCTTCCGCAGAAGCGCAGCGCTGGCCGCACAGCACCATTACCCTGCCACGGCCGGGGGATCAGTCTTTTAATGTGGACAACACGGCCACAACAGCCGCGGGAGCATCGCTGCGAGGGGAGGCGGAGACCGCTCGGCCAACATGGCCCCCAGGGCAGGGCCGGCGGGGGGAGCGGCGCGGCCGGGCACTCCCCGCCCGGCCTGGGCGGCCACCGCGCAGGCGCCCGGCGAGCCGCGGGGGAGGTNNNNGACTCCACCATGCCCGTGCGGTTCAGGGTGAGCTGGGCGGGAGCGGGGCCCGGCGGGCCGGGCACGGCAGGAGCGGGGCTGCGGCCCGTCCTGGGGTAGCGGGAAAGGGGAGGCCCCTGCGCTACGGCACCGGGCAATAAAGACAGAAGGAGTTCAGTCGTGCGGGTGACAGCGGGTCCAGGCTGTGTTTGTTCCTGAAACCATTCAGTTGAAGATATAAGATACATGCTTTTGGTTTTGTCTTTCTAAAATTTTATATTATTTTTTAGTACATGAAATGCTTCCACTTTTTCTCAGCGGTACTTTTTGTTCTCCGGTGGGAGTGGGTGTGGAAGATGCAGAGCAAGCAACCTGCCAGCTTAGCTCATCCTGCAGATCTGTTACCGACAGGAGCAGTGAAGCAGGATATGCACAGGTAGATAGACTCCTCTCTGTTTGCTGTAGGGACTGAGTGAATACAAGAGAAACTTCAGATGGAGAAGCCCAGAGTTTGGTAGCCCGTCCCAACAGCGGAAATCCATGTGGGCAGGACTTCGGTCGGATCAATTTGGTAAGTGGCCCTGAAAAATGCCCCCTTGGTTGCAGCCAAGGCCCGGAGAGGTTTGCTGCGATGAGTGCATGGCCACAGTGAACTGGTGGTGTTTACAGTTTGTGCACTTTGTAATTAAATTAAAAGTATAGTCTTGGTCATCATCTAGAGTGTGTTTTTGAACTCCATATTCTTTATGGATACACTGAAACTTTCTTTTCAGTTATGCTGTTTATATAAACCTCGGGAAAAAAGTAGTTTCTGATGTGCAATATAAGCCAAGATCCAATCATGAAAGGCAGGTGCAGTGTTAACCTATATAAGGTGTGTAGAGGGTGGTATTGGGTTATCTGTGATGTATGGAAATAGTAAATAAAATTCTGTTTTTAGAGACTAACTTGGGACAAGGTTTGATAAAGTTAAACCATTATGAACCTAACAGGTACAGCTAACTGAAAGAGAAGGTCAACCACTAAATCAAAAACATTGTGGTGCTGTAGCATAGGATTTAAGGATTGTAGACATTATCATGGCAGGGAAATATGGGGATAGAAGGCAGAAGAAAACAGAAATAGCATTTGGATTGAAAGACCTGTAAGGAGTTGAGGAAGAGGAGTAAGCTGAAGAGTGATGACAGCTGCAGTGCTTTGAAGAGGAGTAGTAAAAAATAGTAATTATTGTTGTGGCACAAGGCAGATTAAAAAAATATTTGTGCAGTTCACTGCAACTGCAGTATTCAGTCTGTGTAATTAGAGTACAATGCTTTCATTCCTACAATAATAAGTGTTCTAAATTATGGCCTTGTAATTAGGAACTGACTACTGGCAATAGGTTTTTTTTTAGTCAAGGTGCTAGACACTTAAATAAACAATTTAATCTTGCAAAAGATTATGCTTTATATATATTACTGGTTTCTTCCATTACTGCAAAATGCATCTTTCTTTAACCTTGTTTTCCCTAGCACATTGGGCTGTGTATGAGTACCTCTTATTGAGGACTATAATTGTCACTAATTCTGAAGCGCTTAAACATCTAAGCATGTTAATTTCTTTTTAAAATGTCAACCTATGCTTATTTTCCAGTCAAACTAAAATGCAAATTTTACAAGCTTTGCAATTAACTCATGTGTTAGCAATACAGCAGTTTCTTCTCTTTCTCACATTGTAATGGTGGTTTTGTGCATGCTTGCTGTAGTTTCCCTACATATTTGTGTTAATTTTCACTCCCACCTCTTTTCTGGCCATTTAAGCACCCACATCTTTAAATGTCGCTTTTGGTACCTTATAGGATTTCCAGATTGTTTCTGATAATTTACTTACGGTTCTTCCTGTTGAATCACATAATTGGCAATTTTAGGAATCACTTGGAACATTACAGCAAAAAGTTGACAGCTGCAGGTGCTTGGAGTGCCTTTCTGCTGCTTTTCCAGTGTTTTGCCACTGTAATGATTTTCCTATCCTATATGTGTAGTCAGACATATGGACATTCTATATACCTTTCACCATAGGTTGTTCTCGCTTTCTACATTGCTTCTTCATGAGATAGGAGTGTCTGTCTCGTGGAAGATACTTCTTTCAGCCAGTTAGGGGCTTTCACTAATTTTTCCATTGCAATTGAGCACTTTGAAGTGGATTATGATTTCCCTCTTCAAATGTGTTCAGTCATTCAATACTCTTCTTAAAATGGTGGGGTAATTTTATTTTCACCTGCCTGTGTAACGCCCAGCAATTCTTAAAATAACTTGATACCAGGGTGTGTTACAAAATATTTTTCTGTTTTCAGAAATGTTGTTATGTTTGTAGTGCAAAAGTTGTCAGTTGTCTGAGATGGTCTTAAATTGCAGGTGGATAGAGATCTGTCACAATCAGGGGGATCCTGCTGAGCAAGGTGTGTTGTGCATATGTAATGGGAAGTGCTTGTAGCATACTTTCTCCCCACAGGTTGGTTATTCTGTATCTGTGTGAACCGTGTTCTTTTCGCTGGCTGTGTTAGTTTTCTTGTCGTTCAGCTCCAAGAGTCAATTTGCACAGGATTGTCCTGTGGACATTTTTGCTTTATAGGATTTAATCCAACATGGTTCTGGAGCACCATGTTCCTGTCTGTTTAGTGGAAGGAAAGCCATTTGCAGATAGGAAAGAACACAGAATTTCACAGCCATGCTCATAATTCATAGTCTGTCGCTGCTCCAAGATACTAAAACCATGTTTTCTAGTAATCAGTTGTATGATAAACTTCCAGTTTATTCTTGTTATAGAGTGGTATTATGTCTTCAGTGAATGCTTTTGTTAAATCTAATATGGCTTTTTCTCAGGAATCACGAGAGAACCAAAATTCATTTCCAAGAGAAGGGTACCTTACCATAATCCACAGATTTCGAAGTCCCTTGAATGGACAGCAGATTGTGATTTGAATGACCCACTGGAAACTGAAGCTGCAGAGTTGCACACTGACCACAACAACAATAATCTGAATCAGGAAAAACTTGAAACACCAGAAGGACCCAGACTCCCCCCAAAAGTTCAGTCACATGTGGTAGATTCTAGTGGTGAAACAGCTCTTACCCTTGCAGAGAACAACATGAAGAAATCACCCTGTGAAGCTCCACCAAATCAAAGTGAAGCATTTTCATCTCCAAGAAAGCAGTCACAAAAAATGGGTAATGGGGTAAGGGAATAGTTTTTTTTTTAAACTGATGACTCTAAAAATCACTAACAGTAATTTCGCACATGGGTTCAGGCTCTCTTGTTGAACTCTTTCCTTAGTTCTGTAGTAGCTTCTTCGTTGGGAGAGCAGTGTGTTTGAGATCAGATTTTGGTGCTACTTCATTCAATGGGAATTTGCTCTTCATGTGTCATCACTGCTGATTTCAATTAAACAAAGATTTAGTCAATAAATGTAGACTTTTTGGGGTTGTTGACTATCATGAGAAAACGTACTTTGCATTCATTTTGTTCTTGAAATGAAAGCCCAAACCATTGTTTTGAGAGTGTGTGTTGAAAGATGTCTGACTAGCAAAACATTGTAGGAAAGGAAACAATCATTGTTATTTCTTTTTCTTTTTTTTTTACGTTGTCAGCTTCACAGAGCCCTTCAGAGGAAAGCAGACATAAGTATTCCACCTTTAAAAACTTTCCCCAGAAATTCTGAATATCAAAGCCAGTTTGTCTGGAAGAGTCCTCATGAAAAGTCACCAATACTTGCAGCAGAACAGGTAACTTTATAGAATCCAAAAAGCAAATTAATACTTTCTTTTATGTATCAGCAAAGTTTTCCTTTTAAAAAGATTTCCTTTTTTTGCTCTTTTGATGGGGGAACGACAAACTTTAATGTTGTTGCATGATTTTTTTTTTTTCTCTCTCCCTATACAAAAGTGTAGTATAATTAGATTTGTTTCCATGTGATTCTTTATTGTGGTCAGGCCTAATTATTTGTTCTCCTTAGGCCTTGTATTTCATTCTTTCTAACAGGACCATGTTCTTCTGTTTGTATTAATTTATCTGTGTTGCCCCAGTTTCTTATTCTCAGTCTCCATATCTGTGCACATGCACTTCTAAGCCACAAAGTGTGTCTCTCTAGTGTTTTATTCTTTCATGCAAACAGCTTATATTTAAAGTGCGGTCTTCTGATTTTAAGATACCCTTGTGACATTTTAATACATCTCATGAGCTTTTGGGCTTTGTAGGGTTGAAAATGCTGCTATTTCTAGCAAGACCTCAAAGAGTAACTGAGTGTGAGACTGCTTTGTGTTTTCAGTGAACTGCTACTGGGATCAGGACCTAGGATCAGTCTTTTGGTCATTCTACAGTGTAAAATAGGCACTTCTGCATTTGTCTTCTCTTTCTTCACTAGAAGCATATGCATTAGTGGGGTTACTAGAGATGGTGTGCTCTTTTTATCCTTAGGTGGCAGATTTGTTCGGTGACAGCTGTCAGAGGCAGTAAATGTTGATAACTAAGATAATCACTATCCTGTCTTTTTCTGTTGGAGTACCAAGCAGGTGGATTTAATGCAGGACGTTTCCCAGCAGCCACTTATCCAATGAAAACTCACTGAAATACGTGACAGTAGTATAGAGAAGCCAGAGGACCTTTTGAGGAAGAGGCAGGTCCCAGAAAGTCACCTTACGGAAAAAGTCAAAGAGAATTCTGTTTGATTCTGTGTGCAATCCGTTTGATAATTTCACTATTAATGCTTGTGGACATTGTGCTTTTTTCAGAAGAAAGACTTTTTTTCACAGCTTATGCAGAATAAGCAGCAGTGAGAATAAGTCTGCAGGCACTATACATCCAAGGACAAGTAGAACTTAGGGAAAATCTAATGATAAAAGTTATACATATTAACAAATTGATATTCTTCACCATTGATATGACTGAGAATGTTCCTTAATACTGACAGTCCCTTTCCCTTGAAGAAATTCTGTGAAAATATTGAAGTTATCGAAGTTAGGTTATAAGTCAGACCTAAATTCTCATAGCAAATCTATGGAAAGTGCATGCTTCTCACATATGGCACAGTCTTGAAATTTGGAACCCCATGAGGAGATAATACATGACCACATATTAGGCAAATTCTCTACCTTGGTTTATAATACTACATTAGTTGAAAAAGAGTGGATTTTAATTTGCCCAAGCTCTAAGCATCCATCTCTAAAACTTAGAGCAGTTTTCTGTTACTCAGGACCTATACTGAGGACTCATATGGGAGTTTTATGGCATGCCTTTAAAAAACCATGATCCTCCATACAGCTCTGAAGGTGAACAAAAAATAACCAAATAAACAAAACCTCTGATGGTAAACTTCAATAAGAACAGTGTTTGATCACAGGTTTAACTGTGTCTGACTTGATCACTTTTAAGTGTATTTAAATTTCTCTTGAATTTCTCCTAGAAGTTCATTAGTCTACACATGCTGTATTTGTACAAATGGCTGTCACTCTGTTCATATGTGAATGTATTTGTGTGAATAAATTAACATATTTTGAAAATTTAGCCTTAAGGTAAACAAATCACACTTTTTTTCTTTCTCTTTATTTTGTTTTCTCCCTCCTGCACAGCTTATTTGTAACACAGAGAAATCCGTACCTCTGGTTAAATCTCCTGCAATTACTTCTGAAACTGCTTATGAGAGAAATTCCAAAGGATCTCCTCTTCTTAAGAGTCCCCAAGAGAGAGGTGGTTCAGAAGAGAAAGAATTCCTGGTGTGTGAACAAGTAAATATTTCCCTGAAAGAAAAGCTTCAGTAGTACTTCTGCAGTTTTGATCTGCTCTGTGAGGGGGTGGGTTTAGGTTGAAATTATTTAGTGTTGGTAGTGACACTGGACTCAGTAGTGGTTTTGCTGTAAAAGACTGAAAAGAATACTGTACAGCTCTGCTCTTTGGGGGTTCTGTAGTCTCTGTAGTGCATTTTTTTCAGCTTAAAGTTTTAAATTTGTGAGTTTTGAAGTGGTTTTATTTTGGTTTTTTTGTTCCCAATAGACCCTTTGTTTTTAGTCATTAGGATAGTTTCTGCAATCTAAATCTCTGATTTATGTTCTGGTTGGTACCAGTGTTGTGTCTTGGTGTGCAGTAGGGCTAGATGGGAGGTCTGGAACTTTTTGAATGTCATAAATCAGAGATAGTGAATTTTCTCCCTACAGTGGCAAACAGTATCTCTGTATTCTTTCCATGTCACCTGACTTTGCTTCTGCTGGGCATACATCTTCCTTTTTTTTCCTTTCTGAGTCAGCTCCCTTAGGACCTGTTCCATAAAACTGTCATTACGGTTTTTTAGGAATCTTCTGGCCTGGGTTGTACCAGCTGTGTGATGCTCCCAGTAACCTAAGTCTCCTCACTACCCATCTCTGTTGGTGATAGAACAGAAAGGGCTGTTTTCAGGCAGAGTGTTCATTGGAACCGCTGCTGAGTGAAAGGTGTACGTAACATGCAGTGCCTGGGCTTAGTTTAAACCATTGATACTTCTGAGGATATTGTTGGCTTGGAGGTTTTATCATTTAAGACTCAGACCTGCCCAGTTCTTTGAATCCCATCTGGAGATGAGAAAAATTTTATGTCCCCTTTTTCCTCTTTAAGTAGATATGAAGAAAGCTTGAAAAGCCTGAGGCTTTCAGGAAGCATTTATCTGGTTTAAATATTGGAATTTCAGGTGGTTTTTTGAGAACGGCTAATAAATGAAGTAAGACAAGTCATGAGAAGGGAATTTTTGTGAAAGTGTCTAAAAATCTGGTTGTTTATACCAATACCTCTTTTCTGATGAATATCTTGAAAAAGTTTTGGGGGATTTTGGTAGGCTTTTTTTTTTTAAATTGAATTTGAACAATATCAGTGAAGATCTCTAGCAGAATCAGAAGTCATGCACTGGATTTCCAAAATAATAAAATAATCAGGAAGAACAAAATCTTTGATGTAAAACCCAAACAAATAAATCTAAACATTTATAAAACAGAATAAAAACGTAAAGATTTGCCTTTTTGACTCAGGTTAGAATGTGCAGGTATCGTGTTATTTTATTTCTGTGTTTCGAGTTAAATTAACTTTGTAAAGTGGACAAAATGGATCATCCAGCCAACAGAATGTTGCACTCAATCTTAACTTTGGCATTTTGCTAGTTTATTTTTGTGTTAACAAAAGAATGTGGTATTCTTGTTTGTATTAAATATTCAAAACAGCTAACACTAAAATAAAATTAATTATTTGCAAGAGCTTGATGTCAAAAGAAAATATGAGGAGTTTCAGGTTGTTAGCTAATGTGGTATTTTTAAAATTATCTTTGCCTTAGAGTAAGAGGGAAGAACCGTTTCAAAAACCAGCAGAAGATGCAGCAAAACAAGGGAAATCAGAACAGAAACATCCTAAACAAAATAATAAGCAACATATCAGTCCAAAGCCCCTCACTTTACATACAAGTCGTGGGTATGTATAAAATAGGAAAACCTAGACTAGTGAATAGGTGTGCAGCAGCCTAGTATTTAGAATGATGGACTGTGGACCTTGAACCACTCCATGCTGCAGTTGCAGGGGCAAATGCCCCTTGCAGCGCTGAGATTGGGCTTCTTGTGGGTACCTCTAAACCTGGTGTTAATTTCCATCCTCTTCTCTGGGCAGTGGCAGTGGAAGCTTTGTAACCACTCTTTTCAGTTGAACCTTGTGATGACCAATACCAATAATAGTAGTATTAGTAAATTTAGCATGAATGAAATAAAATCAGTGCAGTGCTGCTGCTAAACTTTCAGCAAGTGCGTTGGAAGTCAGTCACCTTTCAAACTGCTCTATCTACTGTGCCCACTCCACACCTTAAAACTGTGGTGATTTTACTTGATGTCTCCTTACTCTGATTTGTAAGACCTTGTGTGCCTGAGTAACAAAAGCAAACACATGAGGTGAAGGGAAGTAAAGAAATCTGTCCCATTTAGAGTAATCTGACGACCATGGCAATGAAGTGAAATTGTGTTATTGAGTGCTATTGAAGTCTCTTTTTTTTTTCTGCCACATGCCTACATTGCAGGAATTGAACTTGTATTTCCATTTCATACACGTGTGAATATGTCAAGAGAAATAAAAGCCAAGAAGTAGGCTTTAAAATGCTTAGATTAATCCATCTCTCCTGTGTTTGTGCTTAATGTATGCCCCAGCAATTGTTTTCATTCTTTGTGGCAGTGTTAAGGCATTAGATTGAAGATGGGAGAGGAGACTTACCTAGGTCTGAATGCTGTTGGATGTTAAGAGTTGATTACAAAATGATCACCCAAAATTCTATGAAATAAAATTGCTATATGGAAAAGTGAGTGGATATAGTATAGCTAAAACCTTTAACTATTTGGTTTTCATACTCTTTGCAGTAGACTGTAGTCAATTTTGCAGTGAGTAATGTGCAAAATTCTTGATAATTTGCTGGGGCTCTTTTCATCTGAGGGCAAATTTCTGCCTCTTATGCCTTCAGTGTAGTAGCACAAGACAAAATTTTCTTAAAAAATCTCTGAGCAAATAGCTGTCAAAATGTGCAAGTTCTCAATATGCAGACAGGATTGTTACTTGTATGCAAGCTGTGTTGCATGGCCTGCCTTTGCAGCAGGCTGACTGGGGTAGAGGCACAGCAGTGTTGTGTTTTTTGTGTTAATCCATTAGTTTTGCAACCAAAAGTGAAGGAATTCTGTCAGTTTTAAAGAAAGGGATGTATTGAAAGAAAGTTTGAGTATAAAGGGTTTTTTGACCTTGGTATTTTTCTTTTTACGAGGTTCATTTTATTCTCTGACTTCAGGCTTTTATGGCCTATTTCTGAAGAAGGTTGAAAAATAGGGCCTTTTCACCCAGTGCTGAATATATTAGAATTAAGTTGGTAATGTTCTGAAGCATGATTAAATCCAGAAATGTCTTTAGATTTAAGCTGATACGTCCACAGTTGAGTGCTTAAGGACTTGAAGTACTACTTATTGCCTGCTATAGGTTAGATGATGTTAATTTTTCTGTGTTTGTATGTGTGTGGCAGAAGGGAAAAATGAACCCATCTTTTCAAGTACTGAGGCCTTTTGAAGATCAAAGCCAGTAGGACATAGTCAGATGAATTATACTGACCAGGGTTCTGGCAGTCAGATGTTTCTAGCCCCAGCAGCTCACCCCACCCATATGCAGAGCGCCTTTAAAGTGGAGTTCATGGAAGGAAATGTCTCAGACACATTAATGCCAAACCAGGCATTTTTACTTAAATGTACCTTCATCAGTGACTTAAATCAAGGTCCTGCGCTTTGCATTGAAGTAATTGAGGCTGATGTATGTATTTTATGTTCTGTTGATTGGCTTGTCAGGGCAAAAGCTTCTGGTGGAAGGAAAAAACGACAGGAGTAACTGCTTGAAGGACCACCAACTGGGAATGAGTATTTTTCACAGCTTTCCTAGTTGTGTTGGTTTGAGTTGTTGTTTGTGCATGTGTTTTTTGCATCTCACTGGCATTTAGGTGCAAGTATATTTATGCTTGTTGATGTAACTTTAAAAGGGCTCTTAAAAGAGTATTTGAGATATCACACTTTACTCTTCTTTTCTCTCCTCATTCTTGATTTCTTAGGAAGATGAACACTGAATATAGGTCAAAATTTTTGTCTCCAGCCCAGTATTACTACAAAGATGGAGTTTGGTCTCGTATTAAGAGTAAAGCTCACAACCAGGTGAGTATTCTTAAGAGAATCTGAAGCCTAAATATGCTTTGTATTTTGATTTTTAGATGCAAAAACTTTGAGTTGTGGTATTTATAAGATACAGTTTTGAGTTTGTAATGATAATGACTCAAGTTCCCAAAGGTGTGTATACAAAGACAATTAGAGTCTGACAAGTCAATATAATACATAGAAAAAAAAAAAGAGATGGTGAGGCTGAAAAAAATGTGTTAATGTGACATCCAAAGTGAGGAAGAAGTTTTGTTTCCCTTACAATCAGGATCGTTCAGAGCAGAGTCTCTTGTGACAGATAATCTTATTCTTGATGTTCAGCCCAGTTCTAACAAGCAGAAGTGTTCAAAATACAGAGTTGAATGGCAGGAGATTCCAAGAGAATAAAAAAGGAAAAGAACAACATATGTATCAGCCTAGGTTGGCTTGATAGTCAGGCTCAGTTCATTAGCTTACCATGCTGAATCCATTCAAAGCAGTCAGCTGAATTCAGTCATACACAACATAAAATTGAGAATTTTTCTTGCAAGTTTCACTCAACCTGTGTATTTTCTTGTAGTTTATTCAGAAACTGCAATCCATATTATACTGCATAGGAAGTCATTTGACAGAACTGTGAAAAGGCTGAGTAGCTTCAAGACCACAACATTTCTTAGCATTATTAAGTGTGATTTCCTGAGTTAGTCAAGGAAATCAAAACCATTAATAGTGTGCTGAGAAACTGCTAGAGCTTGCTTGCTAGAGCTCTGATTTCACTGACTTGACTTAGTCTTCTCTCAGCTGATGGAGGGAGCCTTTGTGAGACAAATACTTGGAAATGCAAGTTTCCTCATCATTTGAGTCCATGGTAGTGTGGAAGGTAGAACTCGAGCAAATGGTCCTAGGGTGCTGGGCTTTGAGAATTTGAAAATAAGGTTCTCTGAGAATTGCAGGAGTAGTCTGGTAGCTTTCAGTTCTATGTTTTCTTGCTAGATTTAATCCAGCAAGTAATTTTCCTTTTAGCAAAAAGGAATATTTATAGAATACATACAAAATAAGCAATGAGGAATAGATCTCAATATTTAAAGTATATTAAAGTATGAGATGATTCATAATCATATTTCATGTATGCATGCATGAGATAATCCATTCTGTGTAAGAAGCCTCAAGAGGATGTTAGAGGACTGAAAAGAAGCAATATTTTAATTTTTATATGCATTGATGTATGCATTAGATTTACTGTAACTAAGGTTGCAAAATGGTGTGAACTATTGCATGCAGCCTAAGTGGTATACTGAATGTTTCTGTAGAATATTATGTCATTTTTCTGGCATGCAATAGTTCAGTGTGTTGATGTTGCATTGTGAAACATTCAAACCAGTAAGGAGCAGTGCTCAGCTTCAAGAGCAATTGGCTGGTAGGCAACTAAAAGGTGGGCAACTAAAGATGCATTGCTTTGGGGTATAGTGTGTTTGTGGCACAGTCAGCTGGGAGGAGTCACTGCAGTACAGTTGAGGGAAAGAGTGAGGAGACTGCAAGTGGAGAATGGATGTTCAACTTCACATGTGGCATTTAATTAGAGTGTATGAAAAACCAAGGATTTCCCATGCTGTCAAGATGTGTTTTGAGTGCATCAGACTTTTCCGCAGAGATTTTCTTGCTGTAAAGGGAATTGCAGGAAACTAGAAAGGAAACTTACTTGGCGGTAGGCATGAAGAATTAAAAAAAAGAATTATTATGTTTTTTAAACGCTTCTAAGTGAAGGATTTATTCTGGTAGCTGGAAGAGCCAAATTTATTTTAAGACTATAATAACATACTTATTTATGATGAGTGTGCTTTGATTACATACACGTTTTCATGTGCGCATACCTACATTAGATCCTAGTATGAGTTCATATAGAAGAGACTTATAATTGCAATTACCTGAATTTCTCCTGTCTCTGTCAGACTTCAAATCACATGTGTGTGAGTATATGTTGTGTTTTAACCCCAGGAGAGAACTGTGTCCCACATAACCAGTTGTTCATTCCCCCACAGTGGGGTGGGGGAGAAAACCAGAGGGGTAAAATTGATGAAACTCCTGAGTTGAGATAAGGACAGTTTAATAGGTAAAGCCAAAGCCACGCGTGCAAGCAAAGCAAGACAAGGAATTCACATGCATACAGACTGGGAAACGAGATGCTGGAGAGCAGTGCCTTGGGACCAGAGGTCCTGGTCGAGGGAGAGTTGAACATGAATCAGCAGTGCCCTGGCAGCCAGGAGGGCCACCCATGGCCTGGGGTGCATCAGGCACAGCATCACCAGCTGGGCAAGGGAGGGGATTGTCCTGCTCTGCTCTGCACTGGGGCAGCCTCACCTCGAGTGCTGGGGCGGTTTTGGGTGCCACAATATAATAAAGGTATAAAGCTGTTGGAGAGTGCCCAAAGGAGGGCAACAAAGATGGTGAAGGGCCTTGAGGGGAAGCCGTATGAGGAGCAGCTGAGGTTGCTTGGTCTGTTCAGCCTGGAGAAAAGGAGACTGAGGGAGAGAGCTTACATCTACAGCTTCCTCACAAGGGGAAACAGAGGGGCAGACACTGATCTCTTCTCTGTGGTGCCCAGTGATGGGACTCAAGGAAATATCACGAAGCTGTGTCAGGGGAGGCTGAGGTTGGATATTAGGAAAAGGTTCTTCACCCAGAGGGTGGCTGGGCCCTGGAACAGGTTCCCCAGGGAAGTGGCCACAGCACCAAACCTGCCAGAGTTCAAGAAGGATTTGGATGGTGCTCTCAGGCACATGGTGTGACTCTTGGGGTGTCCTGTGCAGGACCAAGAGTTGGACTTTGATAATCCCTGTGGAGCCCTTCCAACTTGGGATATTCTATGGTTCTGTAACATAGTAGGACTGAATAACATATTTCATTCATACTGATATAAGAAAGAATCCACACATTTGAGAAATGTTAACAGCATATTAATGAAAGTGTGCATAACTTGAAAAACGGTGCCAAGTGCATTGGTTTTGTTGTAAAGTAACAGAGGTACTTTGACCATTCACAGTATAGGCTGCCCAACTGTCCCTTTGGTTTCCACATGATTCCATATCTTTTCTCATACTAAGGTTAGATAAAAGAATGTATCTAACCTCTGCATCTGGTGAGTTGTTGAGACTCACCGCTAGGAAAGGTGCCAACACAACAGTTCTTGCTTAGCGTAAGTGATTAGGTGATAAACTCCAACTGGTCCAGACTCGTTTCTGCCTTAGCTGGGACTGCATGTGGGTGACTTCATGTCCAAAGCAGACTTTCTGAAGTTCTGAGTCCAAACAAGCAAATGTCATAATGGAATCCTGGTGTGACCTTAGACATAGTGATTACTTGTAGGCTGCTTCTCTGCAATTTATTATTAGGGGTGCTTTTCAGCAGTCAAATGAAAAAAAATCTCTTCCAATTATGCTTTTGAAAAATTAATGTGGGCAATTCATAATCGCAGTAGGACTCTCTAGGGCCTGTGTCCTGCTGAGTTAGTGCTGCCTGCTGAGTCGCTGAAGGAGATGGTTGTCCTTTGTACTTCTTCACAATTCACTGGAGACTTACTGTTCTTCCTCCCCCTGCAGTATCCTGTTGCTCTGGATTTACATTCCTTCTGTTCTGGCTATCATAATTAATTTTTTATTCTTCTAGTTAAAGTGAGTAATCCAGTAAATCACTTGCACATCAAACTTTAAATTCTCCTTTGAAAACGACAAGCATATATTTTTAATGGGCTATTCTTTGGAAGTTTAGTGGGTCAAATTGTGGGATGTTAGCTGGATATCCATCTGCTGCATCCAGTTATTTTTAGTGGGATTAGCTGAATTTAGCCCACTAACTCTGTTCCTTGCAGGAGGAATGATGTGAAATCTACCATGAAGGAAGAATAAAAAAGAAAAGCTATGAAAATGTGGTAGAGGAAATGTCAGTATTATTTCCTACTCTTTGATAAAATACTTATTTCATGTGGACCATTTTTAGTAAGTCAGAATTCACACAATATCACGAAGTTGTTTTTAATAATTTAAACATAAACTTTCTGGTTTTGCTTTATCTCCCTGCACTTTAATTGTGTTTGGGTAAAGGACACAAGACAGCAAGTGTAAAAATGATGGTGTACCCCCCTTGAATCAAAAAGGGGGTTATCACTTTTATTCTTTTGGAGTAAAACTGACACCTAAACAGTTTTGTGTCTCATTCTTAGAGTTATTGATAGCCTAGAAGGAAGAATTTCGATACTATGTCTTGCATACCATAGCACCCAAAGTTCTTGTATTAATCTTTTCACTAATGTTTAGGTAGCTAGAGACAGTTGCATTGTTTGCAGCATACAAACTCGGTATTACACATGCATATAGATCTGTTGATTTGAATTATGAATTAGTGGGGAATGTATTTTTGAGTGTTGATATTTAGAAATCTAAATTAATTTCCTCAGTCTTGGCAAAAAACTGGTTGAATGCCAGTGCTGACTGTACTTGTTTGAGAGCTTTTTATTGAATCTCAGGGAGGCAGCATAGAGCTATGTTGACAGGTTTTTAGTATTTAATTTCTTACTTTGACTGAAGTAAAGTTACAAGGGTGATAATAACAATATCACCCTTGAGTGTTGAGAGGAAAAATAAGAAATTTAAAAATAACTCTGTATTCTTCTCTTTAGGCATCTCAAAACACCCTAAATTCCGTGTGGTATATGGAGGTTGGTTGCATCTGAGTTCCTCTTTCAGTGTTTGGGGCACTGTGTCTGAGCGCTGATGGAAAAACTAGAATCCAGCACTAAACTTATTCACAGTTGCTGCATAAATTTTTGTGCTCATGGAATGAATAATTGACAATTTCGCTTTGGCTTCATGGCTCAGACATGCTTACTGAATATATGCTTCCTGAATATATTATTTTTGCTTTCCTCTTACATTTACTGTGGCATGCAATGTTTGTGCTGTGGCTGGCCCTGTATTATGAGTAAACTTGCCTCTCTCTTCTAGCTGCCCGTAGCTAATGCAAATATTTATAGTAGCCTAATAGTGAAATTTAAACAGATGTGCAACTTGTGAAACCTTGATGTGTAGGTGAGAGAGCTTCGAGAAAGAGCGAAGGCTTACAGGCAACGAGTAGAGGGAACACACTTCTCCCGATACCATTTCAATCAGATCCTGTCTGATAATAACAGTCTTTGGGATGTGTCCTCAACTTCCAGTTCGGAAGAAGGAATCAGCAACAACATCAGAGCACTAGATCTTGCGGGGTAAGGTCATCATTCCTGCCTGTTACTTTGCAGCTTTGAAACAGAGCAAAATGCTGAATATTGGCTTAGCCTAGCTGCGTGATCTTGAATGTTTGACTGCATTCAAGATGCAATTGAACAGGTGCTCAGTAGTCATATAGGCTCCCTTTCCTCATGGAGGGTTGGACTGGTTGGTCTTTTGAGGACCCTTCCAACCTGGGCTGTTCTACTATTCTGTGATATGTAAATTCTCTGGAATAGATGAGGGAGTTTACCTTTTCACAGATACGTCAGTTGGTATGTGCTCAAATTGAAAACAAGGCACAGTCCACTCTTCTAAAAGAAGAGAAGGTTACTCCTTTATAGCTGCCCACAAATGCATATTTAGTGTGTCAACCATAGTCTCATCAAGTCTGGAAGAATTTCGCACTGAGTCATACTGAAGTAATGTCCTTTCCACTGGAATGATATGAAATATGTTTTGCCTACTCAGATGTTATTGATGTTCTAATTTTGTGTTTATGTCTGCTTAGTTCAGAGGTGAAGACTTAGGAGCTGGTATGGTGTACATCCATTTTCTGCTTTCTTTGAAGGCTGTCAGAACTGGCAGATACTAAATCCCTTGCTAGCAAAATTCAGAATTAATGTGTTAGTAAAAGGTGATCTGATATTTCAAAACAGTGACCTGGATGCCTGCGTAGTCCTCTGTAGACTGCTGTAAGTGCAGTCCTTTCTTATATGTGTGTGACAGATCTGCCGTTTTTGCATGAGTAGCTCTAATAAGGGTTTGGTGATGACATATAGAATAGGATTTATTACACCATAATATGTGATACTAAGTACAGTGTAAATTTTTTGGTTTACGGGTTTGTTTTCTTCTGTGAAATACAGATCCTCTTACTGATCTCATTTCTATGCACTGGGCTGATTTGCACTGATTTCTGTCAGTAGTTGAGAGTTGAAGACTTTCAAAAGTTGTGCCTGAAGAGGAGTTTTCTAGACTGCTTGACTTTCAAAATTACGCTGCCAGACAGTCCCTTGTGTGGAAATAATTTTTTTTGAGCACTTCTCATAATCTTAACTTGTTGTTTAAATTGAAAATACAGCCCTAATTTACACTGCATTTTTGGAAATGGTAATACAGAAAGAGTTTTCATAAAATCTAGTTTGAAAATGGGATGTGCTTAAGCATCAGTTAGAACATCAGTGGCAATTTAACTGTTCATCATCTCAACTGTACTACTTTTTAATGTCTGAGCTGTACTTCTTGCAAAGAACGAAACTGGATGAATGTGTTCTATATAGACATGTATATTGTGCAAATCAGTGGTACAAAATGCTATGTTCTTTCTTACCCAGTGTTTCTGAAAAAGAGGCTGCACCAAGCCCTGAAGTGCTCCAGCAACCTGACTCCAGACAACAGCCGCAGAAGGACAGCATAAAGAAAGACATGTCAGATGCTTTAACTGTTCCAGTCAAAAGACGTTTAGTTTGGGATGAACAGGAAGGTACTGGAGAAGGGGAAAATCAGCAATCAACAGAAGAGAAAGAGGAAGAAAAGCCAGATGAACAGGCTGCAGTCATGGCCCAGCAATTAGAAGAAAACAATAAGGATGCTAAAGAAGATAAGAAAACTGAAGGGTAAAACAGATAATTTTTTTAATGTATATGTATGTGTGTGTGTGTATATTTCCTCCAACAGGTCAGAAATTTGTAGGTTAAATAGTGTTTGTTTTTAAATCAGATTTATTTAAGAGAGTGTAAATTGGTGTGACAGTACTTCTGTTTTCAACAGTATGATAAGGAATGAGAAGGTTTAAGACATTGATCTGGTTGACGGAAGTGGATCTGTCATTAAAAATACTGCGTTTCTGACTTGCAAGACAGAAGTTTGTAGACTCATGAATGATTCTAATGTTTTTCTCCAAAACTATGAAATTTACAGTATGGGCCCCTTAGAGCAGACTGCTCATTACGCAGCAGCCAAGTTTAGTGAAAATTAAAACTCACAATTTGCTTCAAGTTGGCAGCATAGGATTGATAGGACAGGATACATGCTCATATTGTACTTGGGCATCTGTTTTTATTTAAAAAATTCATGGACAAAGATAAAGGACTTAGGAGAAAAAAATAACTAATATCCAGTAATCGCTGGTGATGGTGTTACTAAGCACGGGTGGGAAAATGTGGAGGGGTATTTACAAATAATGAGAGATCAGCTCAGTATGTGCATAGTACTATGTTTGACGTTTGGGAGATCCAAATTATATCTAGTTTCAGAGGTCGCTGGCTTTTTACTGTGCAAGTTTTTGTAGAACAGTATTTTAGTTTGATAGACATTTAATTCTGAATAGTTTTGACCCTTGTAACCATGTCAGCTACACATTTTATATTCTTCATTGCATTTTATGTTTGGTGTTGCAGCACTAATCAAAGGTAAGAAACTGTAACTGTCTCCATTGGGGATAATATCGTGTATGCAAACCCAGGCAAAGAAAAATTGAGATGTTAGACTCCGACAGATATTAAATGCATGCTCTCAAAACCATCATCCAGAAACCTTGCTAAGTTTCTATTTAATTCTAGAGATTTTCTAGTTCATAGATGTCTCTGACATTGTCAGTTTTCTGTTGTCTTGCAGTGGGGTTCTGTGTGTTCTGGGATGTGCACTAGACTCAGCCATGCAGAGCAGCTTAGTGCTTACATGTTACACCTTCTTGAGAGTTAGAAATGAGGAATTCTTTGCCTAGATATGTCTATCATGCACTGATAGGATCAGGTTCCTCCACATTATGGGTGTGCTGCCATCTCCTTCTGAAATGCACCTGGAGGCAGAAGACTGAAGTGATAGTGCTGATGTATATTATATATACATATATAATGTATGATATATGTATCTATCATATTATGAATGACCTGGGGGCTATAGTGTTTACATAAATGTGGTATATATGGCTTCAGTTCCACCACATTGACTGAAGAATGTCAAGCACACACTCCCACCTCTCAGGTAGCAACCATGTTCAAAGTTTTTCGGGGTTCAGAGTTTTCCAGCCCTCTTGTTGAGCCTCTGGACTGTGCAGCAATACATTCAGGTTTTGTTGGGACAGAGGGAGCCTGAATTTATAGCTTGAGACTCTTTGAAATACAGAAACTGAGGCTTAAGGGCTGGAATTGAGGACTCCCCTTTGCAAGCAGATGTTTTAGCTGCAGGCTGTTGGGGTGTTAAGGCCTTAACTGTCTTGCCTTAGGCTTCATTGTAGGAATGGATTAGAAACAGAAAGCTTGAGTGCAAGACTCCTGAGTCCTTCCTTAGCTAATCCTTTAATCATTACTCATTTTTTTTTTCAGTGAGAATGCCTTAGTATTGAACACATCTGCAGCTGTGTCAGATTCTTCTGTATCCTCAAGGAGAGGCAGCAGGCATCCTACTCCAAAGCTGAGAGCTCTTGGAGGAACTCCGACGACTCATCATGATTGCACTACCCCAGCTGTTGGTAAAAAGACTTCTAAATGCAAAGCAGTCTTTCAAGAACTAAAGAAAAAAATACATAATTGAATTAATTTATTAGGTTATTTAATGTAATAAGGCATTTTTCATCTTTTCCAATAGCGTAGGGGGTACTGTTCTAGTGTCTGCACCTAAATTCAAGTCTTCATCTTCACCTCAGAGAAAACAAAACTTAGCAACAAACCCTTCAAAAAAAAGGTCCTTCCAGGTGAGCCAGAAAGCAGACTTACCATTACGAATTTTAGGAATGTGCTTTTTAAGTAATAATGAATAATTTATTTAAGAAACCTTTTCCTTGAGCTGTTACTTGCTGTTTTAAAATTGTCAGTGTCTGTGACTAAAAAGAGCATATCTGAATAAATAGTTTTTTTGGGGTGTCAGGCAAAGGAGTTGAGACTACTGGAGTGAGATTAGATGTACTTCACTTTTTTTTTGCTAAATGCATGGAATCTGTTTACAGAAAAATAAAAAGATTGCCAGTAGGATTTCCCCTTAATGTTATTGTAGCCATTGACAGACATCATGATGGCACAACTCCACATTGCTTGAGTTGGAGGAAATTTGAGAGGGAGAGGTTGGGTGCTTATGTAAAAAATAGGTTCACGTGCCATAATAGTTTCACTCTACCTTTCCTTTACTTTTGTGCTGCTTTTACTTTGCAGCTTGACTAGTTACTAAAAGACAGATAGAAACATTTAGGAGTTGTTATCCTCAAAATTTTGATAGTTTTTGTCAAGTTGTGCTTGGTCTGTTCTACAAAAAGAGCTACCATTTAACTACATACATCCTCTGTAATAAGTTCTGTAATAGAAGCAGACACAGTTGCATGAGAAGTTGGTTATGTTGTTGTAAAATCTAAAAAATCACAGTTTTAGAAAATAAGCTCTTGGTTTGACCTGATTCAATTACTAAACACTTTTTATTATGAACAGATTTTCTTTACACTGTCTCACCAGCTTGGAATACTTTTTCTTTTAGTACTTTCATGAGAAGTATAACAATGTGTGTCACACTTAGGGGGATTCGGAGATGCAACCACAAGCGAGTCCAGAAAGAGAATGAATCTTTATTTACCTTACAACACCATAACATAAGTGAAAAATACCAGATGTGAGATTATTAACAAAAAACCTATCTTACTGTTTACATAGCTTGCATAGCGAAGTAAAAGTTTCCCACAGAAATGAAGGAGATGGAAAAAATCCTCTGCCCAGGAGCTTTTTAGTATCCACAACAGTGTAAAGTCAACATTTGCTGCGTATGTGAGGATCTGTACTGGAAGGCTGTATATGAGATGTTGTGGTTTTGTGCTTTTTTTGATCCTTCCTTCTTTTTTCTTTCTATTGTGTTGTAGCCTGGTGTGAAAATGGAAGCCACTTCACGCTTTAACTCTCCACCTGCTGGGCTGGGAACTGTGGATCCTCTGCCACTTAGGCAGGATCAGGGGCCTCCTAACAAGGTTGCTGATGAGCAAGTTCCTCTTGCTTCAGCCCATCAAGAGCACTCTGCAACTTCTGTGCTGAAGTCAGCAAAAAGCTGCTCTGTGCCTTGCTGGAGTCCCTCTCATCGTATTCAAGGGACTCTTAAGGATCCAGAATTCCAGCATAACGGTGGGTTTTGTTTATTAAGTGTGTGTTAGGAATGATGCAGGATGTAGATGACTACTGTGCAGTACTCAGGCCAAGAGATGTTGAGCCTGCTGCCTTACAGTTTCTACAAAGAACATGCTGTTTGTAAACTAAAGCTTTTCTACTATATGGTTGGTTAGCCTTGCTGAGGAAATGTGCACAGTATCCACCTTTGTTTCAGATTCCACTAATATCACTCTATTACAGTAGTTTGTCTGATTTTGCCTTAATAATTTCAATAATACTACTCATGACAATAATTTGGTTTAGTATGAACAGCTCTAAATTTTAATATTTAAGCTGCAACTGGATGCTGTGACACTTTTCCAGCTGCAATTGCTAACTGTGGTGTGTAACTGGAACCTTTATCTTGTAGTATTATTTTGCAAGAGTTGTGGATTTCTGAGAGATAAGCTCCTTAAAATTATTTCTGCAGGATAAGGAAACAAAAAAGCTATCTCTATAAGGTTTATTGGATATTGAGAAAAACCTTTTCTTGGCTGAGGAGGGATTTGTAGTGAAGCATTTCAAAAATTTTTAACAATGTTTAAGGGTACTGGGGATATAAATTTGATGAAAGACTCCTTGTTGCCTTAGTCTTCATTCCAGAAAGACTTTCTGTAGCCACTTAAGGTCCCACAATTCTTGGTCCTTTGATTATAGAGATTAGCTAAAAAGTAGTATTTCTGTTCTAGAACAGAGCAAGTAGTTGTCAGGTTAAGTGAGAAGGTGAAATGCAGAGTAAAAGGTTAGAATTGGTGCTGGGTTCTAGTTCTGCACCTTGAGTGCAGTTCATTAAGTAACCTGTAGCATGTACCAAAGAGCGATGTCTCGAGAAGAATACAGTGGAGCATCTTAGGGTAAAGGAGTCTGGTAGAATTTTTGTTATGTGTGCTATTTATAAGACTCTTGTTTTGGAAATAATGTTACAATATTTTTAAATGTTCTAAAATGAAATATTATCCTTTGTCTGTTTTAAAATGATTTAAAACTGTGCCTTTTGGCTTTTTGTCTTAGGGAATCTTGGCAATCCAAAAGTGAGAACTTTCCACTTGCCCCTTCGGGAAAGAAACCGTAATGATGAAGGTATTTCTTGTTCCGAAGTATTATTGTATATTGTGTATGTAACCTAAATAAATTTTAACTTTTGCGTGGATTTCTGAATGCAGTAAGTAATACTGGTTTATGTGTTTGCCTGAATAACCACAGCGTATTTTCATCAAAATAATTTGAACATGTTCAACTTAGTTATCTGAAGTATGAATGTAAAGGTATAGGGTAATACGAATAAATCATTAAATGTGGCTGAAAATTAATAGACCGTTGTGGCTCTCGATATGGTTACTACAGCTTGCTTAGTTCCATACCTAAAATTGTTTCTGGCCCGCACATTTTTAAGCCTTTGTGTTGATAGCATCTAAAGGAAACTGCAACACAGCCCATATTGCAGCTGGAGTAACTTTGGTTGCAACTTAAAAGGTACCACAAACTTTAAGATAAAGGTTTTGTGTGTGAGACTTCAGCCTCAGATGTGCAACATAAAATGATCCCTCTGACTTTAGTTTTCCCACCTGTCCTCTGCTTGCTGTTAGGGGTCCTTATGGCATCCTGCTGTTTTGATTGCTGTTTTGGCCTTTTTTTAATGTTTCTTTTAAAGTTAGTCTGGGAGAGCAGCCATTGCACAGCTGCATCTTCTTGGCCTTTTTGTGGGCAGACACAAATAAACTCTTTCAGTAGCATTAGTCAACCAAAGGAACTGTATCTGCTATGCACTTTTTCTTAGTGTGGTGACTGAGGTTGAGCCTGGTGTGGTGCTGTGCTAGTTGCAATCACCTGTGTTTGGTTCAGCTCATAGTATGGGCAGAGCAGGTTTATATCTGATTGCAGTTTATTTATAGTTATACCCCAGAACAACCAAAAGCTTGTTTCTGTACCCCTTGGCGCTTCTTTGCTCCTTGGGTTTTAACCAAGGTTCAGACTCATTCTCTGTTTTACTCATGGCAGTTGGCTGAAAAATATGTGGGTGGTGCAGATGGCTCAGCCAAGCTTCAGTGCAACTACATAAAACATGCAAAATCCTGTAGTACTCTGCAGCTTCCCACCAGCTTGCTGCACACAAATTAAATGCTGTAGCTGGTGTTTCTTTTTTTATTTTTCCCTATGAGCTGAGTGGTAGTGTATGAACTTGCAGAAACAGGTGAAATGTGCCAGCTCACAGATGTTTTGTGTGTCTGTATTTGTTTATATACATACAAACTTGAGAGTTATTCCAATGACATGTCTTATTTGCAGAAGTGCAGTTAGCAGTTCTCTCATACATGGGGATATAGTTATTATACATAGTGTGTGAGCCTGTTACAGGCTATTAGGATCACTGTATTTTTAAGAATTTAGAAACTCTACTCAAAAGTTAATTCAAACAGTGACGGAATACTGGCACTGTTTGGATTGAGTTGAATTTTTTCTTTGATTTTTTTTTTTTTTGGTGGGTGAGGGGTCTGGAAACTAGTGATACAGTTCTTTCTAAACTGTTGCAGGAGAATGGGTTTAATTAAGGTCATTTTTCATAGAGAGCATCTTGACAGACCTGTAGCAACATTTTGATGCTGTTAAAGAATTGTAATGTGCTTTGTCAGGCAAGCAGCATCAAGACTGATTAATTTTAGGAGTTACACTGTGTGTGAAGTGGACCTTGTATTCAAAACAAAGACCCTTCAAAAGTATATTTCTGAAGCCTGCTTCTTCTTGTCTTTGTGGTAGACTTCTGTTTTCTTCAAAAGACACGTTCCTTTTAGCAGCTTTTGGCACACTAGCTGGATTTGGCACAGAAGGACTCTTTTTGTCAACATGGGTTCTGATACTGTAGCCAAGTTATTCTAAGGTTGTCTGCTTTGCTTGAAGCAATGGGTTGCTTTCAAGAATGTGTCATTACCACAGTCTAGTCTATATAGATTTCATTGTCAGAGGAACAATTTCTGAGGCCTGCTGACACAGGAGAGTAAAGGTCAAGATAACTTGGAGAATTGGGCAATTCCCAGGTGAATACAGGGATCTCATTCTGGAGTTTTTCAAGAGATGGCCATGTAACTGTCTTAAACTTAACTAACGTACTGGAGGCTTCCTTTTGAGGTTCTTCTCCAGCACGTCAGTTGCCAAGTAATTGAATTAAAGTGTATTGTGGTACTGTTTTAGCATCCATTGTGAAAGAGGGCCTAAAAATACTCAAAAAATGTCAGCTGTGTTTGAATATGTATATTTAATCGCGCTATTTACTTTTTCCCTTCTTGCTTTCCCCACAGATGACAGGTTGTCTCAGATTTCTGCTCGCTCGGCAGCATCTAGCTCTCTAGCATCTCAGATACTGGAACGAGCTCAGAAGAGGAAGGATTTCTGGAGCAAGACGTAGTCTCGCCAACCTGTTGTCTAGAAACTATTCTGTAAAATGATGTATTTTGTATAGTTTGTAGTGTACATTTAAAAAAATTGTGATTGTAGGTTTCACACAGCATCCTTTCTCTTACCACTGATGTGGCCCAAGTTTTAGGACTTGCCATCCCAATTGAAAATTAAATATTTAAACTGATGATGCTGAAAATTAATATTCTTTATATCTTAGAGTTAGGTCTTAATTCACTGTGTCACAACAGCCATCTGAGGTTTTACTTTTTTTACAGTGGCGCCTTTTGACACTGAGATAATTATTTTTTTATGGAACCTGGCTGTTACTTTTCAAGGTATTCTGCTGCAGTCATGCGGTATGACCTGGAACAGTATTCAGGGACAGCGCCATTGTTCACCAAACACCTCACTTGCTTTATTTTATCGAGCTATCTTAAGGGCAGGTGTGGTATATGTGTTTATGTTACTGTATGAATTGTCAGCATAACACAGCTGTAACAAGAAGTTACTTTTACTACTTACTGCTTTTAATCTTTTACCAAAAAATTTTAATTTCTTAATGACACTAACCTAGAACATACAGGAGTTTAAGAAAAGGACACAAAGCACATAGGGTTTGTTCATTGTCCACAGGTTTTTGGCCAAGATGACTATCAGAGTTCAGTGTGTACAGTACTGCAGTTTGTCAGCTATACTGATAAGAATGCTTGTCTTGTAGACTAAGACCCATGTTTAGTGTTAATTTCAGCTTCTCTAGAAAAAGCAAACTCAGCCAGCTTAACCAGTGGTGTTCTCCAGCTCCATTTCAAACTCAGGTATTTAGGAGTAGTGATCTCTTTAAGTAAACTCAAAAGAATGTTATTTTCTTGACTTTGATATTTTAATTACCTCTTATCTTAGTTTCCTGTTTTGGGGAGACTGATGCCATTATGATAGTCACAGTGAAAAATGTTTGTGATTTATGCTGACAGCTCATTTTATCTTTCCAAGTGATGCAGACGAGTTAAAATGAAGTAGAGGAAATAGGTGGCTAGCAAGCAGTTTGGTTCTTGGTGTATGGCTTCAGGTTTTAATACTACTTCATTTGAAAATTTTATACAAGAACAATTTGAAATTTGTACACACTTGATTGCATTTTGATTTTGTATGCAATTATGTATGTATATTACTGAAAATAAAAATGGTTGTTTGCTTTGTTTCTCTTTAAGTTATGCTGGATAATTTGGCAGAGCCTATTACATGGGCACTTCACTGTTTAGTTCTTTCTTTCACCTATTCAGCTGGAATATCTGTGGACTTAAGAAAGACAAGATGTTACCTCAGAACTGATCTTCAGAAAGAGTAATTTATTAAAGCTGGTTATGTTGACACTAGAAATCATAACTGAGTACAGATATTTTAAATGGTGACTCGAAGCACATGGGTGCTACACAGGCTGCAATGCCTAAAGGGTCAGTCCCCAACAAATGATGTAACAAGTGAGTGAATTTGTGCTATCCAGTACTGATGATGCTAGAAAAGAGTGTTCCCTTCTTCCAAAAATTGTATGTTACAGTAGCTTCCTACCAGTGGAGTTGTCTGAAACAAATCAAGGTATTTTATTTTATCTCAAGGACTTCCAGGATTGTTCTGTAATGTGTAAGTGATAATTGGTCATGAAGTTTCTACTGAAAGGGAAAATGTGCAACGGTGTTTATGAAAATTTCCATTTTTCTTCTAAAATGATAGTTTTATAGTGGAAAACTTAATGGCTAGAAGGGGAAGTATTTTTGGGTTGGATGGTATGTTGCTGTGATGTGGGTGCATTAATTTTGCTGTGTCTATCTACATTATTCATATTCAACATGTTCTCCTTGTTTTCCTGGCCAAGAGCTCTCATCATCCATTATTTCTCTGTGATTCCTGTTAATTGACTTTTATGAACTGTGTCCTCTTTCTTTGTTTTTCTATGTTTGCCTGGGTTTCTTGGCTATCTGGCAGCTCTGTCAGAGTTTTTGTGCAGGTCTGATTTTGAGGTCTGTAAGTCATAGATACTATAACACCCTATATGCCAGCTTTGCTTATAGTGTTGTGTGTAGTGGTACAGATGAGTCTGGTGCATCTTAGGTAGCTCTGAGTTTGTTAGATGTGTGCAGTATGGTACATGTATATTGATTTCTGCCAGGGAGAGAGTAGATATGGTAAAGGAGGGAGACATTTTTGTTGCATGAGGGTACACACCAGTTTAGATATTAGAATGAAGGTTCCTGGTGTCCCACACATCAGTGGACATTATTTTCCATCTGAACAACTTTTAGCATTTGCCTGAAATGTTCTAATTGAATTTGCTTTTAGACAGAAGTATTTAAAGAGAAGTGTAGACAAAATACCTGGTTTTGAGTTACACTGCTGCTGAAATGTGTTCTGTAGTCTTCAAGGCAGATGTAAATTCTTTATGCCTGTTCTCTGCTATTGTTTATCTTGTTCAAGAAGGATTTTGGTTTTTCAAATTATTTCAGACCAGCCTTCAAACATATTTCCTGTTGTGTTTTCAAGCAAGCTGAACATGGAAAAAATGTTCCGAAGTGCACCGTTTATTAATAATTACAAGTGTGTGCTGTGCAGTGAATGTGTATTGTTTTCTGTCAAGGAAACCTTAGAAGCCTTGAAAGTGGAGAGACCAAGTAGATAAATAATGAGGAAGGCAGTTGCCAATAGGAGATGTATCTCAGGAATAAACAACTTTGTGAGCTTGTCAACTTAAGGTCAAGATTTGCAAAACCAGTGCATTAAATTGTGTTGAACTGAATGTTTTCAGCTGCTGTTCCCATCTTGTAGCCAGCTGGTCAAGGGAGGTGAGGGAAGACCACATTGCAATCTGTAACTTCTGTGTGAGGGGAAGAGAAGGGGCAGACAGTGACCTCTTCATTGTGGTGACCAGTGACAGGACTCAGGATGGCCTGAAGTTTTGTCAGGGGAGGTTTAGGTTGGATATTAGGAAAAGGTTCTGCACCCAGAGGGTGGTTGGGCACTGGAACAGGCTCCCCGGGACAGTGGCCGCAGCACCAGACCTGGCAGAGTTCAAGAAGCATTTGGATGGTGCTCTCAGGCACATGGTGTGACTCTTGGGGAATGGTCCTGTGCAGGGCCAGGAGTTGGACTCGGTGATCCTTGGGGGTCCCTTCCAGCTCGGCTTACTGTGTGATTCTCTGACTGGTTTTGCATATGCAGTCTGGATTAAGTCACAAAGCCACTCAGTAAGCAGTCTTCTAGTGATACTTAAGTCACTATGAGTATGTTGTATGGTATTTTTCAGCCTTTTTGGATTAATAGATCCACATCTACTGTATTGCTGATGGATTCCTATGTAGTGAGCAACAACCTTCTGAAAACAGGTTTGGCTTCTCCAATGTCTTGCAGGTAGCTGGGGTTCCCTCTGCACTCAAGGGCCACAGCCCAAAACCCAGTGTGTGTTGCAGTAAGGTGAAAGAAGTGAGATTATTTACCAGCCACCAGCTTTCTCCTTCACTCAAAAATTCTTGGAGCCCAGGTACTAATACGTTCTCCTTATCTGACTTCTGGTGTCGTTGCTTTCTGGCAGATAACAGTGGAAGAAAAAGGGATTTCCAGATCCAATACTCAGTGAAGAAATCTGTAGTGCTTGAAGATGAGGTAGGAAGCACAGCTTCTTTGAACAGTAGTGTGTCCTTATTTCCATGATGCCATATGGATTCATTCCATCTTCCTGTTCTGCAAGGCTGAGCTGACACCTAATGTTCTAGTGTCACAAGAATTCTTCACCGTCTGGTGAAATTTGTCAGCAAAGAGCCCCATCACCATTTGATGCAAGTGGAACTTTTGCTGTGACCTTGTTGACCAATATTTACTGTAGCCTGAAGAGCAATTGTTTCATTATCTAGATGCACACAAATGTGTGATAAAGAAAACTAGCCAAACAGCAATTTTAATTGTAAGTGGCCTAAACTTAATGTCTGGATCCTAGCAGTTATTCAGACCTTTGCAGAGCTCAGCCTAGGGAAGAGAGAGTAGCGTGGTGGTGCTGTTGTTAACTTTTAGGTTTTCAGTCATTTCTTTTGTTTTCTGTGTGGTGGAACCTGGTGGGAAAGTGTTAATCACAATAGCAGTGGTCACAACAAAAGCAAAACCTGAAGGGCAGTCAGTGGATGGTAGGTAACAAGAAAACTCCAGTTTCATGGAAATCCCAAGTTTTGGTTTGCTTTTTGGTTCAATTTTTCTATTGTGTCGAAGAAGGACATCTGGAGTTCCATGTAGAAATGCGAATGAACTTCCTAAATATACTAGTATTTCCTACAGTTCATCTGTGTCAGATGTGAGCTGGCCTTGTGGGATTTCTCTTTCACAGGCTGCGTCCTACAGAAGCCCATGGAGTGACTGAGGAAGCCTGAGCTGGGCATGTCAAATGTGCTGTGCTTGGGAAACTGAAGGATGGTGCTTGGTGGTCCCGTGTGGTATCACGTTAGGGTGGAGGATTGAGAACTGCTTGAGACTGGTGTGAAGACTGACAGTCCTTTGGGAAAGCAAGTGAGGTCTGATTTGTATACAGCTTTCACACCTTCTGTTGGATCGCTTGTTGCATTTGTGGGGCTCGATTAAAAGTGTAAGAGCTAGAGCAGTCATTTGCAAAGAGCTTGCTCTTTGCAGGAGGAGTTGGGTGGTACAGATGGGGCAGCAGATCCTGCTTTGTGTGGATGGTTCTTCAGTGGAGGGGGAGAAAGACAACTCAAGCTTCTTACTCCTCACTTTCTTCAGAGGTCGTGATGAAGTCTTCTAGTAAAGTGTGTCAGCTTTGTGAACGTGACTGACTTACATTTATGCCAGTTAACCTTATGCCAAGGTAACTAAGATAAGCCTGTGGAGGTTTCAAGTGGACCTCAGAGTTTTTCCTTTTAGCTGTGTTTAAATCTGATCTACACATATACTGTATGTGTCTCTGTGTATGTGTATATATGTGTGTGTGCGCTGGAACAGAGTTATTTTTTTCCTAAGTAGATAGTATGGGACTCTGTTTTGAAATTGTGCTGAAGATAATGTTGATAATACAGAAGTGTTTTCTTTATTGCTGGGCACAGGGTCAAGGCCTTTTCTGCTCCTCACCCTACTCCATTAACATGTGGGCTGGGAGTGCACAAGGAGTTGGGAGGGGACACAGCCAGGGCAGCTGACACCAACTGACTCAGGGGATATCCCACTCCGTGTAGTGCCATGCTCAGCATATAAAGCTGGGGAAGAGGAAGGAAGTGGGGGGACATTCTGAGTGATGGTGTTTCTTTTCCCAAGTAATCATTAAGCACGATGGAGCCCTGCTCTCCTGGGGCTGAATACGTGCCTGCCGATGGGAACTGATGAATGAATTCCTCATTTTGCTTTGCTTGTGTGTGGCTTTTGCTTTACCTATTAAACTGTCTTCATCTCAGCCCACAGGTTTTCTTACTTTTACTCTTCTGATTCTCTTCCCTATCCCGTTCCAGTGGGAAGTGAACGAGTATCTGAGTGGGGCTTACTTCTGGTTGTGATTAAATCACAACTGTGTGTGTATATGTGTATATATATATATATATATACACACATATACATATATATACATGTACAGTTTTTTTGAAACTCAAGATGTCTTTATCACATACTGTCGTGTGCTGGGATGTCTCCAAAGCACCTACTTTAGGATGTGAGTTAGAACAGGAATGGCTGGCAGGATCTAGAAAGCATGAACTTTTGGAATTCTCCCTTCCTAGGTCCCTTTCTGGTTACTGGGTTGTTGCGACACACACACTTATCTGCAGATGCACCCTGTTCTGGAGAACTGGGTGCCCAGGTCTTGCTGCAAGGTTGTCCTCGTGGACTGGGGAAACCTGCTGAGGCTCAGTGCTTCCCCAGCTAGAGTGAGTTCCCAGAATAGCGCTCTCGTGAGGAGCGTGTATTTGTGTTTCCAGTGGGAAGGTGACTCCAGCTGTTTGTGTGTTTTAGCTTACACGACAAGTGGCTAAAAACAGATAACCCAGGGAAACAGCATCGTAATTCCTATTCTGTAGCTATTTTTTCTGGCTCCATAAATCTCGCATTCTGGACAATAGCTCTACGCCAAGAGGAAACTCGTTGACTCACAGAACTCTCTTGGGAGATTGGCAGTAGCATAACCCCAGTCTGGGGAAGGGCTGGGGCAGGGGCTGTTGGCTTCCTAGGGATGGAAACAAGTTAGAAGACTGCTGTTAGCGACATGAGAACTGTCACCTTCTGTAATGGTTCTGTTATACTGAGAAACTGAGCTGCCAGGGGGTCACTCTCAGGAGATGCTGAGCTCTGAGTATATGGGCATTGTCTGGGCACAAGTACTTCACCTTAAATAATGTTGCTTTATTTAATTACTCTGTTACATGATAAAACTGCTGGTATTTGGTCAACCAAGGTGCTGGGGCTGTTTCTTAACCTTGGTAACTGTTTATTACTGGATTTTGGATTATAAACCAGTTTGCAAAATTCTGTTCCCAGTTAGAGTGGTTTTCTTTGAGATACACTGTATCATTAATTCCACTTCATCATGTTACTGAGTCACGGCTGTGCAACCGCACCACACATTAACAGGAAGCTCAGAAGTTTCAGTTCACCTGATCTGATGGTTCAGAAGCCATGGTTGGATACATGTAGGTCACTATATAAAGTGACAGTCTTCTAATATGTAAGTGACTTTACATGCTGAATTAAGAGTTGCCATCTGGTGGAAGGGTTAATAGTGGTGCCTTTGGTGCTGTGAGGCTGTGTGCACTGACTTGGTCTCAATTCTCTTCTCTCCCATCTGTATGAACTGAGTGTTGGCTGCTATTGATAAGTCTTAATAAGACTTCGGTTTACGCTTTGCTGATTTTGGCAGGAGTTCTGAAGAGGCAAGACTGCTGGACTGACATCTATTGCAGTTCCATTGACACAGGTTTTTGGTTTTCTGTTTTTGTATTAATTAATTAATCATTTTGGGACTCAGTAGAAGTTACTACATCAGTGGTCTTGGTAATAACATGGTATTAGTGCATTAAGAACTAGCAGCAATATAATGTTGTCTCAACCTACCTCTGGGTTGCTTTCTTTTGTATGTCCACTATATGGGTGTTTCTGAGGTGAGAATAAAGTTATTTAAAACAAGAAGGTTTGAGGTTTTTTTGTTTTTTGTGTGTGTGTGGCTGTGGTTGTTGTTTTGTTGGTTTTGGGTTTTTAAAATTTTGTCCCAGCATGTAATTTAAAATCGAGCATCCTTCCTCTGGGATGTTTTATGATATGAAATACCAGTTTTATGAGATAGCATCTTATAGTTAGGAGACCCAAAAATTATGTACCAAAACCAAGTGAAGGTCAGAGACAAAGATCTTTGATGAAATTACAGATATAAAAGCCGAAGTCTTACTGTCAGAGGAAATGTGTTACTCTGTGTTACAAGAATGTTACAACCAGGGAAGGTAAGAAATCGCACATGGTCTGCAAAAGCCCTGAGTCAGCAGTGCCTGTACTGAGAGCTGACTCCAGAGTCTTTTTCAATCACCTAATATTCCAAGGCTAAGCAATTTTATTAATGCTATTCATTCTTCTTCCAAAGGACTCACAATTTCATACATAACATTAAACCTATCATAAAAAAAGAAGAAAAAAACCAAGCAAAAATACAATGGTCAAATATTACATGTCCTCTCCCAGTCTCTGCATTGGTACCATTTCCTCTGTAGAAACTGAATCCCTTCTGTCATTCCTAATGATCACACCAGAAGATACCTGCCTGTGTACCAGGATGTTTCCATAGGGAATGGCTGGATTTCAGAAAAGCTTATTTTCAAGTTTTGTCGAGAAGAATCGCTTTCCATTACTGATGTTTTCATTGCTGGGTAGAGAGCAGACTAAAAAAAGACTTCACTGGAGCTTGAGCTGAAACAATTTTATAGTCTACTTTAATCTTTGGAAGTTTGAAAGTCTGGACAAAAGCAGAGAAGAACTGAGATAAAATGGAGCTGACAGCTGACTGCTTCACAAATGAGCTGGAACAAAATGAGGGGATGATTGTGACCTGAAACCTGAGATTGAGAGTTCAGTTTTAGGTGTTGCATGACCTATGGCCCATTCATACAAATTTTTAATGGGAGAGAATTTCATTGCTGAATAAAAGATCCAAGAGGATGATACACAGGCTCACTCTTTCACATGCCTACTCTTGACAGTACTTCTAGCCCAGTGGCCAGTCCTGACATTTCAATAATGAGGTATAATCCTGGTTGATTGAAAATGTACTATAGCCCAAGAAAATTCCTGCATGGTAGTATGTTGCTGCTGATACACAGCAGCTGAACATCAAACTACGGTACTCACTTGTGACCTCATTCAAAGTCAGAAGGAAGTGTCTGTGGCTTTAGAGGCAGATGTGGTGTAGAGTTCCAGTCCTCCTCAAAAAATCCTCTGTCTTCAATATGGGTCAAGAAGTCATTGTCGAGAATATTTACCACTATGATTTCTTAATGAATTAGGGAATTCCATGTAATTAGACTTTAAAAGTTTATAGGTGAGTTCAGTGATAGGATAGACACCTAACTCTTGGGACAGTACCAGGGAGGAAAAGTGGCCTGTGAATAATTTCAAAATTGTTTCCTTAATTAATTATACTTGAAAAAAACACAGAGAGTACTTTATAGAAGATTAAATGTCTTTGGTAGTTTTTAATCAAAATGAAAGCAGAGCAGATGTATTTTCTTGTAAGAATTTCATATTTTAAACAGTGATACTAGCCTTAAACATCAAAAGTATCATTAAAGCTATTAAAAAAATCATGAAATGAGAGAGGGAAATTACTTCCCCCTCATTCTCCAGATGCATTTTGTCCAGTTTACTCTTGCTCCACAAAGCAAGACCCTCCAATGATGGTTTCATCCAGAGTACCACATTTTAAATGAAAGGCAGCTTTCTGTCCACTGATCTCTCCTGCTGTGCCATTCAGGGTAGCCCCTTTGGGAAGGGGAATCTAACCAAGCCATTTCCCTGAGGTTCACTCTCAGCGCTGGTTCAAGACCTTATTTTTCAGAAGTCTATTGTATTTCCACCTCAAACAAGAACAAAAATAAACCCTTCCACAAATGTAGCAGAAAATACAGAGCTGAAGTCTCTCTCTGGACTTCAGCTGGGGACTGGAGTAAGATCCAGTGTTAGTGCAGGTTTTAATTCCATCTCTCCATGGGATGTATCGCTGGATGTGCATCGCCCATCCGGGATGTGGTGAGCTAGTGAAAAGAAGTGGTGACTGTGACTAGTCTTTATTCAATGCAATCTCGTAACAGAAATACAAGACCCTGGGAATGGGAGACTTATCTCCACTTCCAAAGAAATACTCCTGATGTGTTACAAGGAATAGCTGTAGCCATGACTGTGGCTACACCATAGCTCTGCAGTACATCCAGGACCGACAGTCTAGGAAGAGGCCAGGAATGAACTGATGAGCATGGGAACCACACAGTCTGCTCATGTTAGTGTCTGGTAACATCTTGGCAGTTTGCTTTTGGGGTGGACCATACTCAGAGCAAGCCAGAGGGATGAAAGAGAGTCACAGCTGCTCACAAATAATGCAACAGCTTTAGGAATGTCATAAAAAGGGAATTTGCAAAACACGAATTAATGAATTTGAAATATGCATTTCAGCATCTCAGTGTCTGGAAAATAGCAAGGTAAACAAAACAACTGAAATGGTTGTTGGCACAACCAACTGATGGCACAGCCAAAAAGTAGCATGGCTGAGAAAGATGGCTAACAATACAGATGGGAAGCTAACTTAAGGTTTTCTCTGAAAATAGATATGTCCCAGTGTATGGTTTCAAATAAAAGAGCAGGAAGACAGAAGAGATCCTGTAATGACTGCATAAAAAAAAGCAGCAGAAAGATTCAGCATCTAATTCCTCATTCATCTGCCTGATGTTGTTTAAATATCCATCAAGATGTGTGGGATGTTAGGGATGAGGCGTGCTCCTCACAGTGGTTTGAGCTGATGAGCATGGCACAGCAACTACTTACTAAGGTCATGCACCCTTTCCATGGGACTGGAGCCACAAAAAGAGGTCAGGCAAGCTGGATCTGTGTCTGATGAGTAAGTGACCAAAGGGATGGAGAGGTAACATCTGCCAGAAGGACAAGAGGACAGGGGATCTGAACCAGGCAGGGTCTGAATGCCTGTCCACAGCTCCTGTTCTAGGTATGGGACTTCAGTTCTGATGGATGAGCTGATGGAGAAACCTCAGTTAGAAGCAGATTTTGGTTGTCAGACTGTGTTTAGCACCTGGGGAGGAGTTAGTGGAAATGCATTTCAGGGAAAGTCAATCCTTCAAAGCAGCCTATCTGTCAGGATTCTCCCAGTTTGGTCTTCAATGTCCGTCTTTTGGTTAAGTAAAACTCAGCCTTTCATCTTCTCATTAACCTTTACCCACACTGGGACTATTAGCTTGGCAAATGAAACATATGTGGAAAAGAGTTTAGAAATATGTTCTTGAGTAGCTTTGTGGTACATTTGGGTGTGAACTAGACTGCTGACATCCTGGGTCCAGACTCACTTTCTGCTGCCTGCTGCAGTCAAGATGCTGTTGGAGGCTGGTAATGGGAATGCGTACCTGAGAGGGGCACGGAAAAGGAGGTGGTGATGATGGCTCTGGGGTGCAGCTTCAAGGGCACAGATTTGTGCAGAGCTGTGCAGATGTGGCAGGTGTCTAAGGGCAACTGAGGCAGGACTGAGGCATGGAGAGATAAATTAATGCTGCAGATGCATCAGAGGAGGCTAAAGAATAAACCTCGTGCCACTCAGCTTTAACTGCTTTCTTCTAGGTATAAGAAAAAGATCTGGGCATTCCAGACCATGGGGTAAGGTTGATAATGGCTCTTGTCCTGAGAACCTGAGCCACAAAGGATGGAGCCCAGCCACACGGACACCCACTCTGAGAGTTCTCAGATGTTCACTCTTAGAGGCAGAGCTGAAGCCTTGGTTTTCCAGATCTGATTTCTCCTGTTTGTCACTTGTGTACCTTGTGGGTATTAGACAACCAGGAATTTACATTTGTACCAGTTCTGTGTTCTCATGCATGACTGTCTGCAGATGGGTTGCAAATTACCCTCTAAAGAGTGCAGTTTCCCTCTGGCACAATGCATGATACTTCAGACTGAAGGTGCAGCACTGCCTTCATGTTAGCAGAAGAGCCTTAGGAACATGGAAATCACCTGGGTAAGTAAGTATGTGACCACAGCTCTGGTCATTATACCTGATTACAGCCTTAAATATGGATAATATTTTTGAAAAAAGGAATCTGGGAATCGGGCATGTGATAAACGCAATGTTGGTCCTACACAGTTTCCGATCTCTCAGAGAGGATTGCACAGTGACATGCAGATAGCCACTGACTCCAGTGGGCCACAGTGTGGGAAAGTGTATTTTCAGGGTAGGAGTCACAGGTGGTCAGTGCTTAGGTTCTGATACAGTCTCCAATCACTCATGTGTATCAGCTAGCAGCAGTGAAACCAGTCTTGTACCTCAGAAGACGAAAAAATTTTAGATAAGTTATGTTCTGCTATCAAACTGTCAATCAAGTAAGTGCATTATAATTGGGACAGGAGGCACAAACTCATAAAATTCTCAAATATTTTTACACAAAAAGAATTCAAGAGTCCTACCCTGGTAAAAGCCCCAGCTTTGCCCCACATAAATATTTGGGTTTTTTTATAGGAAACTAAAGATTATGATGGCCTTGAAGTTGTATTTGTGGGTTCTGAAGTGGTTAGGTAGTTCTCAGAAGAGGATACTGGAAAGTAAGAGACTTGCTGATGTCATTTTTATTTCACCACCAGTACCCAAAAAAAAAAAGCTGAGAGAGATGTTGGTGGCCCTATATAAGGTGCAGCTCACCTCCTGCAGAGCACGTCAAGAATCACAGCAAAGGTAAGACTTGCAGCCGTTGTGCTGCTCTCACTTTGCTTCACCCGCTCTCCTTGGTGCTAACGCTGCCTTCTCTCACACCAGAGCTCAGTGCCGTGTCTGCAGCCTGCTGGGACGGACGATTTCACATCGTGAGCCATGGCCTCCCTGCAGACCTTCTCCAGAAGCTTCCCAGGATGGGTTTTCTTCTGCTGCTGTTGCTGTCTCCCTCTTCTTCTCACCAGCTCTCTGCCTCTGAAAGGGGCTTCCACTGCCCATCATACCTGCAGGCTCAGGAAGATCAACTTCCAGCAGCCCTACATCAGGAACCGCACCTACACCTTGGCCAAAATGGTACAGTCATCCGCATGTTCTTCATGGTGGGATCTGAGAACCTACTCCTCTCTTGGTGCCCTGGCTTCTAGCCTTTGGCATTTCTCTCTCTTTCCCATGCCCTTCTCCAGAAAAAAAACCGTGCATTTGTGGTTAAGGCCGAGTTTGGGTGTGTGGAGCAGTCTGTTGCCTGCTGGCTGTGTAGCCAGGGGAAGATGTTGCCTCTCCTCCTCCTGCTCCCCAGGGGAAAGGCAGCCCCTGGAACAGCACAGCTTCTTCTCTTCAAGCAGCTGCTGCCAAAGTGGGCAAATTGAAACGTATGAGATTAAATTTCTCAGTTTGCCCAGTCCATTCGGAGCTGGGCCGTGACTGCAGTCGCAGCCAAGCAGACACTCAGGCATCTGAGCTCTGCTAGGGCAGGTTTCTTGGCTGCTCTTGCCGTGGGTGGGTCTCCCTGGGTGTACTCCGTTGAGGGCTGCAGCACCTCCCAGCAGTGCTGTGGGCAACCATGAGGTCGGCCACCTGCAGCATCTGGTTTAGTCATCATAACCACGACGACTTCTGACGTTTAAGTGGAGGACATGAATTCAGACTTTGGCTTATTTTCCTACGCTATTGACCTTGAATCTCACCCAGCTGAGGGGAGAAACAGACACAATGTCCAAGCTTATCTACCTGTAACAGGCTGTGGTGTCCATTCCTTCATTTCACCTGCACTTTCATTACTGATGAAAACTTCAGGGTCTATTATTTATTTTTAGGTAAGGTTCCCTCACCACCTGACACTTCCTTTTTTTCCTCTCAGGCCAGTGCCTCAGACAAGGACACGGACAACCGATTGATCGGGCAGCAGCTCTTTGCTAACATCAGGGTAAGCCCTACATGAGGAGTCTGCCCTTTGCATCCCTCTGCAGCACTCAGTGATCCCTTGCCTTGATTTAACATGACCTCTTGCTTTCATACATAGGAAAACAACCACTGCTACCTGATGAAGAGGGTTGTGGAGCTCGTAGTAAAAGATGTTCTCCTCACTGAAGTCAAGAACCAGTACCCTTATGTTGATGAGGTGGCACAGTTCTTGGCATCCCTGACCTCGGAGCTGAGCGGTTGTGTGAGTAACACTGGGTTCCTTTGCCTCCGACTCTCATTGCTGCTCCTGAATCTCAGAACGCTACAAGCAGTGGCAAAAGGCAGTGATACAAAAGGAAACCTCAGATCAAAGATATGAAAGTCAGAGTTAATAGAAAGGTGTGAAAAAGAAAAAAAAGTATAGCATTGCACATAGCTGTCAGTCTTATGTCTGGATGTTTTCTTTCTTTTAGAAATTTTCAGGAAAGAAAGAGCACATTGGAAAGAACCTGGAACAAATGAAGAACAAAATGGAACAGGTACATTTTTCCCAAACATTTAAAAAGAGCAGTTTCAAACCCCAATCACTTAGTTGGATTAAGGCTGACCTAATTATGAAACAAACTCTGGGCATTATTTAGGAGGTGAAGCCTACAAGGGCATTAAATAGGGGATTAGTGATATTTCCCCTTCCAGCCCTCCCCCACTTGTCCTGTTAACTCTCTGCACATGTTATGGTAATTAAACCTTCAAAAGCTAGGTTGCAGGAAACTTCTATGCTAGTCTAGATTTGAACGAGCTAGTTTATATCTTAAGATATAATGACTCTAACAGAACTATGTGAGGGAATTAGGAAAGTAAATTCTTGACTCAGTTTCTGTGACAATCCTAATTTCAATTTTCTGAAAATTAACTAGTTGCTGAGATTTGCATTTTGCTCTTTTCTAGTTGGGAGAAAATGGAAAGACTAAAGCCATTGGAGAGCTGGATTTACTGTTTGACTATGTGGAAAATGCCTGTACTGATGCCCCAAAAAAGGGAGGGAACAAGAAGAAAAACTGAAAAAATTCTGGATCAGGCTTGAAGAAATGTCTCTGCAGATCTCTTGCAATAACTCAAACTGATTAGCTGCAAATATGTCCATTCCCCCCAGAGGCAGTATATTTTTCACTTGTGTCAAAACTAGCAAACTAAGTGGGCAGAGACAGGATGCATATTGCTGCCTTCTTTGAAAATGAAAACTCCAGGACACTGCCTCTCCATTGCAACACAGGGCATTAGTTGTTTACAAAAGCACCCTCATCTCCATAGGAATGAGGCAACCATTTCTGTCTTTTATTTACTGGGATTTGACACCTATGAATCAGCTTTGATCAAGGCAGTGATAAGTAGCCAGGATGTTTTGAGCCTCCTAGCCGGAAATCTCTCATGCATATGTTGCCCCCTTCTGACCTTTGCCTGAAAAGTTGATATTTCAGACTGGTTCAGAAATAATTTTTGTCATTTGTATTTAATGGTAACTTATTTTAAGGTAATAATTATACAATACTTTTATTTATATAGATTAATTGAAAAATATCCAAGGAAATGTATTTATGAAGCTTTACCAGAAATTAACACTGCTGTGTGATATTTATATGCAGATGGAATGTTTTATAAATGCTTGCACTTTAATTTATTATAATAAATATTTTGGTCCTCAAATATTGCCATTTGCAGAGCTTTTGTCTTTTCTTCAAACACAAGGGAGATGATACACATTGCACCTGTGGCGCTGCTGAACTAGTGGCTGTATTCTTGTATCCAGAAAGGATGCAAGCTCTGTCCGGGGCTATGCTTCTCCACCAAAAGCCTGCAATTTCGACTTCTCACAGGCCAGGGCTTAGTGGGGAGCATCTCAGTCAGCCTTTTTTGTAGGGGATGGTGGGAAAAATAGCATCACTCCTGAAAGTCCTTGGTTTGGTTCACTGGTTCTGCCTTGGTACACTCAGAGACAGGTCCCCCCTTGAATAGCTGCTGGTGAAAAGTCCCAAACTGTCCCCATGGGTCAGATGACATGGAGACAAACAGGCAGCAGCTGCTAATGAAAACTCAGAGCTCTGCATTCCCACTGCCCATCCACAGCACACTGAGCACAAACGGTGTTCTGCAGCATCAGGGCTCTTGGAGTCCTTCAGAAGAGAATATTTGGTGCCTATTCTCAACACAAACTCCAAGACAGAAAAAAAGCCCAAGTCCCTGAAACACAGTTTAATCTGCCATTATCATGTCATGTTCTTCAGCAGTGTCTCCTGGACAGAGACAGAAAAGTTGATCTGGTGTAGACAGGGAAATAGGTGACTGGACCAGGGTTAAAGGGGTGAAAAGCATCCAAATAATCAGAAAGCCAGAGGAAATACGTAATTGCAGATTTCAGCAGCTGCTGAAGTCTTCTTGAGCAAGGCCTTACCATTTATTCATCAGGGCAACAAGCTTCCTGTCCACTTTTAAAAAATGTTGCTCCTGAACTAGAGCAATTTAAAGATGCATTTAAAAGTATCCATCCATACCTATTTTGAAGATGGTTTATGTGAACTGAAATCATAACACTTTCTTGTGGGAAATCACATATTAGACTGGCATGTGATCCATTTGGGTGATGGATGCCTGTTACCTGTCAAACCAGATGTATTCAACATGGTTTACTTTTCTCCACACTTTCATTTGCGTATCACAACATAGGATTTACACGCCTGTTCACAGTCAAGGCAGAAGTGACCCATTAATGACAGGCAGCCAGGATCTGGTACCACATGACAGTTTCAGGTATTTAACCTTTATATATTATATATATTATATGTTCAGTTGGATACATGTTTCCTTTCTTGTGGGATAAGGAATGATGTCGTCACGAGCTATTGGCCAACATCCTTTCTTTTATCACTCAAACTTGTGAGAGCTGACAGCAAAGGGAGGGAGTTTAAACACCAAATGAGCAGTTCACTTCACTGACCTTTGATACACATTGTCTTTCCCTGAACTACATCTGTCTCCCTTTACAGTCAGTGGAGGGTAAGAGGAATTATACAGGTGCCATTTCTCTGGTCTACATTAGAGGTTTATAAAGAGTGTGACTTTGGGCAGGATAACATGACTTTGCCCTAAAAGTACCTGTTCTGTTCCTTAATTATAAATAGAGACCATAAGCCACATACATGTTGTTCCTTACCGATATAATCTCTTCACAAATGGATAAATAACTTATTTCATTCTTCTACTTCCTTTAGGTCTCTTCTACATAATTCTCAACTTGTTGAGTTGCCCTACCCAGAAATACCAAATCAGACTCTCAAGTTTTCCACACTTGGGCTAAACCCAGATTAAAACCCATTTGTCCACAAAAATATAAAAATGAAGTCAACTAATTATTGACTTCTCCAGCCCTAAAAACCACCAGCTGGAAGACTCTACCACAGAAACCTCGTGAGCTGGAGCCCTGGAAATGCCACACAGCAAATTTTGCAGAATTTCCTTCTCAGGTGTTCTTGCAGGGTATGTGTGTCTTGTGGGTGTATGAAGGGGGGTGGTGATGGTCAGTTTTGAACAGACAAAGGAAGTAGACATTGGAGTAGGTTTCCCTTACAACAGGAGGAAATGTCTGGGACAAGCAATTACTGACCGAAAGAAAATAAAAATGTAGCTTCAGTTAGGCAAGCTGGGTTTTATTCAGTTAATAGTTCCAGCTCAAAAAAGGAAAATCTTGCTGAAGTGTTTCGTTCTGACATTTTCTACATAATTAGTGTTTTGGTTTTATGTGCATTTCTTTCAAAGAAAAAAAAAGAGATTTGAAAGCAAAATGAGCTGTTTCATTTTGAGTTGGACAAGTGCTTTGGCCCTACCCACAATGAATTATTTTGGTTTAACTTTTTGGCTGGGTCACCAAAGAGAAACTCAATTATTCACGCAATTATAATTTCCGCTGCCCTATTTTCCTTTCCATTTTCTGCCTCCAAGTTGTGGACTATCTGTAATTCCCAGAGGTCCTCGACTAGCAACCTTAGGGAAAGCACATGCTCCACATCCTTCACTGAGGATGCCTCCATTGTAGGTGCTGCAGGACCTCTTCCTGAGCAAAAATTCACAGACCACACTACTGTCAAATTTGGGTTTCATTGACTCTTCCTCCCCTTCTCTTACATTAGGTGACCAAAGCAGGTGCTTTCTTTCCTTACACAGGTAATTAAAATGCATTTATAAAACTGTCTCTGAAATGTCATATTGTGCAGAGAGAGGAACCCAAAGCATGAACAGAAGTTTCCACATCCTGCTGAGTAAGTATTGGTTTAAGAAACATGTCTTAAATACATTGCCTGGAGTGTTACTCAGTTAAGAGATTTACATATTCAATGTATGAATATATACTCCCCAAGTGACCTAGAATAATAGATGGTTGATATTTCCAATTTGCTGCAGGAAGTATATTCTAGGCAATGCAAAATGCTGAAGCTATCCTGTTCATCAGTAAGTGGCATGTGATTATGCCAGCTTGTGCTTTAAAGCACAGTTAGCTATAGCTGCTCTGAAGAAGGCATGGACTGCACTGAACAGCAGTAAATGCCTGACAAACATTTCAGTCACAGTCATCATCAGTAAGGATGTTTGTAAACTCAGTGTAACTGAGAGCAGAACCGGCCTGCTAATGTGAAGCAAGATAGGCAGAAATATTGGAGCCAATCTCAGGCTTATGTATGATACTGCCAGGAACAAGGTAATGATCATGGAAAGAAGAAAAAACCTACAGTGAAGTTCTGTAGGACCCAGAATATTTTTGGCATGCCACTACCCAAAAATATGTTACATAAAATAACATATTTTAGATGGAAAGTAATGAAACCTCCCAGGGGATCCAGACCGGGACTCTGTGCCTTTCAAGAATTTGTTAGAAACCCTAATTTGGGTGAGGTAAACTACAGAATGCAGACTATGCTAAGGCTGATGGCACTTCTGATTCATAGCACGCATCCATTTTCCATTTGTGACACCTTTTTCATGGTTAACACAAAGCTGCAGACATTATCAGATTAACTGTATGAACTTCACCACTGACAAAGTGCTAAACAACAATGTAAGTGAAAAGATTTCTTCTCAAGTCTAGGAAATAACTCTCTATGTTAACCTTTAAATTACAAATCCCTGGCCAAATTCACATATGTCAATTTCTATAATTTAATTTGGAATTCAATGGTGAATGGTTTGAAAAGAAAAGATTCCTACATCTTTCCTTCCCTAAGGAGAAATTAAAATAAAAATTATATTGAGAAGAACTATTTATCCTCAGCAAACTAACTCACGGGACCCAAATGTAAACATTTTTTCAGTATAAAGGATTAAAGCCCAGAATTTAGTATTTCTAGGATCTGGCCATTTTTCTTATCCAAGTTTGAATTAGAAAAAATAAAAGGGCAGATCTTCTAAATGAAAAATATTTTCTCTACAGCTCAGGCCAGCATGGATAAAAATATTTTGAAATAAACCAGACTGATAAATACGTCTTTAACTAGCTTACTTGAAACTGTTGTGTGGTTGTTTCTTCAAGAACCAGTAAGGCTTTCACCATGGAAATTGCAGACTTAGGTTCAAATGACTGAATGCAAAGTGAGGTTATTTTCCAAAAACTGCAAAATTGCACCAGTTTAAAGTTCATTTTGTTCTACAGTTGTTTCCAAAAGAAAGATTTCTGGCTCCTACTGCACATTTAAAGAATAGCGATGATGCTCCTTAAGATGTGAAAAGAATGGGCAATCACGCATCTGTGGTAAAGTCTAAAAGCTGTGCAATCATGAAGATTGACTCTCTGATTAGGCCTTGTGATGTAAGAGCTCCCCAATGGATTCATCCTGTATCTGGTCCTGCTCCACAGAAGGTAGAAAGAAAACTCCTGTTGACTTCAAAGTATGTAAGACTAGGCTTGTAGTTTGTGTATTTATCAGGTTAATTATATCACCAAAAAAAGACCCCAGAAAAAAAGAAGCGTTTCAACACAGATGCTAAAATGGAAGTGATGAATTGGACTGTTTGTATAAAGGTTTGTCTGTGAAAATCTAGTGTATTAACACACATTTGGGAAGCAGAGGTTCCAAAATAAAGTTTAGATGCTGCTTGTCTTTGCAGTGACCTTGTATTTATTGTTGGTCTGAAAATATCCAGGCCTTGTCTTAGGTTAATACTTCTTACCAAACATGTCTGTAAAGTTTCTTGTTTGACCAGATTTTCTCCTTTAGTAGTTATCCTTTGTAGTGTGACTCCCGAAATAGGGGAAGAAATTTCAGATTCTTTCTTTTTCGTATTTTGTCACCAAATAAACACATAGTGTGACTGAGATTTTAGGTAGATATTACCAGATTTAGGGATTATCAACTCTGAGGCTTATTTTTACTTTGGTAGCTCAAAGATAGAGACTACCTGTTTGTCAAGGACAGCATTTGGCAAAAAAATACCATTATTTTGTAGTCATTAACGTGAACATCAACACTGAGTTCATTTCTTCCTGTAGGTAATAGAGGTTTCATTAAGTTTAGGAAAGCTTCTTGGCTTGGTGGGAACCGCGTGTGGCTCAGAAAATGCAAGACAGTTACTTGCACATGAGATACCTGGTTTTAACTCGACATGTCAGCTTGAAGCCTCCAAAACAGGGAGCTGCTCAGTGCTGTCGCTGTGCTCTCATTTTAGTATCTGCCAGTGATTCAATTCTTACATGACATGGACTTCTGGGCAACAACTGGGAACTCAAAACGAATCAGGGACCAAGACTCTGATCCTGCAAATTGCTGAAACACCACATATTCTCCTCATTTTGATAGTAGTCTTGTATGAGTCATCTGCCCCAGCTTTGGTGCCAGAAAACCAGCCAGCAAAAGCTGAGGTGCTGCCCACGAGCACTCGCAGAGCCTGTCTGTAGCCCTGCCAGCAGCAAGGGTGGCAGGCAGATGAGAGCCTGGTCCCTCCATCAGCCCCGTAAAACGAGCAGAGGCTCAGACATGCAGCCTTGAGTGGTCTGGGGCTGGCCCTTACGAATTCCAGGCATGGACTTCAGGGTGTTATGTTGCTCATGGGTCAAGCTAAGGGCAAGTGAAAGAACCAGATTCAAGCAGCTTTTTCTATGCTGTTTTACTTTGGAAACCTCTTGGCAGTAAGTATGTAACTGCATTAGATTTCTGTTTTCATTTCTTGACTGTTTTCCACTGGTACTTGCAGTTACAGACTTCACTTTCTGTTGGTAATCCAGTGACACTGGAAACGAATAAATAACAGAGAATGATTTTTAGTGGAAGTGGGTATGTGAGGTTTCTCCGAAAATAGGAAGACAGGAGAAACTCATTTTTTCTACAGTGCTGACGAGTAAACCAGAGAATTTCTTAGACCTGCAGTACGAGGTTTTGCCTTATACCATAGGGTTAGGCTTATACCATAACCTCATTATCAGAACCGAGATAAGAGACTGCTAAATTATCTCCTGTTCCTTACTGTGTGGTTACAGGAGTATATGATAAATAAAATGTTTGCTTTTCCAGAGTGACAGATTAGTAAAAATAAACTTTTATATGTTCAGAGGTTTGGGCAAACATTTCAGAATGCTTTGCAGGGCTTGCCTGAGAGTTTTGCATCATGTTGGCTGAAGATCAAGGCAACAAACATGATTTCTATGGAGCTGCTGAGCTGAATGAAGTGAAATCTGGTACAAAAATGTCTTTTCTCAAGAAAAAGAATTCTTGTGTGTAAAAATTTGCTTTCAAATAATCTAAACTAAACCTGGAAATGTGAGGAAGCCTTTTACAGCCCATGAAGAGTGTATTTGGAACTGATAAAAGCTTCTTAACAAATGGGTACAAGTGCAGAAAATTTTTAAAGATGGGGAAAGAAGTAATTAAAATCAAGGCTGCCATGTGATTTTTCCAGCCCACACAGTGAGCTATAGAATTAACCTCTTTCTGGTGATCTAAGTAATACATATAATCAGAAAAATTATGGCAAAGAGATTTTTTGTTTTTTCTTTGTAGTAAATGGTAGCTCTGAAGATTTAATTAAGTTTGAAAGGTCTTTTTAATTGGATTTTAAAAATGTTTTTCTGCTTTTCTACATAAGAGTGATTTTCTCCTGGAAACTCAAAAATTGGTAAGCCCAGCACTGATATTAAATTGTAAGAAAAACCAAGAAAGGTGTCCATTCGTTGCTCTTTGGAATCAATATTTTAGAAAATTAAGAGTAACTATTTTCATATGGAGAACACTAAGAACTTATTAATTATTTTTGCTTCACTCCTACAAGCATATTTGATGATTTAAATTTCCATCACAGTTACAATATTAATTGGATGTATAGGACTTTGCAAAGTCAATGCTCAGATCTCTCACTCTAATTTTGCACATAAGGATTCTCTGAAAGCTCTACTAAATCTACAAATATTAAGAGATGGAATATTTCTGTTTTGTACAAGAAACTCTTAAAGAAGGTATCTGTTAAAATATTTCTGTAATTTAAAGTGTTGTGCATGTGTTTACATATTGTGCTACATACTAAGTAAAAAGTAGACCTTGAAAATAGGCTAAAGAGTGAAATTCCAAACAAGCAAATTATCCGAAGTTAGATATAACCAGTATTCTACTTTTTTCTTAGGTTTCTAAAATAACTTTCCTAAGTTTCTAAAATAAAGTTTTTCTGTTGTTTCAGTTGCAAAAATCATCAAAAGTTTCCTGACCTAAAGTGAAAATCTCAATGCATGTGTTGATATCTGTGGTCTCTCTTACTTTTTAGTTATATTTTGTGATATTTTATTTTTCTATAACTTTTAGGAGTCTTTACAATGCAATCTCTGTTTTATAAATCCTGCCAACAAGAAACTCAGATTTTACAGCACCATCAGGTACTTTTCTAGTGGCATGCACCATAGGATTTTACATGCTTTGGAACCTCTCATAAGTAAATCATTATTTGGCTCCTACATCTTTTCTAGCAAAAAAGTGCCAGATGTGACCATATCCAGTAATTAAATAAGCAAAATTTCCCCCACAAATACCTCTACTGATGAGGTTCATTGAAAGCACCACTTCACAAAGAAGGAAGATAGAGTGGGAAGTGGAAAGTCTGGAGCTGTGAAGGTGCTGCTGAATGGAAGCTGGTGAGATGGTTCCCTGGCAGCAACCTCTGACTGAAGGGCTTGAGGATGCTTCTGAGGGAAAGAAAACAGAGGCAAGCACATTTATTGCCAACAAGTTTAAATTCACTGGAGTGAGACCAGCACTTCCAAATGGAAAACTAGTCTGGGAAATAATTTTGTTCCCTGCTGCACTGTTGCTTCTCTTGCTTTTGTTCTCTGGTCCTTCACTGGAGACTCAAGGTGGCAGATATCCTAAGGGAGAGTCAACAGAGTCCAGCCCTGGCCAGGATTTTGGAACAAATCTCACTTGTGACCTGAGAGATGACTTGGCAAGTTCTTTGAATTTTCCTGTGCAGGAGGTTTTTTTGCTGTTCAAAACTGTCAGGCTAAAGCTAAGATTCAGCTTTCAGTAAACAGAAAAATGTTAGCTCCAAACCAGATGGATGACTTCAGTTCTTTACTGAAACTAAGGAAACACACTGCAAGCAAATACTTCCTACATAGTTTTTGGTTTGATTTGGTTGGGGTTTTGTTGCTGTTGTTGTGGTTTTTTTGTTGTTTTCTTTTTTTGGTGTGTTTTTTCGATGAAAGATTATTCTTGCCAACAAAAATAAAATGCAATAATTTTTCTTATTGTGGTTCAGTTTATTGCCTGCCATTAGCATGGGCACATCAGCTGAGAGATTCAACGCCAGTCTTTCATCCCAGCTCCCAGGTAGTGTTACTCACAGAGCTGTATGGGCAGCCTGTGCTGGCATTGCCAAGATGCTCAGGAATGTCCTGGGTTAAGAGAAGAGAGGGGAAAAAGAACGTTTGAAAAATTTTGAAAAAAGAAGCAAGAATGAAAGTTTAAAAAGATCATAGGGAGAGAGAAAACTGAGAAAATGGTGCACAAAAATAGAAGGAAGACAAACTTTCCACGATTAGAGTTGTGCCATGCAAACTGACATGCTTCTACCAGCCTAGCAGCTGTGGACATCCTCCTCCCCCAGAACCAGACCCAGGTTTCCATGAGATTGGCTTTTTCCTTTCGTAATTTTAGAACAACCTTTTTATAAAGCCATGATGACGTTGCGAGAGAAAGCAGGTCACAGACTTTTGAACACTCCTGTATGTCACAATAGAAAACAAGGACTTTGGAATAGCCAAATGCCCATGTGGGCAAGCTGAGCTGTTATTGCCGAGCACATCTGTACACTCTGCAGAAACAGCCCTGCACAGGGATTTCCTATTGTGAGTTTGGCGGTGGCAAACAAATGTTTTCTAAAGAGTTTGGGGACTGAATCACTGTTGCTAAGTGAGATCACTCAGCTGGTTCATGGGAATGATGTGAACATGCTCAAACGATTTTAAAATGTGTTTCTTTCATAATCTCTATTCTCAAATGCAAGACTACACAAATGTGACTAGTAAAGGCTACACACATAAAAGTTTTATGCCAAATTCAGCTCCTTGTCCAGCCAGGAAGTGATTTCTAATTTTTAACTACATAACTGGACATTTGAGACATATCTTGAGTTACTCAGATAGCACTGAGCATTCTTTTGAAGCAGTTAATAGTTGGCCATAAAAACTGCTACTACTTAGAAAACTATTTGTTTGTTTGTTGTGTATTTCCGTGCACTAATGCAAAATTTTAGTTCTAGCACCCTTGTTGTTTCAAAATGAACACTGACTATACTCTGTAATCTGTCTCTGAAAAGACTGAATGCACTGAACCCTCCTGTAAGATTTCTGAAGTAAAACTAGCTTGACAGCCAATTGTCAGCCATCTGTCACCAAACTGAAACACCAAAGCAGGCCAGTAGCACAGGGAGATCCACCACTTGAACCAGTCCTGAGGATGACAGAGGATTGACAGCATGTTTTACAGCTATTCACATTTGAAGCTTACTCAAAAGTTGTTACACATAAAGTGCAAAGGGGTGCAAATGCCCAGGGAAAATATAATTGTGTTGAGGGTTTTTTTGTTTTGTTATGTTTTGGTTTAGTTTATCTTCTTCATCTGCGTTTGAGTCTGATTTCTGCTTTAGTTAATATCTTAAAATGTTTATGAGGTTTGTGTAAGGCATAGAGTGAAAAACTTCTGAGGGAATTGGACTTGTGGACCTGGTGATGAAGTACCACAGAGGTAATTAAGGGACTGGAGCGTCTTCTGTCTGAGGAGAGGCAGTGAAAGTTGGGACTGTTCAGGCTGCAGAAGTGCCAAGGAGATCTCACCAATGTGTGCAAATGCCTGAGAAGCAGAAGAAAAGAAGAGAGCCAGGCTCATCTCAGCAGTGCCCAGTGACAGGACAAGAGGCAATAGCCACAAACTAAAATCCCTGAAATTCCACCTGCACATAAGACAGTGTTCTACTGTGACCAAAAATTCGCACAGGTTGACCAGAGAGTTTGTGAATTCTCATCTTCAGAGATATTCAAAACCTGACTAGACACAGTCCCAGGAAAGCAGCTGTAGGTGGCCCTGCTTGAACAGGGGTGTTGGACAAGATGACTTCCAGAGGTCACTTCCAACCTTAAATCTCCGTTACTCTTCAGCAAAGGCAGTTGAGGGGCACCCAGACAGGTACCATGAAATGCAGGTGAACAAATGTAGGGATTTTGTGTGCAAGGATGAGAGAGGCACCAGACTGACATCCAGTCCTGGACATCCAGTGTTTTTAATTTTCTTTGCGCTGTCCTTATTTCATTTATGTGGGTTTATTTTTCCTAACCAGAGCAGTGTGTGTATAATATGTAAGCTGGAGCTGCTACTACCATCTGTTTGTGCAATTCTGTTGTTTCCCTGACATTTATGACTACTGAGGCTACTGGTAGTGGATTGCTGGGTGCCTATGCTCTGAGTTTGCATGGGTAATTTGGGTATCCTTGTCTGAAAAATTGGCTCATAATAGTTCTGTATTTGTACAAAATCTATAGCAGCTCCAGGGGTTCCTATTATACTACTAGAAGGTCTGAAGAAACAGAGTTTAAACACTGGTGGGTGTTTAGGGCTTACCTGTGTGTTCATTACAACCATTTTTAGAAAACTGCAGACTCAGTTTTGAATGCTAGGAGCTTCTGTTCTTCAAACCTGTGTCTCCAGGGGAGGTACTAGGATACCTCAATTTTTTATGTCTTAAAAGTAGTGTTGTCATCCTCAGTTTTTGTAAAATCTCTCTAAACTTCTTTGTTATTTATCAAATCATGTTTCTGAGGACAAATGCTGCACCTCTTCATGTAGATGACTTATTTTTCAGAAGACCTAACTGAATAAAACAGGATAAGGAAACAAAAGAAATAGTAGAGAATAAGCTTAAGAAAAAGCATAACATTAGCAGCAGTTAAGCAAATATCAGTAATGTAATGCTCATAGGAAGTACACGACATTTAATTCTAGTTATACTAACAGGAAATGTAATAAATAGAAACTGTGAAAAGTTAGAAGATTCATAAGTAAGAAACTAGACAAGGCTTTTTGTGGATGGAGGTGAAAAACCATTTAAGCTGCAAAACAACCAGTACATATGATTGTTCCCCTAAATGGACTAACAGAACTTTGCAGCAGTGGTAGATGTATATGTTTGTTCTCCATAGATCAAGAGAATTTAATGTTACTAATATCTACTGAGATCATGTAGATCAAGACAATTCTGTGGCTCACAACAAGGCAGGGAAGAAAGGATCTTCCTCAGGCTGTTGTTCTCATGCACTCACATGGAGCATAGATCAAACACAGCCTTCTTTGAAATGTAGTCCCTACACAGGGTAAATCAGGCAAGATTTTCTTATCTAATAAGCTGACTACTCTGGTGGTTTTTCTTACACTTTTTTCTTAGTTGTTTTCTCTCTTGTTCATTCTCATGATCTTTACACCTTTTGTATAGATGTAACACATGGACTTTACTTGTGTTATCAGAATTGCATAGTTCCTGAAGTATTTGCTGATAGTGTACATCTAAAATTTTCCATTAGAGAGAGAGCCCATTTCCTCTGGGGCAGGCTCCTTGAAGTTCCCTGATTTCCAGCCCACGCATGGAAGCCAGCATGCTTTGTGGTGTGCTTTGCTGTTGTCCTCAGACTATCTCTGGATACATCAGTTCCACTGCCCATACAAAGCTTTGCGGGTATTTTCTGTCTTCATTGCTGAAAGGGCTGGTCCTTGAATTTGTTTTTTCTTCTGCTTCTTATAACTTTAAAATATCGAGTAATACTGGTTCTTTGGTATCCTATGTTATTTATACCATAGTTATGTCTGAGTGCCAAAGTGGCACTGAAATACAGTGTACAAAGTGCTACACAAGACCCAGAAAGCAAAGACCAATTTTGTTCTGAGCAAGTAACACATGAAAAATTTGAAGAATATTGGCTATTTTTTGACTAGAAATTAAATAATCATATCAAAAATTGTGGAAGTGTAATTGATTTGATAGGATTGGTTATTAAATGGTAGCCCTCATTCTTTTGTGAAAGGAGTGATAGGAAAGCCCTATTTTACTTTTGTTTCTTTTTTTAATTACGGCTACCTTGCACTTTCATCCATTTGCATCCTTTTACACCACTCACTTGAAAAGTTAGCCACTTCAGTAAGACATTTACTGATGCACATCCAGAGGTGTCTAGAACCTAATGAAAAGGTGTCACTGCTACAGCTCTGTAAGCACGGTGATAGGAATTCCCAGAACAGACAAAACGAAACTTGTGGGCTCAAGGGTTTTCTAGCAACATTAGAAGTTTCAGAGATGTTGAACATTATTATTTTCATATGAAAAGCCATTACAGACTGGCTACATGACCCATTTATTCCATTTAGAGGAAAACTGTTGACCAAGGAGTACCACACCTTTGGGAAGGCAGTTTTGCATTCTGACTGTATTGCTTTCAACCAAGGTCCTCTTCTAGGAACAAACTCGCTGTAAGAGGCTAATCTGCTGTCCACACGCCATGTGTGCTGAGGTTCAGTGCACCTCATCTGGCAAGCCTGACCAGCATTTAGAGTGTTTAGATACAGACCATAGTTCAGATGAGCACTAAAATGCACATAAGGCCTCAGACCACCATCATCTTCACTTTCCAATGGTCTAAGACAGCCTCCCCTTGTTGGTTCTTTTTGTCGCCGGGCCCCATCAGCACTTCAGTGCTGGTGAAGCTGCTGTGGTGTGTAGATGGCTCTGTGGAAAAATGCATTTCCCAGAGCTATTACAAGTGGGATCCTTGAAGCTGGATGTGAATCCAGCTAGGCCTGGAGGCTCCATGCGTGCTTGTGTGTCTAAATGGTCAGTAGGACCGAGGCTGGAGTGAGTCCATTACCCAGCTTGTCTCACTTTTTTCCCTCCCAGAGCTGACACATGTCCCAGCACAGGCATGCTGGTGGCACCGTAGAGGGACGAACAGCTCTGCTGCTGGATCTGACAGATCATGGTCACTTTGAATCATTGCAGTTTAAACCACTTTCTCTGATCTGTTTAAAGTCTTATGTATTTCTTTTGAAACACTAAAGGAGTAAAAAACTCCGTCCTTTATGAATATTTCAAGGGCTTGCTTTTACTTCCAAAAAAATGGTATCAAGGAAGTATTTTGCTTATACAAACCTGCTTTCTTAGTCTTCTTGCACACACCTCAGCCAGTTCCAGGATCTTGACATTTGACTTAAAACCGTCCTTGGCTTAACAGCCTCACATTGTTGGTGTTACTTCATGATTTCCAAGTCTATCCTTGAGTGATGTTCTTGCATATCTGGAGTGGTACTGATGCCTTTTCCTGGTCTTAAAATTAAGAGAGCTGCACACAGTTAAGAGGGAAAAAGGGTATTACCTTGGTATTTATTTAAGGATCCTTAGGGATGATGAAATGCACATCGAAATGCACCCCAATGTCCCCGCCGAGGAAAATGGCCACCCCCGATGTGATGAGTGTACAGTTATATACCTTGCAAAAATTAGCACATCTATCAAAGGCTCCCCAATGAGGGACTCGAGTGAGACCCCCCACCCAAGGGACCCTCCACCTGGATGGGCCTATCTTTCTTTACAGAATGAGTTCTGGAGAGGACCTTGGTTTCTTTGGGCTTTTAGAATGTTTAGTCTCTAAACTTAACGAAATACTAGGTCTAAGGGGAGTTATCGAACTTAAAGAATTATAACTATGTAAGCTAAAGGCACAAGGAATATATAAAGCTATATAAAAGAGTGTATAAAAGGGGGTATAAAAGAAAAGCAAAAAACCATCATGGCATCAGTACCTGAGAAACACACAGCATTTGGCTGTCTTGGAAACAGGCCAGAGACACAGACTGCCCAATCTCTGTTTGACCACCTTTGTAGAAGAGTGACCATCTGATTCTATGGTTTTACTGTTACCACCTTTGTGATGGGTATGCTGGGGTCTTGCACATTATTTCCCAGTGCCCATGGCTCTCAGCAGGCTTTTAAAGTGACTTGATAGCCAAGGATGCCCTGGTCCTTCCACAGAGCCCTCCCTGGAGTCCTCCCTTTCACACTAAACAGCCTACTGCTCCTACTGGGGCAAAGTGCCCCACAAAAAGACCACAGAATTTAAAATAGGCAGCAAACACCTTTGCTATTGGATGCTATACCCTGGAAAAAATACTCTTCTCAAAAACTGAACAGGGAAGTTTTAAATGCCGTGCTGTCCAGCTTCCTTACAGATAACAGATTTTCTAATCTTTTCAGGGTAAAATAGGAAAGAATTTTTTCCTCTCTGGGCCATTACCTTTCAGAAAAGTGCCGCCATAAGGTTTTGTGGAAAAGTAAAAAAAACCCCAAACGCATTTGGCATACTTTGTTATGAAACTAAACTAACGCTCAACTACCTTTTCCTCACTTGACCACCACTTAAATGAAAGAAGACTTCTCACATGATAGGGAAGTTCTTCTTTCTTGGAAACCTTGAGCCTGTTGCCAGTAAATATGGAGATATTGTTTAGAAAAACGTCACAGATGATTGTGGTCAAATTTGTTGAAAGTGGAGCAAGATGTATAAAAAAGCACAGCAAAAATACCAGTCAGCCACCACATGAGCAATAGGTTATCTACGTGAGCATCTCGGGGAAGAAGCTACTTTGAGGGTTAACAAAATTAGGTTAACCTCTGTCATCTAACCAGTCTGGCTGCATCACACATGCTGCTTTGACTGTAGAGGCTCGAAGATTTGGGAGTGAAGATGAAAGTATGTTCTATTTTCAGATCTGGGCATTTTTTATTTCTGCTTTGTCTTTTTGCTGTGGAAGGCAAAAAGTCACCTACAGGAAAACATACCTGCCGAAAAGGACTCCTCTCCCAGGTGACAGAGAACCTGTATATCAAGGCAACTAGCTTAAAATCATCTGTTCCTGTAAGTTGATCCCACTAGCTGAAAAAGTTTATTTTGTTTATAGATGCTTCTTTATTAGTTTAATTACTGAGTTTCTGGAAACTTTAAAAAGTTGAATGTTCTCTACAGTCCTCAGAGACAGGGTAATGCAGCTACTACTTTTGTAAAGGTGGGAAAAAATGATGCATAGGAGATGCATAGAGAGGCTGGATGAGTTTGCCATGAAAGAAATTTGTAGTTAGGCTAGGACTGGAATACAGATTTGCTGAGTCTTCATCCTACATTTGAAGAAGACGATGAAGATTAATATTATTGTTACTAAGTTTTGTACAAACCACAGTTGATATGGTCACCCTTCCTCTGCTTGGGTTAATTAATACTAGCACATTGTATTTTACAGAAGGATCTCATCAAGACCACGAGACTGCTTAAAAAGACTACAAAAATGCTGTTTATGGTAAGATTTATACTACTGGTTTTCCATTTTCTTACTTTGATTTTTCTTTGGTCAATAGAAACAGGAATATGTGATCAGAAGCAATGACAGCTGATGTAAAAATCACTTGTGTTTAATTGGGAAAGACATTTATGAAAGCCACATGCTTAATAAAGTCTTCTGCTTAGAGGAAGAGTGTTATTTCTGTCACAGAGAAAGGGGTATTCCCCTGGGACACGAAGGGACAGTTGATCATGGTATGGGGAGAAATAGGTGGATTCAGAAAGCCTGCCTGGAGGCACTTCTTTCTAGGCAGCTGTAGTGGTGCTGTGCCACGGAAGTTGGGGTGAGGGTGTTTGTTGGTCAGGGAGGAGTGTGCTTGGGTAGCACTCACTCCTCCTGTGAGCCCTGGCTGCATGTGAGCCTCCCAGCAATGCCTTCAGGCACCAGCCCTCGCAGGAGGGCCAGAGCCACCGCCACTGTCCCGCAGCTGAGGCACTTTCTGTTGGGGGTGTGCAGTACCATGGATAGCCCGAGGATGCTGCAGAGTTGAGACACCCAAGGAGCTGCTTTGAGCTTAGACCTCTGCAGGTGCACTGGAAGAGGGACATCAGGGTTCCCAGTGCAACTCAGCACAGGAGTGAGAAACAAACCTAGGGGTGTCTAATCGTAAGTGACTGGAAGCGCGGGAGATATTTTAGTTTTCTTCATGCAGAGATATGGTCAGCAGGGCCAGCTGAGTTGGTTTATCCTTAAGATAAAGTGTAGTATATTCCTTAAGTATAGACCTATTTGCCTTTGATGTCCCTTGGATTTCACCAATTACCTTGGGAGTGAAGGCTCCTCATTTGGCTGTGGGACGCACACACAGGCATCCACATTTCAGTGGCATAATCTGCAGCTGCATGACCTTCCTGATGGGAATCTCACACCTGGTACTTCATTCCATTGCCTAAAAATAGGCATACAGTCATTTGAAATACCATTAGGTGTCCAAGAGAACCCACATGTCAGGCAGATATGACACAGAATTGGCAGGATGACTGGTCTTTTCCAGAGAAGCAGGTGGGGATGGGCTGGACACCCCACAGCATATCAAATGCCATGGGACACTGATGAGGAGGAATGGAAAAATGACACCCACAGTGACCAAGATGGTCTGACTTAACTCCCCAATTTATCTTCCATTTATTCTTTGCGTGTTAAGTACATTTGTTGCTGTCACTTCTGCTCATGGTTGGTCTTACCAATACTCCTGTGCCTGCTAGCACAGCACCCTCCTTCTTTTCCTTCAGAAAGCACCCAGTTAGACTGAGCTGTGTAAAACAAGAAGAAGCAGGGCAATGGGATACTAAAATTCATAAAAATGGTTTCACTGATTGCACACTTTCTAAACATGCATGTTTTTATGTGGATGAAATTTTAGGCCAAAGTTGACTTGTGAGGTTTTCATTTGTCAAATCATTACTTGATTTGTTTTCAGACAAACTGCAGTGTTCGAGATCAGCTCCTCTCCTTCTATGTGAAAAATGTCTTCAGTCGTCTTGAGGTAGGAAGTGACAAGTTGTACTTTATTAGTGCCTTCCAGGTCCTGCAAGCAAACATGGATGCCTGCGTGAGTATATTCCTGAGAGCTAAGCTAACTTTGTCCATCTGAAAAGTTAGGGAAGGGCTCCATCTCAGTTTTTCAGCAGATGTAGAGGGAGAGGGTGATTCAGAGTCATGGTGTGTCCCATGCTACAGGGGACCCAACTCAGTGAGGGCTTCCCCACTGGGCCCAGGGAAGTTTAACACCATTCATTCCCTCCCAGAGTGATCTTGTGGGGAGTATGCAAGGTAGTGGAGATCCCATGGAGACAAGCCACTTCCCTAATGATGATGTCACCTTATGTTGCCCTCTCATCACCAAAGCTGCAAAGAGATAGGGTGATCACAGGGAGAAATACGGCTCCTCAAGTTTCTGTAATGTAACAGTGGTAATGTTTTCCCCTCTGCTCCTCCACAATGAATTTTGAAAGAACTGGTGGTGTCTCATGAGTAAGCAGGGACCACAATTATGAAGCACATGGGAGCAGTTCCCATGTATCAGCTGTGCTCACAGTCAGAGCAGGTTGTCAGAGAGTGATGCTGACCACTGGCAAAATGTCTCCAGGTGTCCTAGAGAAGAGGCACTTTTACCAGCTCTGTCCAAGTAACAGTTATAGCAAGTTATATCCAAGGATAGCAGTTAGAGCACACTTTTGCCTGTGAGAATATACTTACTAACATACCAGGTAGGTTGCTAAGATGATGCCATCACTTGTTGGTCATTTTGCATTTAATTTTAAGGGTAAACAAACAGCAACATGGTGTGTCCTAAAACTAAATATCCTGTGGATATTTTTTTCTCCCCTAAACCTGCAGTCCTCACAAATCACAGAGTCCCAGAAAGTGGAGTCTGACTTAGGGTGAAATATAGCCATGGATATCCAGGCAAACATCTATAGTGATTCGAAAAAGTGAGAACAGGACGGCAAGTCAATTAATTAATGAATTAAATTAATTGAAACTTAGTCTAATCTGAACTGCATAGTAGCATGAAAGAGAAGGACAGTGGTTCTATGTGCACAAAAATATTTGCAATGCAAAACTAAACAGAGATCCCTTTGCTGAGTTATAGGTCAGAACTCAAATGGGATATTTGCATAATGTAAAAAGATTCAAATCTCAATGGGAGAAAACTCCACCAGCTTTCAGGTTCTGTATTTAAAACCATGTTAAACAGTTGCAATTTACAGCCGTTACTCACAGCAGTCTGCTGTGATCACACTGCTGTGTTTATTTGTGTCTGTGTAAATTCCAGATAATGCTATAATTCCAGAATGCAATAATATAATTTCGGGGGGTATAACATGCTTTATAGAGATTTCATTCTTGTCTGGAAAAGCAATCACATTCTATACAAGTGCCAGTACACACTGAGGAGTTTAGACTGTCAACTGTGACTGAATTCAGAATATCCAGTGACTGTAGCTTGCTAGATAGCTTAGTAATGCATTTGTTTCTGTGCTATATGGAGACAAAATGCTGCAGATTTCTCTGAGCTCCTGCATTTTTTTCATAATTAGTGCCAGTGCTTTACCCAAAAGAAGTCTAAACATAACAACTTACATTTTTGGGTCTTAAAAAGTGCTGGTAAGAGAGATAAGACTTTCCCTGCTAGCAGAAAAACAACAGCTCTTTGAGAAATGGTAGCTTGCCATGATTTTCTAGGAGACACCTCAATTCTGGAAATGAACATTTTTTTAAATGTTTGTATTAATTCAAACCCAGCAATACAAAACCATGTGAAGGAATAATAGAAACTGTGAATAGAGTGAATGTAATGGATCCTTTACTAATACTAAACTCGAGATTTCTTCATCACATTATTCCTTAATAGATCAGCACTCATTCACCTATGTACATAACCTCTTTAGTTGTTATTATCTAGTTGAGCTATAAGATGTTGGTCAGAAGGGATTTCCACCATGACAACATACTGAGGTAATTAATTTGTTACCTTTCAAGAATGAAATTCTCTATACAGCTAAGGGAAACAGTGATATCTTTGTATACATATTCGCCCTGTATTCTTTCACAAGCTTGGGCTGTAATTCAGCCAGCTAGAGGCATGTGTGCTACCTCAAAATCCTAACAATATTTGCCTGCCAACCACTTCAAAAGACTTTATACTACAATATTATGATTCTCACCCTGCCAGTTCCTAGTTTTGTCCAGACAAGGAAGGATTAATATTTTCCAATGATACAGGGACCCAAGTTCAGTTTTTTAGAAATACAGAAGTCTGAAAATCTCTAAACTGATTTTCTGCAGTAAAGTCAGACTTTTTCATTTAGACTATGACTGCAAGATAAAGGGAACAGACATTTTTCCTTGGATACTTGGAGCATCCACCTGCAGCACCACTGACCTCATTACTTGCTCGAGTGCCCCGGTCAGCATTGCTGAGAACAGTGTGAAGTTGCTTCTGAGGTTGGACTTATGTTCCTACATCAGCAGCAGATTGTGGAAGTGTTTTCTCACATTTGAATGGAGTGCAAAAGGACAATATACTCCCTGCAGAGCCTTTAATATTTCTCTATCATTTTAGGCAGAGCTTGTAGACCTCAAGATGAGTTTGAGTATTGTTTGCAATACTCAAACTTGCTGGCTAGCTCATTTAGTTACTTGCAGAATGTGCAGGAAGATAAGAGTTTGTAATGTGTATAACCACTAAAGTCAACATTTAAGGTCAGTTCTGCTACCAAATGATATTTTGTGGAAATCTGCATCATACAAGATGGAGATCACAAAAAATAAAAAAAAAAAAAAGAGGTCCAAGTCAGAAAGAAGCGCCCTGGTTAGAAGATTTACAAAAATGTACTTTTATTTACCCTCTCTTTCAAAGATTTGCTTTTTTTTCCCATTTTCATCATGTGAGGTGACTTTGGGAAGCACAAAAGGTAACCTGAAAATGTTTGTACTCCTTTTTAAAGTACTGTGTGTGATATAAAAAAGGACTAACCATTTGTTTCAGTGGAGTAATTTCCTTCCATGAGTTGAGGTGAGGACCTTTACTTTTTTCCTTTTCAGACGTGGCTGCCCTTGTTTGTAGATTGGAAAATATCGGATCTTTCCATTTTTTTTCCCTGAAAGAATGTATCTTTCCCTTTGAAAACCCTTTGGTAGATGAGGATCAGCAAGCCATGTTGCTCAGAAAGCTTAGTCCAGCAGCTCTAAAAACAACCAGCTGGAACAGCTTTGGATGGCCAGTGCTGAGCGGCCAGTGATAGATGGTGAGGAGAGAACTAAGCCCTCCAGCCTGTAATTAGAAGGACAGTAGAGAAATGGGCAGGGAAACAGAGAAAACATAAATTAACTTTATAAACACATTTGAAGGTCTTGCAGAAATGTGCAAAATTGCTCCCTGTACTTCGCAATGGTCTTTGGTCCTTAGCCTTGCCTTCTCTCAGGTTCAGAGGTTCTGAGGGTTTAGAGTTTAAGGGCCTTGAATCTTAGAGCTAGGCTACAACGTGCAAGAGGTGTAACTGCAACTTAAGTAGAGATTCCTGAGATAAATGGAAAGTTTTTAGTGTGAAAACTTAGAGGTACTCATAGTACCAATTTTGTGTGTTGTGAACTCAACTTGGCAGGAAGCATGCAGGTAAAAGAACTCGTTTGAAGTATTGGGAGATGCTGAAATAATGCTGAGCTCACACATTTTACTGGTAGCCCTACAGTGCCACACTGTGGCCTGGCCTCCTCCTCATCACTATGTCTTTATATCAGCATCTCTGGGGTTTTTTTCATCCTTCAGCTTCCGTGTGCTCCATCCACAAGGTTAACCTCTGCAGTCAAAAAGTTAAAGAAAATGTTTCTCAAGGTAAGAACAAGAGGTGCTGGCTCCCCACTGCACTGTTCAAGGGCTGTAGCTAGTTTCTTTTCTGATGCCTTTATCTTCTCAACAGCTTGGAGATAAGGGAATCTACAAGGCCATCCACGAGCTGGACATTCTCCTTCCCTGGATTCAGGCCTACATACAAACCATCATATGAGGAATGAGGAGGTGACAGACAACGTGCTGCTTCTGTGCTGAGAACAGATCAATACCCAAAAGGCCTGAAAATGAACTGAGAGCTGGATGTACAACGTGTCTGGCAGTAACTCCATCCCATGGAAGGACACCCTCTGTAACACAGTGGCATAAATAGGGGTCTTCATAAGCTTTCACGGTTAGCCTGGCACAGCAGCTTTGCCTGTTCTGCCTCCGAAGCAGTTCCAGCAGCCTGCTGTGCTTCCCACCCTGCCTGCCTGCCTGCTGTGTCGCAGGCAGCCCCCAAACACGCCGCGCCAGCAGAACGTGGAATCTGCTATCCTGTGGATCAGTCACAATGTCCCATGTGCTGTGGGCGTGAGCTAGCCACAGCTTGTGCCACCCTGTGTGAGTACAGTTCAAAGCAATGAGGATCACTTCGGAAAATCCCACCCCTAAACTGTATTTCTTTTGGGGTTTGTGGCTGTAGATACATAACTGTATACACAAGCCAATCTACATGTAAATAGGAAAAATAATTATATACTGATTATCTTTATTATTAATTTAAGGTAATAACTGATCCCTAATAAAAATACACAATTAATGTAAAAGCTTTGTTTTAGGACCCATGCACAACCTTTAGATGTCACATGATCTACAAGAGATCAGACACTCAGAAAACACAATAAATTGATTGCTTTGACTAGGATTGTAAAACGATTTGTGAGAGGTTTATGGAAGTTGATGGTAGTGGTTTCCAAAATGTCTTTCAACTGCATCACAGTCCCACCATCCTGTGGAGTCAATATTCAACATCAGCCTGCAGTGTCATGACAAATGTCTAACCAATACAAGGGGGTTGCCATGAAAAATAAGGTTTTTTTCAATTGAAGACAAAATGGTTAATTAGAGGGACAGTGAAAAATTTGATTTCATGGTCTTTTTTGAGCATGTAATTGAATTTTTAATTAACACAATGTCCCTTTTCATGGATTTTTTCACACAGCTCAGCCATATGTTTGCAAAATTCAGGTTTGCTTTCAGTTTTAGTGGTTTTTGTCCAAACTCTGGTGTATGGAATAGAAAATTGACCATGGACATGGCCTCCCCAGCCTTTATCAGACATAACTGTCCAGTACTTGCTGCTGGCAGGGAGCAGTATCTGGGATCTGGGAGCCCTGTGTCTGTGGGAGTTGGAGGGATTGCTGCTTCTCTGTCTCAGAAGGGAGACAGTGACACCTGCAAACAGAAAAACTGCCACGTTTATTTGGGAAGATCCACGGGCAATGGTTTCAGGTGATTCAGGTTGCCAAAGACTTGTCTTGTGGAAATTTTGCACGTCCAGTCGGTGGGTGACACATGAAGGCATGAAGAGACAGATGAACTTCGAAAAAGGCAAGTGACACCTTCTCTGCCATGCTGCATTCCTGGGGTCAGCCCTGCAGTGGGTCTGGGCAGCCGGCTGACATCCCGCAGCAGGGTTTGAGGTCAGGCTGCAGCAAGGCTCAGCCTCCATTCATCTGACAAGGAAATTAAGTTATTTTATGGCATAAAATCTTAGGATTTGCATATTTCAGCCCTCATTTTCTCTATGGCTTGGGACACTGCAGATTCTTAGTTACTTTGTCTATAAAAAAAGAGTATCTCTGGGCATGATACATCCCTTCATACAGTAATGAAGATCATATTAGCAAACCAATTAAACACTCCTGAATGAAAGGCAAAATACAGCATCTGCAAAATAAAGCACTTTACCTAATACAAAAGTGTTGTGGTAAGTGATACATGCCATATGCAGGCTACCTAACAACAAATATTGCTTTAAATCTTCACAAAAACATAGCAAAATTATTGGTATTAAAAAGTATTCAACTGTCAATTCAATTCAAAGTAATAAGTATGGACAAGAGCTTGCTGCCTTTTAAAACCGGACAAGTGAAGGAATGCATTTTAATTTTACAGATGAGACTCTAGGTGTCACTCTTAGAAAACAAGACTCGTGTTAGTCCCAGTTAACTGCTGACTTCAGTTGATGGAGAAAGTGTTAGAGCATATTTCATAAGTAGTTTCCTTGGATGGAAACTGAAATAGATATGCAGTTGGGTTAGAAGGACTGAATTATTTAAATTCAATTGCCACAAATGTAGAATTGAAATAAAAAATGCAGGGTAAGAACAATGAGCATATAGCCAAAAACTAATCGAATATGAATTCAGTCCCTAGTTTTACTACAGAATTCTTATGTGACTATAGACAAGTTCCTTTATTAAGGTACTGTTCTCCTTTGACAAGTGGAAAAACCGTCTATCACTTATTTGTTCAAGTTAGTTTATCATTGCTTAGTATACAGAAATCCTCAGAAGGAAATGGTTTCCCACTTAGTTAATTGTCCTCACTGTTGCTCAGCTTGGCTTGTCTTATTACAGCATTTTGATCTTTTTGAAGCAGTGACTCTTATTACACGGAAAAAAAGATATTTTAGGACAGTTACTGCAAAAGTATGAATGAAAAATATGTGGCTGTGAATTAAAATTGTCACTAGATCATAACTTCTTGAAAAACACTGATCTAGTGGAAAGTAGCAGCTGCACATGCAGTTTTGGTGTTATGTAAATAGTACAGCAACAGTCAGTGAAGACAATTTCCATCACAGACAAGATCATGTACAATTTTCTGGTTTCCCTGAAGTGTTTTTGTTCTCTGAAGTGCAAAATCCTCAGAGCAGAGGTTATCACTTAATAAATAATTTCTGCTATAGGCTTAACCATCTACAGTAAATTCCTGACCTCATCTGCAGCCCTGGTGTTAAAATGCAGTCATGGAATCATGGAATGATGGAATCATGGAATCATAACATCATAGAATGGTGCAGGTTAGAAAAGACCTTTCAGATCATTGACTCCAGCCATTAACCCAGCACTGCCAAGATCACCATAAAACCATGTCCCCAGGTGCCAAATCCACAGGTCTTTTACCTCCTCCCAGGGGTGGTGACAACCACTTCCCTGGGCAGTCTGTTCCGGTGCTGAGCCTTTCAACAAAGAATATTTCCTAATCTCCAATCTAAACAAGTCCTGGCAAATGCTGGGATAGTTTCCCTCAGAGAGCATTAGTAGGATTAGAAGATTAGATGACTGTTTCCCGAAACACGGAAATAATAATGGGATTTGGACAATGATGCAACTTGTGCTGGATTTGGCTGTTTGGTCACTGTTTCTGTGTGCCCACAACATGCACCGATTTCTAGAGGCTGCAATAGCAGACTCTTCACTGCAAAGATGTGTGGCCAAAGGTGAAATGCATGGACTTTCAGTCTAGTGATTAATGAGATGCTCCCCAAATAGCCCCCAGTAGCTGGTGAGCCCAGATACTCAAGTCAAGTCATTTTCCCCTCAGCAACTGTGGGGCTGCCAAGAGAAGGGATGCCTGGGCAGGCTGTTACAGGAATGGGAGGGATACAGCAGCCCCTGTACAGCTGTTGCAGTGGTCACCTTACAGCTTCTCTCATCTTTAGCCAACCTTCTTAGTACTGCAAATAATTAGTGCCCTGGGGCTACCCCTGCCTATATACTGCCAGCAACTGCTGAGCTGTGGAATACTCATTTTCCAAGAACACATGAAGAGAATGGTCTCATCTCAAATCTGTTTTCATTGAAAAATCAGTATTTAGATTGACATTACTATTCTGTTGGCTTCAGTTGAAGAGTGATTTGGAAGAGTAAAGGCAGTCGGTAGGTCCATTGCTCTAAAGGAGCATTTCCAGACGGAAAAGGGAGAGAGATGGAATACCATCGACTGACGGTGGAGATCATCGTGGAATAAAGATGCTGGTGACATATGTCAGGAGTAGGTTTGAATTGCAAAACATTATGAATAATGTTTCATTTCAGTCCTTTGGATGGAGTGGGTTGATGAAAGGTATCAATGATCACAAAGCCACAGGGGCCACAGGATAAATAAAGCTGTCAAGAGACTCTGGAGATTTCCGGCCTGACCTCCTGCTCAAAGCAGGGCACACAAACCAGGCTGCTTAGGGCTTTATCCAGTTGGATCTTGAAAAATCTCTGATAGGAGCCATGGAAGGCTGATTTTGAAGGGCCATTGCATCACTTGTAGTTGTGTAAAGTATTACAGAGCTGAATGGAGCCACAGCTGAAGAACAAGGGACTTTGTTTCCATAGCTGAAAGGAAACCTGTGAGAACTGCCTGGTTGCAAAATGTTTGTGAGAGGTGAATGACAAATTGTAGACAAGCATTGAGTCCTGTGAGAGGAAAGGGTTGAATGAATTTTGAAACAGAAATAAGGCAGACGAGAAGTCACAGATGTTCTACTTCTGGTAAATTATTTCTGGAGTTTGCAGGCCCCTCACAATTTATACTGAGGTTTTTGGTCCAAAGCCCTGCGGATGGAAACCAGCCCACTCCTGACCTGGCTCCTGGCTCCTCTCCTTGCAGCATGGGCATTGCCAGGGAGGTTTCTCATGTGTAGCCCATAAAAGGGTCATGCAGATCTCCCTGCTCCTTGGCCATTGACTCTGGATATCCCCAGAGTGCCTCACCTTCCCATGCCAGGTAATGATGCCCTTTTTAGAGTTTTGTTGGCTTCTGGTAGGTTTTCTGCCTCAGCAAACTGGCATAACAACAGAAGGATGTGTTACGCTAGGATATTAAAATAATATCAGCTATCTGATTACCATTCCCTGTGGACGCTAAAAAGCTTTCAGCAGAGAAAATTCTCAGCTTTCCCAGCATTTTGTAAAAATCCTGGTTTTTCTTTCTCCTGCTTTTCCAGCACTTCGTGAGAACTCACGTTCCCAGACAGATTGTTTTAAAACAAAGCCCACAGTTTTTGTAAACTAAATTTTGTATCTTGCAGGTGCAAGCTGTTATGACTTTGTCATGATATGGCCTACGGAAATATTTGGAAATGGGTGTCTTCTAGACTGACCAATGCCCTTAGGGGTGGTTGATCAAAAGATCCAATAATCTTTTCTGTTCAAAGTAAACTTCTAGCAAAGTAACTCTTATAAACCTGTCTGTAAATTAATAAAGAATTGCATTTTCTTCCTGAACACCGAAAATCTATGTCGCGTTTTCTCTCCATCTCTGCTACCACTGCGACAATTCCCTGATTTTTGAATTGTCAGAGATAGAAACCTGAGAAAATATGAATTTAATTCTGTTTAGGGAAAGAGGGTGTATAGAGATAGAGTCAACCCGAGGAAGAAGAGCGTAGAAGAGGAGTGATCATGGGTGAGTAGAGGAGCATGGGGTGTTTGGGTCTTATCTGTGTGCTTCAGCATGTTGCTGTATTTTGCACATTACAAAAAATCTACTTAAAGAAAGCTGGATGCAAAGTTTCTAGCTGCTGGAATTGCAGAGAAAAGAATGAAACCTAAACAGAAATTATGAATGAGGTTATATATAGATACTAAGGTGCATGTAGATATTGTAGATACTATAGATACTAAGATATCTAGGTGTTAACAGGTTTGTTTGTGTTTTTCAAAGAGCCCTTTAATAAATTATGTTTCTTCATACTTAGTAAAACCTTATTTTTCTTCTATTTAAGACCTCAAAAATGCTTTCACACTTTCGACATAATGATAGAGTTTGGGGTTAATGATGTACATCACTTGTTAATATTAACCAGTGGATGCTTTTCCTTCCACTTTCTCCCAGTGCTGCTTATCTAAGTTGTTTTGGCCATGCTTTCAGACGAGCTGATGAGAAGGAAGTAACTTCCTTGAAGTAGTCGTGGTGCAGGGGGGGCTTTTGTTTGCTTGTTTCTTCTAAAGATTCGATGAGCAGTAGTTAACAGCAGAATACACTCTGGCGGTTTCATTGCTGCAGGTGAAACTTGTAGCCCATGCCCATCATTAATAAAGCATCATCAATTATTTTCTGATTTTTCCCTCCCCGTATGAAAGACGAAGTGGTTTATGCCAGCCCAGCTCATTGTCCCTAACCACGCGTGAAGAACCCGCTGACGTCTCCTAGGCAAGTTTTGTCATGTCAGTCTAGAGGTTTTCTCTGTTCCTGTGTAGTGACTAAGGAATAACCAGTAGCAATTTCCAAGTGATGAAGAAAGCTCATAGAGATTACCCGCAGGTGCCTTAAATTAGTCACTTGACAAAGCTATTTACAAGCGAGCCCCTTAGATGTGAGGAAAAATTTTTTTTGTGAATGAGAAACCACAGGCTGTCAGTGGAAAAGACAACCTGTTTTTCTACCCGCAGTAGGGGAAAGAGTGCTTCACAAACAGCGATGCCCGTGAGGGTCACAGATGTCAATCCCAAGACGGCGCACAACTGCAGTGCAGAAGAAGTTCAAAGTTTGGAGAAAACTGCAGAGTTGCAGAAGGATACAAAAAGCGGTTGCAGCATCAGGTGCAGAGCAGCAATTTGAGTCAGTGAATTGGCCTCTTTGAGACCAGAAAGCTGAGCTTGCATGCCCTGTACCCCTAAAAAAGCCGGCCAAAGGGTGATTGTGGCAAGTATCTGACTAATACGATCTGCACTCAGCTGATAGATAAGTTCAGCGCAATCTGATTTCAGACCATCTGAAGCAAGATCCTGGTGCTTATTCCTCTGATTATATAGAGAAAAGACAAGTGAATCTTTGGGGAGGTTTTATAGAAGACGGGAAGAGGCCATACTAATCTAGTGGCAATCAGTTAAAGAGTACATCCCCTGCCTAAACCCTAGAATGAGAGTTTCACTGAGAGTAAAAAGATTTAAGAGTTGTTACAAACTGCATGTGTTGTAGTATGGCAAAAAGAGTGAATATATATGCTCAACTCATCCGTGAGTGAGGACTACTGAGAGGAAGCAGAAGGATGTAATTTTTGTGTGTGATTTCACTAATGATGAGTCTGCTCCAGATTTTCCTTTCTTTGAAATGTTGGAATATTGCAAAGGATATTTAAAGAAGAGTTGTAAGAAAATTTGCCCTCTGGTACAAGACATTAAAGATATCAGTTCAGTCCCACCCATGAGAGGGAAAATAAAAAATTCAGCCAATTGTTGTTCATCTACAGAAGTGACTTCATAGGAAACTCCATGTTTCCTCAGTTAGATGGAAGAAAGCACAGCAAAGTTATACTCTTCAGTACTAAACCCAGGAAATTCAGTTAGGCTGTAACTAGCAGTGAGACAGATACTGACCAGGTCAACTGGTATAAATGATCACTTGTAAGACTGTAAATGGAATCTCTAAGTATTCTATAAGTTACATCCTCCAGACACTGAGCACAGGAGTAGAACGAGTGCCTCTGAAATGTTTAACCTATGAACCCATCTCTGTTTCTTTTTTAGGAAGACTGTTGCAGAGTTTCACATTCTGATTGCCAGAAGTCTTTAATTTTCTGGCCTGAGTTTACTCACGGACAGTTTACAGACATTTTGTCTAGTGTCAGTTTATTCTGTTAGCCTACATGACTAACTGAATTTGCTGTTTTCCCACTGTAATGTAGTTCAGATAACAACTGGGTCTTCTCTCAGCTTTTATTTTTCTGAAGATGAGCAATCCCAACTGTTCTAGTCTTCTTTTATAAAACAGGAGCTCTCCATTTGTTTTCTGGGCCATTTGTAGTTTGAACTAATCTCTACAGTGCAGGGCTAACCCACAAATGTACATTGGCATTGTTCCCCTCAGTCTTGTGGAAACACCTTGCCCCGTTAACCCTCACAGTGTCCATTCCCATTGCAGCATTGCCTTGATGGTTCCTGTGATGAGCAACGGCACCATGGATTCATTCTTCTCCTCCAAAGAGTGTCCTCCCATCTTCTGCTGACTGTAAGACACACACCCAGAGTGACATTTATACAATCACATTTCTCCCTATTTTATTCATTCCATCTTCATGTAAACCAAATTCTTCTCACTTTGTTCTGCCTTTGATCAAGTCAAGGCTGCATTTTATTCTTTACACTTCTTGTCTTTAATGGTTCTTTATTTCATAATTTGTTCTAAAGCCTCGCACACCACTCTTGTCAGATAACATATCTCTTTCTGCCCTGCTTGTTATTTCTTCCTTTCTTAGTGGCAGCTACTACATGTGGCATTCCTCAATCTGAAAGTGCTACCACTCATCTGAGAGATGGATTAAAATCCCTTACTACTGCAACTGCAGTCTTATGTGCCTATTTGTTCCATTCATTTACTTCATGGAAGAACCTTTAACTCTACCTTCCTGCTTGTGCTTTTGCCTTAGAGATCAATTCCATTCCTGCTGTGGTTGGTCATCTTGACTTTACCTCTGTGTTTTGTGTCAACCACTCTCAAAATAATCTCGTTCACCTACTACATTCAGTGCTTCTTAATATACCCAGCCACATAAAAAATTTAAATGAATTTTCTATTTAATTTTGGGGCTATAATGTTGACAAACATCCAGCCCAGTCTTAACCTGCACCAACCCCTCTTCTTCCCTTATGCTCTTTTTTACATTGCCCTGACATGATTTGCTACTTCTGTTTTTAAATGGGCTGATTTGATGTGAATTTGGGAAGTTCCTTCACACCCCTTTTTCACATCTGAGATGCAGTTATCACTGCAGATCAGGTCTTCTTTCTGACCTTCATGATCCTGCTATGTTCTTGTTGTTCTTGAAGAAGCAGATGGGTTGGCTGCTCTCATCAGAATACAATCACAGAAAAGCCCAGGTTGAAAGGGCTTCTTTCTGTGAGTGTGAGAGTGGGCTAGTTATTTAAGATCCTGTCAAGCCCAGTGTTGAATAACTGAAAGTAGGTTCTACCACTTCTTTGAGCAGCTCACTCTGACATTTAATGTTTCTCAAGCTGAAGCAATTTGAGCCATGTGCCCCATGTCCATTCACTATGCCCTGTGTGAAAAGAGTACCTCCACCTTCCTTGTAACCACATTTTGGGTAGTGGAAAACTGCAGTTAGATACCCCTGAGCCTTCTTGTCTTGTGGCTGAACAAATCAAATCCCTTCAGTCTTTCTTTGTAAGTAGAGATCTTCAAACCTCTCCTCACACTGGAGGCTATCGGTAGAACATTCTCCCAGTTTTCAGTGTCTCTCTTGAGCCGGGGGGACCTAAGCTGGTTGCACTATACTGGGTGTGGACTGGGAAGTGCAAAGCAGAAGGGGAGAGAGAACGTCCCGTGACCCACTGGCTGCAGTTGTTCTGATGCAGCCCAGGACACCATTTGCCTTCACAGCTGCAAAGATGAAATGCGCTTCTGTTCAGCCATCCACCAACACCCCCAGGTCCTCAGCAGCAGACTTACAATCCTGTCCGTCATATTTTTCTTGTTTACTTTGGAGGCAAACTCTAAATTGTGGAGGCCGGTGGGCCTGTTGACAGAAGCAACTCCTGGTTAGGGTGACCAAAAGGCCTCTCCCAGGATACCTTGTTTCATTATGTAAATCTACCCCAGTTCTGTTTCTCCAGTTGGCCTGTTGGTCTCTCCACCCCTTTTTACCTTATCTAGAAGGTTTTCCCTTCCCTGATTGTCCCTTGCCCCCTCGCCACTCCCTCAGAGTTCCCCATTAGCCTCCATACCCCAGACCCGCCTGTGCACCACCCCCGTGCCCTCAGAGTATTGGTCCCTGCTGCTCCCTCCACCCCCACCGGCCCCATGTGCAAACCTGGACCTGCCCGCATGCTCTCTCTTCCATTTTGGTCTCTGGGACACTTCGCATGTGGTGCCGGGAATAAACCTCTCCCTTGGAGCCCCATACAAAGACCCTTCCTGGCTCTTTGTTGTCGACTCCTTTGTGCTGCCAGCATGCCTGTGCTTGTAAGGTAGCGGCCTCCCTGGAGACGCTTTCAGGGGGTTGCGGCAAATTACCATCAGCCGCCGCAAAACTAAATAATTTTGCACTTATGACTTGCAGAAACCCCAGTCTTGCTTTATGTTTGTCTTTACCCTCTGGCCCTCTGGTTAGTTCCTTTAACTAATGTTTATTTTGGAAATATTAGTTTGAAACAAAATGTTTCTTTTTGAAAAGAAAATAAAATTGTTTAATTGAAAAGTTACAACTCACATGACAACATCCAGTCTTATTCAGAGAATGAGCATCTACTGTAATGATACCTTTTGCAGTAGTAGTAACCTTCTGTTGAAAAGATCCACACACACATCCTAAATTTGTGAATATCAGCAAAGCATAACCTTCTAATTTAGGCTGACTTGAAAAACAAAATGAATCCATTCCTTCTTCAACTACGCAACACTTCATTATCCCTGACTCCTGGACACACACTTCCCATAAAGACTTCCTTGGAAGCAGAGGAGGAACTGATGTATCCCACCACAAGCTCTTTTAAATGCAATTCAAGCTGCAATGCCATAAATTAGAGTGATTTTTAATGTGTTTCCATGTCTACCTATGTATGAGAATATCCATGACATCTTTCCAATATTTAATCTTCTACAAATATTTATTGCTGTACACTTATCTGTCTACTCATATCTGATTATTCTGGTTCAGGGCCTAGTACAAGGAAAATTTCCATTTCATGCTTCCCATTGTTTAGACCACTCGTGTTCTATGCTTAAACAGTTCAGGTAAGATCAGAAATTGTTGCAAGATAACTCATGTCTTCATTAGCAAAAGAAGAAATACTATAGGAGCAGATTAATAGGTTACAAAAATTAGCATTGAAGACCCAACTTCTACACTGTGCTTGTTTTGAGTTTATTTTGAGCTAGCTCTAGCCCAGTCCCGTGGCCTGAGTTCCTGTTAACAACTGGATAACATCAAGAGAGTTTCTGAAAACACTTTCCAGTTTTATTTTATCTGAAAGGAACTAATTTTTGCTGGTCCCCAGCGTGCTCCCAAATGCAAGTCAAAGTAAAGTGTGTGGTGATCAGGAGATTGGTTTTAAGTTCCCGTGTGTAGAACTGGCGCACAAACTTAGAGGATCTCACTGATATGCCATTTTGCCTTATATGGGCAGAAAAAAAAATGTAAGTCAGTCTAAAATGTCTTTGGGATTTTTTTTTTTTTGCAGCTATTGAACCACAATTGATTGTTTTCCAGAAGAAAATTCTCTTATGGAAAGGGCAGATCAGTTCAAGGTGCTGATGGAAACCAGAATTGGTGTGCCTGAATTCTGAGCTCTTTGCGATTAATACTCAGCTTGTCTGTGTACTTTTGCAGAGCTGTGGAAGGACTGTTGCACTTTGCTTGTGCATGTGGAGGCAGAGGTAGAGCACCACAGTTAAAGCCTGGAGTATCACAGCTGCTCTGCTACTGATATCCACACTAGCTAGATTAAAATAAACCCGCCCTAGCTGTTGTGGCAACATGCTACAGTTTCTCCTTCAATTTTGCTGCGTAGATATGCACAGAATAGGCTGGTGTGGCAAACCAGAGGTACAGAAAAAGGATAAAGTGCGTTGTACACATTATTACAAAACAGAACGATCAATTTAAGTGGCAAGGGAAGGTTCCTTTCACTACTATTTTCTGTAAGTTTTGGAAGTTTTTCATAATTGCCCTGTAGACTTTCCTAGATATTAATAGGGATATAAATAAAATTAATAACTTCCTAACTTATTAATAACTCTTGAATAATTGGTGAAATTAATATTCTTTCACAACAACTAAATAGCAGTGCTAGGAAAGGTATTCCCCTCCTCATGGTAACTAACACATATAGACACTTTAAAATATCAACACGTGGTCCATCATTAGTAGACCAATCTCGCTGTTGCTTAGCTGTCAAATTCAATGAAGGTGACAGGAGTTAAATTAGCTGTGAGACTTTTGAATCTCTCAAAATCAGAAGAAACTGCTGACTCTGATCAAAAGTTACTGACAAGGAAGGAACTGACAGCTAAAAAACTGCGTAAGTTTCATTTCCTTAGGAATAGATTAACAACTCAACCTGCCACAGTAGCTACATTTTGATTACTTGCAAGTATGCTACTTGAAACTGTATTTTGTTCTTTTTGAAAAGAGTTTTTTTTGCAATTTGGGGGGAAAGAAAGAGCAATTTTTGTTTATTTTATTGTCCTTTTAAAAACTTATTTTATTTTAGTTTTGGGTCAGAAACTCAATAGTCTCTTCAAAAAAGCAACAAAAATTGTTTCTCGTTTCTTGGGTTTGGGGTTTTTAAAAAGTATTTACTACTAACTAATTAAATCTTTTAATTTCCTAAAAAGGACTAGAATATGTTCATTCAGAACACTTCACAGTTGTTAGTTCAGGCCTTTGAAAAAGGAAGATGCGCAACTTTAAAATGAAGTGCATGTACACTCGACCCACAGTAGCTCTTCTATAGGCGGCCTTACTTCCTGTGGGGATGAAGAGGAAATGTACTTAGGGTGTGAAGCACCTTCTTCATTTTTCAACTACTAAAAAGCAAAGGTCTTGCATATTTCTCCTTTCACTTTAAATTCTGAATCTAACTGAAAAATCTTTGCAAGCAAACTCCTCTCAAGAAGTTCATTTCTAAGTAAAATGTTATCTGTGGATGAATTGCTTGTAAGCCTGACTTTGTGACATTCTCATATGTGTCCTGGAGGCTGGACAGAAACAGGTAGGACCAAATCTGTGTACTGATTTGCCTTTTTTTCTGTGAGTAAAGATGACTGGCTTGCTTAGTCACATAATTATGAATGGCACTAAAGAGATTGGCAGATGAGGGGAATCCCCACCAAACCGTCTTCTGGATTGTTTTAGAAGAAAAGATTGCACCACGTAGTAGATTTCTTCTAAGAAACGTCCTGTGGAGGTTTCCAAATGATTATGATAGAAAATGTCCACACTCTAGGCTGGTTTGAAACATTTAATGGATATTTTCTTATTGATGCTTGAAACAGGTAATTGACTTAGCCTCCAACATGTGCCCACACCTACACACTTGTGTTTCCATATACGTACCTGATAATTAACAATTATAAATTGTGTAAGGGATAACAAGAAAATGATCAGATTTTCACCCAAAATGCTGGCATTTAAACTTAGAATATTCAATAACAAATTAAAGCAGGATTTCTTTCACTACTGTGGACTTCCAAATTTAAATGTAAGTATTAATTTCCAGCAATAAGTATGTCTGTAAGATAAAGTACCTTAACAGTGAAAACAAGTGCAACTGTATAATGAAAAATCAAATGGCACTTGAATTGTTCGTTAAAAATGAGATCAAAAAGCTCCAATGCAAATAAAAACCAACAGAAAAGCAGAGAAAATCAGCGTAAGGAGAAAGAAAACAAAAGCCAACATGTGGAGAAAATTCTATAAATATAATGAGAGGAAGACGAGGAGGACTGGCTCACTGACAGGTTGATGGTCTGAAAAGCCCCATTTTGATATAGTATTTAGAATGTATGAAAAGTATTAGGTTGTTATCAATCTGCAATGAATTTTCAGCTGAGTCCATGCTATTTTGTGAGGTTGCAAGCTGGCCTCTGATAAGGTTAATGGAGATCTCTGAATGGATTGACCTAGCACATACGGAAACCAACAGCTGATCCAAGACTAGCATCCTTTGGTCTTCTCTCCTTAAAAATGACATGGTCTTTCTGAAAAACGGCCTTGGGTTATTATCACAGACACTTGGATGTAGAAGTTCCAGTAGTTTTTTGCTTCTTTTGAACGTGGATCTGATCCTATGAAAATGAAACTGAATAACAGACTGAGAAAATAGCAGAGGTCTCTATATGGAGAGTTGAAGTATAGAGAAAAACATGTAGTCATTTACTGGGAATTGGGGAAGGACACTGTGAGCAAAACATATTTTTTCTATCAGTACCGTACAGCAGCGGTAGACGTATACATATATATTTACAGGAAATATCAGAAAGGCAGAACCACAGAACACAGTCAGGCCAAATTACAGTCGAATTGTTTTCTCCGTGAATTAACTCTCTCAAAGTGAATTAAAATATTACCTTTAAACTAATGGAAATATTTGTGGAAAAGCTTATCCTAGTACTAGCATGCTGGTCTTATGAAGCGCGGGGCTATTAGAGAATCACAGAATCATAGATTATCCTGAGCTGGAAGGAACGGAAGAATTAAAAAACCTTGCAAGATCACTTTGGGGAGAACTATTTTAATAAAATATATCTTTCTTTTGTAGAATACTTCGCATCCAACAAGGCACAAAGTGCCATATCTGAAGTCAGTATGTTGTACTGATAGGATGGGATAGATCCCATCACCTGCTTAACGTTAAAACTCAACAACATGAATGGCGTAGGTGCTAGTGTCTAAAAAGCCTAGGCAGAAGTATCCCAAAACTATTAGTAAAAAACTTTGAAACAATTGTGTTTAAATAATATTTTTTCTATTAGTTTTATTCTGCTTTTAGAAGTTGGTGTTTTCTGTCGTTTCCCTGCAACCATACTGATTAAAAAGTGATTTGAAAAAAATCCCAACCCCAAAACTCTAAAATATATCCCAAGATTCATGAAAACATATAAAACAAGAATCTGGTGCTTTAAAGTGGAAACAAATGCTGTAAGATCCGTGATATAATGCTCATAACAGGCAGTACCTCCAAAGGATATTATGGTGCTGAAAACAGAAAACTTTCAAGAGTATTTTATTCCTCTTGGAAGAATGAAAAAGAGCAGGTGAAAATGGAAGACTTTATGTAGAAAAACCTGTAGTCACTATGGTTGTAGCACAGGAGGTATTACACCAGCCATATTTTAGACTGCTGCTGTGCCAACAGTTGGGCTGCTTTTCCATTGACATGGACTTAAATTAAAATTGAATAAGATTTAGAATTTCATTCTATTTTATGGGCAATAGATTTCAATCGGGATTTGCATATGTGGAAAGATTCCAGACAATAGACGTATAGAGTAAAAACATACGCCACATTTGTCCATCACTGTCTTCTACATTGGCATAGTTTTTCCCTACTTTACTACAAGTAAAAGAGTATTTTGGAATTTCACCTGCCTTTCTCATGGTTAACTCTCACTGGTAGCTTATAGTTTCTAAATCATTCATACAGGCAGACTGTGTTTCTTTGGAAAGCTGGAAAACCAGCTTGTACCAACTTGAAATATGGCACAAGAAACAAGAAGGAAACTGGTCTCCATTACATATTGCAGTCCCTGCACAATTAGCAATGAGAAAACATGTGTTTTAGGTCTCTCTTTCCAGGCTTGGAATTCCTCATATACATCAATTCAGCAGTCTTTCAAGGAAAAGAAAAGGAAGACAGCATTATGCTGATTTTAGCAACAGGGACATGAACAGTTATCAATGAGGACAGATGTTCTGAGGAAAATATTTGTTGTGAACTCCAGAAAATTATTTTAACATGTGTCCTGAATATTTATATTATATTCTTACTGGAGTGTTTAGAAAATACAGAGCTGATAGTAATACAGTTAGGAATTTCCATAAAGTCCGCTGCAGTGCTCGAGAAAGGCCAGCCCAGAACAGCTATTCCTGGCTATCCTCTGCTTCTTGGGCAAAGCGAAAGCTTGAACTCTTACTTACAGGATAGATGAGTACTCAGACCATGAGGGGTAATTATTTCCTGTTGCTAATTCAGAAAGGAATCATTAGTGTTTGGTGGGGAACTCCTGCATGGGCTTACCAAATTAAAAAAACTGAAGGAAAGTATGAAACAGATGTCTTGTGTGAGTCAGAGTACCAAGATTTTAATAATTTTGAATTTACAGTGTAATCACTTCAAGTTGTACCCATCAGCTCATTATCTATTTGGATGTCTGTCTCTCTGGATGTGTAACACCACCGAGTGTTAGTTTCTTCTTCCTTCCCTTTCTTTGGAAGACTCAACAGCTGATGTGTGTGAGAAATTTTTGGGAGGAAAGAGGGATCAATAATATGCTTTTTCCCATTGCCATTTGCATGCAGACAGGAGTATGTAATAGAGACCAAAGGGCCTTCCTTCTGTCATGTTTTAGATGCTACAAACTGGTTTTCCAGTTCTCTCAAACAATATAATCTCCGAAGTGTCCTTGGAATGGGCTGAAATTTTGTTTTGAAAAATGTCAAAACAGTTAGTTTTGAGCATTTCAGAACTTCCCTCTACCCTGAAATTTTGTCTTATAAAACAAAGTAGATGATTTGTGCCAGCATTATCCTTACTAATCACTGGAAACATCCTCTAAATCACAGAGATCCAGTGGTCACAAGGAGTAGACAATTACATCCTCCATGATGTGTAGCACTGATGAAGCATATCTTTATCTCTAGGAGAGTGGTGGGTTGGTTTTTTTGTTTTGTTTTTGGCTTTGATTTTTGTTTGGTTTGATTGTTGTTTCGTTTATTGGTTTGGGGGTTTTTGTTCTTTGGGTTTTTGGGGGTTTTTTGGTGGGGAAAATGACAGTGTTAGAATATGTTTGTAAGGGTCAGTTGCAAATTCGTAGGATCATAGAAAGGTTTGGGTTGGAAGAGACTTTAAAGATCATGTATTTCCAGTTATATGGTAAGGGAACCTTCCACTAGACCAGGTTGCTCAGAGCCCCATCCTACCTGGCCTTGAACACTTGCAGGGATAGGGGATCCACAACATCTCTGGGCGATGTTCCAGTGTCTCACCACCTTCACAGTAAAGAATTTCTTCCTAAAGCCTAATAAAAACCTTCCCTCTGACAGCCTGAAGCCATTCCCCCCCGTCCTACCTACATGCCCTTGTAAAAAGTCCCTCTCCTGCTTTCCTGTAAGTCCCCTTAAGTCCCCCTTAGTCACGAAGCCTGATTATCAAGACATCTACTTTGCAAATCATAGCAACATGAATAACAATGTTTAGTAATTACCTAGCACTGGTACAATGTGTGGGCAAAGTTTAATCACTTAACATCCTCAAGTGTGCCAACCCCTTCTCCACCGCCCCAGCATTGCGAAGGAGGAAACAAAGGAATTATTTCTGCTGCTGTGTAAGAAAGGGAGACTAAGAGGTGAAGTATGATATAAGGTCAAAATGACAACTCAGGGAGGGTTTTCCAACCATGGGCTGCTTTCCTTGGGCAGTGATAATAGAGAAAGCCACAGTGTTTTAGAGAAATGAAAGTCAGGCAGAGATCTGCTGAACTGGCAAGGGCACTTGCTCACTAAACCTCTCAGCACTCTGAGGAGTATGCATAAAACAAAAAATGAAAGGGTAAAAGCTGTAATCAGCGGTCATAGTGAAATCTGACATGACTTTGCAAGGGCATCTTCGGGTATTTAGTGTAAGGTGTTGTATGAACAGAAGGGTGTGAAACCTCTGCTTTGCATGAAGAGTCAGATGACTTCCAGGCAGCAAAATGAAAAAATGCCTTGGTTTTACTTCCTTCTGTGTTTGGACCAGATGATAATCCATCTGTGGCGATGGAGTCTCACAGCAGGACCACTTCAATTCTGTGCAAGACAAGATTTTTCAATCCTATTCTGGCATGTCTTTTGACTAGATTAGGACTAGTATCCAGACAAGGAGCTTGTGTTAGTGTTGAATGTTCAGTCCTCTCCAGCATGCACTCCACAGATACCTGCTAAAGAACACAGATAAAACACTGGATGCCCCTAGGCCCTTGGCAAGTTCAGATATTTTCAGGGTACCTCCTGTGTTGTTTGTAATGATGTTGATTTTCAGGAAAGGCAGTGCAGGGGAGCCATCTGAACCTGGATCCTTCTCACAACCTGACTGTTCACAGTTCTTGGGCAACAAGACATACACTGGACCATGATGATCTGGTTCATCACTTTTGGGTGGAATAGGAAGCAAAACAGAGCTGGAAGAGACACAGGACTCTCGTTCTAACCATCTCCTGTAGGCGGTTGCCTAATTTCAAAATGATTTGGAGACATGTTATTGTGTGTCAACAGAAGAGAATGTTATGAGACAAGTATGTCAACATTAATGTGGCATCATTTATTAAAATATAAGGGATTTGGAAAATAGATACTATATTTCTGTATTAAAATACATTTCAGTGCAGCTGATGATTTACCACAGAACAGACAATGCTTCGTGTGATAATTTGAATGTAAAGATAAGTAACAGGTCTGAATCTAGCCTCCCCAGGCAGGAGAGTGTACTCAAATTCAGACCTGCACTCAGAAGATAGCACGACAGAGACAGATATCATGGCATTTTTCTTTGTTTTTTGCTTAACTTCTTGTCTCAGTTTATGATAAAATACTTGTAGCACTGCATTGTGGGCAAAGCACTGCAATGGGACTAGGAGACCCTGTTTGTGTTCCTAGATTTGCCTTTCTCAGAGGCTGAATGATCATGAATCATCCCATTGCTCTGTGCTTCTATTTTCTTACCTGCAAAATTGGATGCTTGGCAAGCATCCTTCTCTGAAGTATGAGGAGATTTAGTGAACAAATTAGCCAAGTAACCTGCCAAAACTATAACCAGTATTAACAAAAAGTGAGTTGGCAAAATCCTTTAATCCAATACTTCATTCTCCTGCTATTCTTAGAAGTTTAGTTGTAATGTGAGACCAAAGGGAGCTCATCTGAGAGGTGCAGCTTGCTGTAGATGAGATGTGTGTCTGACAAGTTTAACAAGGCAGCCTAACCCAGCACAGTCACGCCGAGTGAATAGCTCTCTGTAGAAGGCAGTATTCCTGACTTAATATTTCAGCTCCTGGAATTACATCTTCTGCTTGGCTGGAAAATTACAGCAATTAGTTGTGTTCACTTGTGTTGTGATTTTTTCTTAATATGTTAGGAAGACTGAGCTGTTTGAGTAAAGAATCTTTCCCAAACTCCCTTCTTTCAGCTCTTCTTTCACTCTCTCCAGTAATTCAGCACAAAAGCACAGTTCAGATTAGAACCTGTAATGGCAGAAATTGGGCTTCATGACTCAGTCCCTTTTCCATCTGTATGTTTCTGACTGAATAAAGATTGCCATATATAACCGGAATCATTTTCACTCTCCCACTTGACATGTCCTTTCCAACACTTTGCCAAAGAATTGCTCCATTGACTCACGGCCAGTCATTGAACGTCAGCAGGTGTCCCCATCTTGTAAAATATGCTCGATTTTCCTGTGTGTATAAGACCACATTTAGCTGACCCATATCATGTCTTTGTGGTTGCCTTGCATAGCAATCCAGATGTTTCAATCAATAGGTTTGTTCAGTGGGCTGACATTTGAGTCCACTTTGAATTGTGAGTCAACTTTGAATTTTGGTGGGACCTCCATTCTGTCACCATCCCTGGAGGTAATTAAAAGGCATGTGAATATGGTGCTTGGGGACATGGTTTAGTGGTGGACTCAGCAGTGCTATGTTAGTGGTTACACTCGATGACCTTAAGAGTCTTTTCCAAAGGAAATTATTCTATGATTCTAATTTCTAGCACAGAATCACAGAATAAAAATGGTTTGAGTTGGAAGGGGCTTTTGAAGATCATCTAGTCCAACCTCTCTGCCGTGGGTGGGCACGTTAACTTTGCATTTGTTTACAATGCTTTGAAGCATCCTTCAATAGCACTACCACCTTACTTTCATGTCAACACTTAGAGCAATTAAGTTATTGCTTTACCAGTTTTAACTTTTTAAACTAAAACCAAGATGTGCATTGCATAGCGTTATTACCTCAAGCAGATTACAGTACTAATTATGCAGTACCATGTCTGTTGTGAGATGTGTCCCATCTGTCTGTGCTGCTGTTCCCAGGGAGTTCTAGCATGCAGCTTTTCAGCCTGCCATTGTTGATGAAATTTGGTTCTTTTCCCTGAAAACTGACGATTTCCCTGGTAGTAGTAGTCTAGGTCTATTCCACAGGTGGAGGTCCTCTTTCAAGAAGCAAATGAAAAAGATTTGGTGGCATTAGAGGTCATTAGCTGAGCTGGAAGGAGCTGCTGGGGAAAGGGAGAGTTTCTTCCAAGGAATATCCAAGGAGTCATGTGGGGCTGAGATGGAGAGTTCTAATCTTACCTGTCGGGAACCACTTTAATTTTCATCTGTTTTTGATGAGCTACAGACATCTTCCATTGCAGCCTGTGTGAACTGAGCCCATGAGTGCCCTCTTCCTGATTCTCTCTCTTTTCTTTTCCCTATGGGCCCCTTCTTTCTTTCTTTCCCTTGTAGGCTCCTACCTGCACTCCATTCATGTACTGCAGCTTAAAAGCAACTGATTTCTTCATAAGACTTTTTCCCCATTACATCCATCAAAGCAGAGCTTAGCTCCTATACAAAAACATTTTCCCCAGCTATCCTCGATACTGCTGTTTCAGGGCTCTGTATGCACTCAGAGACCACCCTGTCTGTCTTCTTCGATGGGACTTGTTTTCATCCATGTCCTGTTTTCATATTATACACACATTAGTGCAGGTGAAATGGCACTGAGGAATTTTAATCACAGCCAAGCAGGAATGAGTGTTTTAAGTACCAAATACTCTGCTCCCACAGATAGTAGACAACCTTAGAGGAATTTAGTATGATATATCATTGCATTCGTGCTGGAACCTCGTTTGTCCTGTCCTGAATCTGGAGGTGAAGAATGCAAAAGCAGCAGAAGTGCACTTTGGACCATGGAAAGAATGCAAACAGCGTTTCACAAAAGGACAGCAGTAGAAAGAATGTTTAAATCTCTAAGTGTCTGTATAGGACTCCATGGCAAGCTCAGTGGTTACTTTAAAAGAATACCAGAAATGAGTTGACTGTTGCACTGACCCTTTAACCACAAGAGAAGATTTTTTTTTTTCAGATGGTGTGTAAGAATAGGTTTGAGCCACAATGCAAACTCCTCGACCAGTACCGTAATTTCCCCCTTTTCCCCAACCACGTGTAAAAGAAACTTCAGAACCTGCCACGTAAACGCTACCCATTGATGAACCACTGAAGATTTTTCCAGGACCACACTTTAACAAAGACGCTTTCGAGGGATTCCCTTGATTAGCCAAAAAATGAAGGGTTCTTATCTAACACTATCTTGTCTAAATATACACAGCCTGTGATGACGAAATAAAAAAATTTCAAGACCAGGTATAAATACCACTGACAGGCTGATGAAGTTCAGTCGTCTACTTGCTTCTAATAGAAGATTTAACTATTAGAAGTTGAAGCTCTCTGCTCTTAGACCTGTTCTCCCAGAACTTATCTGAGCAGTTTAACTGAACCATCACCAAGAAAATGGCTTTCCAAACCTACAGCTTGTTTGTTCTGTCTGTCATCATGATTTCTTTTGGACATGTTGAAAATAGATTGAATCTTCTTCAACTTCAAAGTGATATAGACAAACTGAAAGCTGATTTTGTAAGTATAGTCTTCTGTTGCATTTCTCTTCTCCTGCTGCTTGTGCTTTACATATAGTTCAAACTTGAGCACTGCTTGACATACTCAATATGTAACAATAGAGGGTAATCATGGAACTAACTTTTTGATCATACCTTTTTTTTTCAAGAATATGGATAATTTCTTTTGTTTTACTAAGCTTTTTCATTAACCTGATTCAGTTTTTCAATAGTCATAGTTATTGCAGTAATTTGCATTTATTTCAGGGATGTTTTCTTTCATAACAGCTTCTCCTAGCTCAATTCAGCTTTAATTACATGGAATACTTTGTAACAAGAAATCTTAATGCAATTTATGGTGAATATCTGAATCTTTATTCAGTTCTGACCAGATGCAATTTACTGATTTTTTAAATTGTGTGTTAGCAATGTTAATGGGAGATTTAGTACTAGTTAGCAATATAAACAAATGGGAAATGAACATTTGTTTTAACAAATGCATTTGCTACTTATTTTAAGTTGTAGTAGTGTGTGGCTCAAAGGTGATTCCTACTTCTTATTCTTTTGCATCCTCCAGTCATTTTACTTCCACATGTGTGACTGTGATCTGGCATGGGAATGTCATCTGGCATGATACTCTTTCTTGTCAAATAGAATTTTGGTAACTTGATAACTGTAATGTTAATTCACCAGTCTTCACCTGGGAGGCATTAAACTAGTACACAGCTGAATTCAGCAGGGATTAGTCACAGAGACAACAGATCTACAATAAAGTCACTTTTAATTAACAGCTTTTATTTTCAGTATAATTTTGTTGGGGTTTTTTTCCCCTCTAAATGCATGGAAAAACCTGCAACAGTTTGCTCCTACTTTCAGCTCTGATTTTTCCATGATTTTGTCATAACTTTGTGCGAATGACAGTTGAAGTTCAGTAGTCAGAGAACCACTCTGAAGTGGTAAAGACTCATGTGACACTTCAGTGTTTGCAGGAAACTGGCTGTAAAATTGGCATTGTATCTTAGATTTGTCATTAGCATAGACCAGAGACAGTCTTACTAGAGTATATATAACTCTGTTGAAGAGATCCTGAGGCATGGTGCACTTTTTGCACTGACATTAAAACTTTGCTCCACAGCAGGTGCTCCCCACCTTTTGGAAGTAGAAAAGATCAGTTTGGTAGTGGGCTCAGCAAGGGGAGCCAATCAGGCTAGGAGGTTTCTGTCAGACTGCAAGTTTTCCCATTGCACTCACTGTATTTAAATTACTAACCAGACAAAAGAAGGAAATAGTCACTGTTGTATACAAAAAGGAAAAAAAAGACACACAGAAGAGGAAATGATTCAGTTTGCCTTTCCTTGGTAGGAGAGTTGTATTACTCTTTGTTTCCTAGAACCAGCTGCCAACATGTGATGGTTAAACCCTGTGAGCCTCTCAGATTAGCCCACTAATCTTGCATATCCCCATGCCTGACTGTGGGCTACTGGGATATTCTCCAGTTCTGCAAATTATAGTTTTATAGTAAAACCCGTTCATTCTTGTTCCATATGAGATTTTACTGAGACTGTATGAATTTAAGGTCACAGATTACAAACTGCTGGACTTTGACTGACCAGAAAACATGCTAAGATCAGACCTAATGATTTTCTAGCCAGTTGCTGTGCTTATGAGCTTGTATTTTCATCTGTCAATAGCAAAACTTACAGGGAGCATTTGGGAGAATAGATGTGCTAAACATGTCTATTCAGATGAGTTATAGCAGGAGAAGACATTGAAAAGTGGACTAATACCACTTCTGATACCAGGCAGCCAAGCAATGGGATTTGGTGGTTAAAAAACTGAAAAGCGTTGTGATAACTATAGGCCAGATGTGCAAAAATCTGAATTTTGCTGCTCATTTGAATAATGAACACAAATTTGCCGTGTGATAAATATTGTTTGTATAACAAGTATGTTTGTTCTTTTTTGCAGAACTCGAGTCATTCTGATGTAGCTGATGGTGGACCTATTTTTACAGAGAGGCTGTCAAGCTGGACAGAGGTGAGTCAAAACCAGATATGATGAAGCATCTCAGGCACTTTGTAGGGCACTTTTGGTACAAAGCAGCTCCCAGAACCAGCGTAATTAGTTGCGGTAGGATGAACATGAGCAGAGCTCTCTTCGGTAGCTTGGAAATGACACAAAAATCCCCACAAAAAAGCTTTATACTGCACCATGAACCGACTCTGAGTTAGAGCCAAGCCTGGGAGATGGGTTGCAACATCATCTTTATTATCTTGTTTCAAGCAGCAGAGAACGCCTGTTTGCTGTGTTTTATCTTCCTTCCTTTCCCTGCTGATCGGCACTCACGGACCTTTCTTTTTGATCGAATTTTTCCGCAGAGAAATGAAAAAAGGATCATCTTGAGTCAGATTATTTCCATGTACTTGAAAATGCTTGAAAACACTGACAGGTCAAAGGCTCACGTCAGGAACTTATCTGAGGAGCTCCACACTCTGAAAGAAAGCCTTTCTGATGGCTCAAAGAAGATAGAAGATCTCAAGGACCTGACAAAACTTCAGGTAAGGCTCTTCCTTTGCCTCCAAAGCTCATGATGTTATTTTTTCCAGTTGTGATTTGAGTGTGATTCAAGCCAATAACACTTCAGTAACCTATGTGGTAATCCCTGCCTAGCTCAGATCATGCTGGAAAACCAAACATTTCCAGCTGCAGGGGCTGCTGCAGGTCTACAGTGTGGAGTAGTGCTGAGTCTTGCTGCAGTCTGGCACAGAGGTGCTGGCAACACTGTCATGCAGTCTGTACCCCAGAGCTGGCACTGACACAGCTGTTTGCGGCATAGAAATTGGTTGGGGAAGTTGTGCCCGGCTATGGAGTGCTCTGTGGCTTTTGGAACACTTGGCTCAGGATGCTCATGCCAATGGCACAAACCACCAACCTCCACAGAGGGCTGCAAACAATGCCCCAGTGGAATCAGCTGCTTCTAACGACAGGGTAGCTCTGTTTCACAGAATATGGCTGGTCTGTGGCAGGTTGCGAAGTAGCACAGAAAGTGGAAAACAAAAATCTGTGACAGAGTGGCTCTTTGTTGTGGGAATTAGGTAGCAGAGAACTGAAAATTGCAGATGTCCTTTTGTTTCACCCTGCTAGCAGGGTATCCTGCCGGCTGTGATCAGTAAACCATTATAGCTCTCGGCATGACTTTTGTTCCATTTGTTTCTTACTTATTACAGATGAGTGACTTGAAAATTCAGCGCAAGGCTGTGAATGAGCTGTTCGTCGTCTTACAAAAACTGGGGGATACCTCAAGTTCCCACAAAAGAAAAAGAAGCCAGTTTCAGAGGCTGTGCAAATGCTAGTGCCATCTTGTCTTTTGTACTGAGCTACTGTGCAAATCTTGTGACAAGAAGTTTTTTATTTCAGTCTTTCTATTGATTTATTTTATACATTTATTTATTAATATTTAAGTGCCTTAAATAATTATTTATAAAGAAATAATAATCAAAGTATTTATACTCCCTAATATTATATAAGAGATGACTTTGTCTTAAAATCCTGTCTATTTGTTATATGTTTGTTGACCTGAAAATACAGAATGAGGCAATGTTTACCCAGTTTCCATATGGAAATCTTTAAATGACATGGTATGGTACCCAGCTTTCCATCTGGTGCTGTCTTGAAAGAGGGATGTTACAAGATAAGTCTCATCTATTTGGCATAGAGATACAAGCACCAGTACAGGGAAGTTACTGTATTCAGGAAAACATGTTTATGTCTGCTTACTACTAAACATATCTAAATCCAAATCAAGCAAGTAGACATACTTAAAGATAAGCAAATGTTGAAGCACATTTCTGTGCTAGAGGATTGATGAATTTCTGGTTACCATTATTATTATTATTATTATTATTATTATTATTATGCACTGAAGTTACCAGGAGGGCAGTCTACTTAATATCTCAAGAGAATGTGACTAACTGTATTGCACTGACTTAACTTAAACTCTCAGATTTTAAAAATTTCTGCTGGGTTTTTTTTTGTACTGAACCATTGAAATGTGTCTGTTGTAATTTTATTTATTTGGAGGTAATAGTATGGAAGTTTTTATCTCAAGGACTATATTTTTGCACTGGAATATTATTAAAAACTTTGGATTTTTAAATAGACTTTTTGAAATTTGAATATTAAAAAAATAAATAAATAGAGAGATAAATTTTTAAAGTGTGTTTTCATGTTTATTCGTCATCATCTCTGTGAAAAGTAAAACACTAGTTTTGTTCTACATTTTCACAGAAGATGGTCCTGCCCAGGCATATAAAACATATTTCCCTCCTGCGTGTCCAAAACTTAGGAAAGGATAATGTTTTTAAAGAAATATGGCAGAAGAGTCTAAAATTCCCAAGTTTTTCTTGTATCTGTTTGAGAGAACATTTTGCTCTTGAGAAGGCATTGATCATTTGAAATTTGTTATTCCTGTGGTTTAAGAGAAAAAACTCTCTCGAATTTCTCTGCATGTCAAAGTGATGGAGCCCAGACTGAGCTCAGCCCATCTGCTGGGCTCTCTGCAAGTGGTGTAAGCTGGAGGCCCGGGGTGACTTGGGCCGGTCTCACAGGCTTCCAAATTCTCAGGTCCTCAGGGCTTTACCATGCAAATTAGCTGGGGATAGACTGGCTGAACTGACTGGGGATGGGGCAGATTTTCCTTGGCATTCCTGCCAACATGAGACTTCAGACTGCCCCCTGAGATTTGACTGAATCAGCAAAATCCAGAAATAGCAGCACATCACACCCAAAGTTTAGTTGCAGTAAGTCCTACAAGTTTAGTTGTAATTGTTGCAGCTGTTCCTACTCCCATGGGCTCAGCTGTCTCCCCTGGTGCAAGATGCCTTCATTCATACCCACATTTGACAGTCTAACAAAGTGACTCTGTGATTCTGGAGACTCGAACTGATCTTGAAGGAAACAGCTGTTCGTGTTTATATTCATCACAGACATGCATATGCGTGGGAGATGCAAGTGAAATTTCTCCTGTAGGATTTCTCCAGTTCTAGGACTAAGCATGAGAAGCCTCAGTAAGCATTTAGCATAGACAATGAGTCCTTCTGTGCTCTTAGATGAGATATTAAAAGGAGACTACCTCACCTTTGCCAGGTGCAGCAAGTTCTATTGAAAAAAATACAAAAAAAAGAAAGGAAACTAGAAAGAAGTTAAAGAAAAGGAAGAAAAAAGAGAAGAGAAGAGAAGAGAGAGAAGAGAAGAGAAGAGAAGAGAAGAGAAGAGAAGAGAAGAGAAGAGAAGAGAAGAGAAGAGAGAAGAGAGAAGAGAAGAGAGAGAAGAGAAGAGAAGAGAAGAGAAGAGAAGAGAAGAGAAGAGAAGAGAAGAGAAGAGAAGAGAAGAGAAGAGAAGAGAAGAGAAGAGAAGAGAAGAAGAAGGAAAAATGAAAAACCCAACAGAAAGGTCAGAAAGGTTAAAGTTTCATTAGTCGCTGGCAGTGAGACAGTGTGTTTCCCCACTACTCCTGAGTGAATTAATACTCTATTTCTTGAATTTAAAGCCAAGACTGGTTAGAAACTACTTTATTAGACTATGAACTGTAAAATCTACAGTCCTTCCACACCCTGCAGTATGGTTCCATGGAAACACAGTCAAGGTAATTGCATCCAGAAGAAATAACATTTCCCTACCCAACCTGCTTTAGCTGTGTGTACCCAACCCTGTGCTCTGTTCTCCCCTGCATTCCTGAAGTTATCACATTAAATCTGGCTCAAAACAGCAAGTGTTTTGTGGGGAGGTTTTGCTCCATCACACAATTTCCTGGGTTCTTCTCATCCTAGTACTGGGTAGCAGAGAAGCAGAGAAGGAACGAGCAGCGCAGAGATGGAATAGCAGCAGTCACTGCTGACAAAATGTGTTTGTATAATCTCATTTCAGTGGTTTGGTGGTTTGGTGTTCTGTTTGTTTAGTGAATTAGTTGGATTGTTTTCCTTCTTTTTTTCCTCCATAGTATCCTTATTTCCAACGAATTTTTTTAAGCAACTTGAAACCCTTCATGTTAAACCTGACACCAGACATTGTAGAGATTCACCAGTGCTACTACAGTTACCTAACCACTCAAAGAAATTTAAAGAATAAGTTTCTCATATTGACCTGACTTTCTCTGCTCACAGTAAGTCTGTGCAATTTCTACAGAGTGCTCAAGATAAACTGCTGAACAATCCTCACTTTGTTCTGTTACTGTGACAATAGTGGTAGAGAAGAATATAAAAAAAACAGCCTCTACAAAACCATATTTTTTCCATCCCATCCCATCCCATCCCATCCCATCCCATCCCATCCCATCCCATCCCATCCCATCNCATCCCATCCCATCCCTTTTTTGTATGGTATGTAATTGAATACTTCACAAATTAGGTGAATCACTTTTAACATGAAAACCTGTCATCTCTTCTCTGACATTCACAGGAGTCCTGGATCTCCTTTTCTATGTCATTCCTCACAATATCCAAGTGAGGAAAGCACTTCCAGCTAAGCTAAATGTAAGGGTGAAATTAATTTTAATGGCTACCATAAATATTTCTACAGAAAAACATAGCATAAGTTTTGGCTGTTTTTGACGGAAGGTCAGTGCAATTTCTCCCACCTGCACAATCTGAGAGTGTTAATACATGTGCATGCTTGGGAGTGAACAGATATTATCTACTATTTAGTAGTTAAAATTAGAAAGGGAAAAAGTCAAAAGGAAAGACACAATTGTCTGAGAATCTCACTTTGTTTTATGCATCACTTCTGTAGCACTTTAATTCTGTCCTTACTCTCTATTCTTGCATACTATCAGCCCTGATTTTAATCTGCCATTTTATCACCTTGTCACTTTGTATTTTGAAGTAATTTAATAGTTTTCTGGGGCTGGACCTCCTCTCTGTATCCTGCATAACTTAGTACATCAGCAAACTTAATTATGAATATTAATAATTTACTACAACTACCAAACTTAATTGTGAATATGAATGACTAAGTTAATGTGAATAACCCAGTGCATCAGCAAACTTAATTCACAATTCCCCCTGTTTCTCAAACTGCCAATGGCTACATTTTAAACTGTGGTATTATTAAGGTTGGAAAAGACTCTAGGACCATGGAGTCCAACTGTTAATGCAACACCACTGTGTTCACCCCTAAACCGTATCCCCAGCTGTCACATTCACATGCCTCTGGAATACTTACAGGGGTGGTGATCCCTGCACTTCCTTATGCAGCCTATGCCAGTGCATGACCAGTGGCACAGGCCCCAAGCAAGCCCTCTCGTGAATGAACCCACTTAACTGCAAAAACCATTTACTGATTCCTGCTCCTTTTTTTCTTATATTTTAACCAATTGCGTATTTGTGTGAGGAATTTCTTATCATGTAATAGCTCAACTTCTTTGGTAGCTTTACAGTGACACTCATAAGGGATTCTTTTGAAGCTCAAAGACATAGTGGTACTTCATCTCCCCCTTGTCTATATTCCTTGACTCATCACGAAACTCTACCATAGACAAGAAGTGTGGTATATCATGTCACGAATGTTACGATGTTTACTATTTCCTTTTGCACCACATTTATCCGTGGGCCTGCTCTGTCTCGGTACTGTGCAGTAAGGATGTCAGTTTTACTGGTTTGCAGTTTTCTGGGATTCCCCTGAGGCTTTTTAGAAAATCAGTATCCAAGAAGCCCACTTTGTGCATCCCTGGTGTTGGGGCAGACTCAAGAGTGGGTTGGATCCTGCACACTCCAAAATCTGTAGTTCAGCTGTTTTAGCCTTGAGTCCTGCAGGACTCCCTGGTGAGGGCTGCCAGCTCAAATCTGTCCATGCCTTCATCTTCCTCCACTAGTCTAGGAGTGACCATGGGATTATTTTTTTGTGCGTGGGAAGTAGAAACAATAAAAAGTCTAAAAAGGTCTGGAGGTGTAAAAACTCAGACTTGTCAGACGGGTGTGGGATTTTCAACCCAAAAATAGCTAATCATACAAAACTCTCACCTCTTTGTTTTCTTGTGTGGGGCAGAGTGATAACAACTTCTGCAATGAATGGGATGTATGTAGGCTGCTGAAGTAGGCGAGGAGCAGCACAGTGGCCTTGCAACAGCAAAAATATTACTTCTGGGTCTTATCTAGCTGTTGGTCCTCATGCAAGATAGCAAAATAAGGCCATCTGTCTTCCAGCTTCCTCTTTCATTCTTTTATTTCCACAGTTCCCTCTCACAGTAAGCAGAGTCTTCCCAGCAAGCAATAAGGAAGGTGTATGCCAAAAATCTACCTGCAGAAAAAAGCAGAGTAGTTCCTTGATCTGTAGCAAAACCAGCTATGTCCGTATGGGGGTCACATTATGCAGAGGGAAACTGGAATCGAAGAGGGCTCCATTGCCCATCTCACAAAGTGGTGAGTAACCTCTTGCACCACTCCTGCTCGCTGCTCTCACAGGCAAACATGTCAGTTGCGAGATTTCCCTCTATGTCATTGGTTAAAGACGACCTTGACCTTATAAAACAGAAAGCAAACCAGTCAGGCAAACCTGGTCTCTAAATCAGCTCAGGGTTGTGAGTTTAACAGGAACAAATGACACTCAGTACTTCTTCACAGATTGGATCTATGTTATCAAAAAGATGCAATAAAATGTATCTTTGTGCATAAACATTTCCACAGAAAAGTATTCTTGAAAAATATATCATCATGTACAATGAATCACAGAATCACAGAATGACTGGGTTGGAAGAGACCTTCAAGATCATCGAGTCCAACCCATGCCCCAACACCTCAACTAAACCGTGGCACTGAGTGCCACATCCAATCTCTTTTTAAACGCATCCAGGGATGGTGACTCCACCACCTCTCCGGGTAGACCATTCCAGTACTTTATCACTCTTTCTGTAAAAAACTTTTTCCTTATATCCAACCAAATCCAATGACACCAAAGGAAAGTCATTCCACAATTCATGATTTTATTTTATCCTAAGGCTGTTAATGTCACCAGAGGTAAGGAAATTCCCCCCCACAGTCACCCTTCTGATAGGTTCCTGAAGGTCAAACTTGTGTTGCTAACTGGAAACTGTCCCTCTGGGGCATGCACTGCTGTCCTCAGTCCACTTTCATGTCTTCCTGCATTATCATCTGGTGTCCTCCTCCACAGATTTCTGGTTGCATCTTTAAAAACTGAAGACTTCAGTGATTTGTGATCTTATAAGGACAAATTTAGACTTCCCACTTTCACTGCATGTTTAGAAGGACTATTGAACAGAAACACTATGCAAATAATGCTGCTCTAGCAATTAAAATTTATTTTCAGGAATTTATAAGATATTTTCTCCCCACTTGAGCTACATGATTACACTATTTCAAGGAATCATTATGATAAATTCAGTTTGAAATACTTACCTACACTGAAAATTTGGCTACCAGGCTAAACAGATGCTAGAGAATTCCCTCTTACCCAATTTATGGCAATAACCATGCACAGTTCTTTACTATCTCTAGTGAAAATCCAGTGGTATGCTGTTCACTTGAGGTATATAATTCCTTGTGCAGTTGGTGCTGCTTGAGATTTCTCTTACAGGTTGATTGATCTAAAAATTCACAAAAGTCAATGGAAAGATTCCTTGTGATTTAAAAGTGATTGGAACAGGGAAACTGGATTCTGGATATCAATATAAGCTGCTTTTTTTTAAAAAAAACCCCCTCATAACTAGAGTGGGGTGCCCAAACAAATGACTCTAATAGATGTAAAATTATAGAAGAGGTTGAGAGTTTAGAATAGATCCTGCACTTTAATGAATTTGTATCAAAACCAATCAGCCATGTCCACATTATTTGCTGAGAATATTCCTATTTCCCCTAAATAGTCTCAAAATTCCTCACATTTGAACCTGGTATACAGTCTTGAGAATTATGATGAATGTGAGTTGCTTCACATCATCAGAAACCCACTACACACAATGGGCTTTATTTAATTTGGATAGTCCAGCCTTACTAGCTTTTGGTTCCTGAATCAGGCTTCTCTTTTGGCCACTCCAGACACTCAGGCAACGCCTTTTACTCAGTGATGGAAAGATTTTATTACTCACTGTAAAGATAAACTGTTTTGGTTTTGATTACAAATAAATATGCTTAAGTCCTTTCCCTTATATAGGACAGTAGAAAAATGTTTGGAACAAAGTGGCTGTGAATTTATGGAAAGGCCATAATTTATTGATAAATGACGAAAGTCTTAAGTTACCTAAAATACCACAAAATTATTAATTTAAAATGCATACAGTACCTCTCAGAGACTTCTAGAAAATACTTAAAATGCTGTCAACTGCCCTATGTCATTCATGTGCTTGTTCTCTTAGCTTGTTCATTAACAGAGCCATTTAATAAAAATGATCTATGAATGAACAAATTGTTGTGATTTTTCATCTGACACAAACAAGCAATGAGTCCAAAAGTCCAGCTGGTGAAATTCATGTTGCCTATCTAGTAACTGGGGTTTTTTTTCCATAGACTTTGTAAAAATTATTTGCTTCTTAGATGCTGAAAAAATTGATGTGGTTTTCAGATGGTGTTTATCACAAGTGGCTAGTGACATGGATATGAACGGAAAAAACTATTCATTTTAAAACCTTGAGCTGGTCTTAGTAAGCTAGCTCTTCATTTCAGAAAGTTCTTATGAATTCTAAAATTATGTGTAGACCAACCACACAAATGCTACATGAACACACTGTATGGAAAGATCAGCAATTAACAGAAGATATTTTCATGCATTTGCACCTGTTTCAAAAATAAGCCACACAGAGATGGACAAAAAAGTATCTTTTAATATGCACAGAGAAAAATCCCAAATGAAAAGTAAAAGTCACTTCAGCTAAGTAGTTTCTGTTCAGTGACAGAAATTGCTTCTCAACAAGCCTTTCACATGCCATTAAAAAAAAAAAAGAACCCAAACAAAACCAACCCCAAACTTAGATTTGCACATTTTTCAGAAATGATGTTTGACTACCTGTGGAACCCACTTACTGAAAGCTCTGTCTCAAACCAAAGGTGCTATTTGAGGGTGTAAGAAGCACTGTCTGGCCTGACACTGACTAAAGTTAAGAAATAGCTGTGCTGCTTCCACAATTTTTAATAGCCCTAGGCACCCTTTTAATCCATACAGTGCTCACTTCACGTGTTTTTTATTTTGTTAGACCATGTATGACATCAATTAATAGGTTTTCAATTTTGCTAGGCCAGTTTCTACTCCAAAGGGGCTTTTCTGATAAACTTTCTGAAATGGTGAGAAAGTGACTGACAATGCAGAAGCAGAATTTTCAAGAGGACACTTTTAATACTGGATAGGCTCCTTTTTGATTTATTTGTCAGGATGATCTATAATTTCCAGGACACGCTTGTGTGCATTTCTCTGAGGGGCATTTCTGAAAGCACAAAACAGTGATGTGGCAGGGATCTTGGGAAACATTAAGTTAGGATCTCAGTCTGAGTCAGCATTTCCCCCTGGGTGGGACGAAATATGAAACACATCTGCCCTGACCCTCTTCCCACATGGATAGTTCTGCTCCTCCTGGTGTCTGTGTTTCCCTGTATCTTCTCTGAACTTAAATTCAGGGTAAACAATCTACAGCTGAGCATTTGCTCAGTGATTCAGACAGGTAAATGAGCAAGGCTTGGGACTTAACCTTCTTCCTTAGTCCTTGTTTCTGGTTCAAATTTCTATTGCTTTGCTATGTTTTCTTTCTAACCCCTCACTTTTCTCTCTGGTCACCTGTGACTCATTTTCTCCCAATTCCAGGAAATTTCCCTGATTTTTTCACACGGCTTGGCCCTTCCCAGAGCCCAGCCTTCCTGAATCTATGACTAGGGCCAAAACTCATCCTTTCCTATGGATCTCTTCTCAGGGCTTACTGCTTCCCATGAGATGTGACCCACATAATTCTGGCTGAACACAAAGGAAATCTCTGTCCTATGAATATATGTGTGTTTGTATTTATACAAACGTGAATACATATTAATACCTGTCTATTTTCAGAAAAGTCCAAACCACCCTTCCTCTGCCTTCAACCCCTCCATATCTTAAGAGAATTGCACATTTTTCTGCCACATACTTTAGCCGTTTCTAAAAATAATTATTGACTTTATTGTGATCCTTCTAATCTTCTCTCTGTTCTTTATTCTTTTTTATCAAACCCACTTGCACTCTGGGTTTATGGAATTTATTAGCACCTTGTAGGCTCCTATCAAATATTGGTGGCTAATTCAGTTGAGCTGATATTGTAATGCTCTGTCCCTATCATCTTTTGTGGTATCCATTATTTGGAGAGATTCTTACTCACATAAGAAATAATGAATCTACCATTTAAGTGTGGGAGTTTTACTTCTTGTCTGGCTATTTCTTACCTGTAGCTAATTGGTTTAATCTTCAGAGGAAAGTCTGTGGGTTTTATTCCTTTTTACTGTTTTCTTCCTGGTAGTTATTGTCAGTTTGTCTGCGTTTGAGCCAGAAGAGACAATGCCTCTTCAGCCACAAGAATATGCAAAGACAGGTATAACAAATTTAGATCCAAGTAGCTTCTGCTATTCTGATATATCAGAATAGCAGTTACTGTTTTTCACCTCCAAGAAGGAGTGAGAGGGGATAGACGGTCTTGAGTTTAAAAATGTCTGACTGAGGGTTAGCTCAAGAAGAAAGATGAATTTCCTTTGCACTATCATCTTGCTTTGCCACCCCAAAGTAGTGGCACACAAAATTTTATCTCACTGAGGTGTGTATACACATGTGTAACTTGCCCCAAACCCAACTATTCTGCAGCAGGATTTATTCATTTATACTTATCACCTGGACTACACACTTGAGTTAAACCATCAAATAATATTGTTGAAGAGGAAAAGCTAGCTTTCATGTGCTTGAGAAGGCTGTGGTGAGGGGAAGGTCTGTAACAACATTCAGAAGAGAAGGTCCCAGGCAGTACCACCATCTGATAGCCTGGTTTTCTATCACCACGTCTGTCTCAGAGTGCCAGAGGCAAGCCAATTTTTCTTTCCTGCAGATGCACAATTTTAAGAATTACTGAGCTGTGTGGGTTGAAATTCACCTCTGGGCTGAGTGGCAAAGCACCTGCCAGGAACACTTCATGCAGTTCAGCTCCAACCCCCGCCTGCCTTCAGCTTGCACAGGTGGCTAAACCAACAGAAAACCAAACCATAGACCTTGTGAAATAGATGGTAATTGCTACACAGCTTACAGCAAGTAGGGCTCAAAGCAGCCCTGGATTCCCTGTGTGTGTCTAATATATAGCATTACATACCTGCTCTCGCTGGACCCCTTGCTAGCAGAGATGGTCTAGCCAACTGTATAAATTTTGGGGTGAACAAACTTCTATTAAGAAGAGGAATGAATCCCACTGTGATCTTACTCAGCTGTGGTCAAACCTAAGCAGCGAGCACAGTTTGCAGCAAAGGAGCAAAGACTTCAAATGTAACACATTAAAGTATCACTGGAGCGATCTTATTTAGCTGCTCTTTGGTGTAGCTGTTTGTAGAAACAAAGGCACTATATTAGTCACAGTGCTATTAAACAAGTTGTCTGGCTGACTCATAACAGCAAAGTGACAATAGAGTAATTAAAAATATGGGCAACAAAACACAGTTTATGGTTACTTCCCCAAGATAGTAAAGAAAACAGTGAAAAGGAGTGGCTAATGTCAAGTCAAGGGTGGTTATTAGTATTACAAGGACATAGAGAGAGGTTGTATCACCTAATGATTGATAACGCTGTACAAGAAAAAATTCATGGTTCACATGCTTTAAAAATCAGATTTTAAAACAATGCATTAAAATATTACCCCTACCAATTAAAAATTGCTCAGACACATCTGTATTGCAGATGCAGAAAGGCAGGGCAATCAAATGTCATGGAAATGAGTGAGAATTTGCCTTCTCGCATAAAGAGTGAGAAGGCAAATGTGGCTGGAGTTAAATAGGTTTAGGTTTACAATGTTTGTGAGTGTTTGTCTCACAGCCATGATCTCCTTTAATGCTGCAGGTGAATCATCACCTCCACAGCCAAGGAGTAAATCAACACAGCTTCAGGGGCTGCCACTGAAGGGATGAGGGGTGTGGGTAGCATTACAGCATCCACACTGCTACCTTAGGAGAAGCTGAATTCATTGAACATTTCCATCTAGCTCCTCAAGCCTTCCTCTCCTGGTCCCACATGTTTTCCAAGGAAGATAACATATTTCTGTATGTGGAAACCTACACAGGTTGATTTGCCCATGTTTGATATTTTACACTAATAAAGCAATTTAGTATGTAATTTCATTAATTCTGTATTTTCTAGGCTTCTTTACTCATTTGCCATTAGGCTGGAACAGTGCTTACATATATGACTTGATGTGGAAATGACTCATATTCACGTTCTTCAGTAATGGTCCGTACAGTGTTGGGGTTACCATCCCATTAAGCCTATTTGCTGAGCAAACGGGACTCTCAAGATACGGCAGTCTGGACTGCAAAGGCTGTAGGAATAATTTAATTACTTTTGCAGAATTTTCAAATTTGCTAATTTACATTGTATAAATTCTAAATTTTTGTGCCAGAGCTTACCTGGAAAGACTCATTTAATTTACCTTAAGGTAGAATTTGGAGTTTCCCAGCTGGAGGCCTGTGTCACAATGTTTCACTGTGATCAGTTTTGAGAGGGATAAAAATAAAAAAGAAGACTTTTTCTTACTTTCCTTCATTCCAAGTTGCTAATACATTAAGGTTAGATATTTATTATTACACTCATATTCCTCTTGAGGCAGATAGTAAGGTAGATACCTTAAAGTGAAGATAACAAGGCTGTGCGATCACATACAAAAGAAGTTCATAGCCACAACAAGAACCTTGGGAGGTTTGTATATAATTTCTCTACTTCCCTCCTAATGCAAAAGTTGTAGAAAATAGCCCAGATTCACTAAATCAGTTATTTCTGTTGGCTAAAAAATGTCCACTTCCTTTTGGATTCCTGAGGCAGATGGGCTGGCCTCATGATCTCTGCTTTTAGACACAGAACTTTCCAGCTAGAAGCTGTGAAATCTTTTAGTATTTTGCCTCAGCTCTATGCTCTTGGGAAACATGATCAGGGTGTGCCATATGAGGCTAACCAATTTTCTCATTGCAGAGGCTACAGTTCTGAGAGGGGTGTTTCTGCTACAAAAAGTGTCTAGTGAAACCACAAGCTGCTCCTGAGTCTTGTGTATACAGTAGGCTGTGGGCTCAAAGCCACTCCCAACAGGCCAGTGCTGACTTCATATTATGAGCACAATTGCCTCAAGTAAGTGCTCATAACTCTTTACCCAGGGAGTTGCTACCAAAAAAGTCAAGAAAATATATAAATATTGGTAGGTCCAGTAGGTCTCACCAATTGTGTACACAGATTTGTTTCATCAGCTCTTGACTGAAACGTGGTACAACAGACTTTAGAAGACCAATTTGAAGCAGACATGTGGTCCTAAAAGACTTTTATCCCAAAAATAAAAACATTATTTACTGATAATTTATACCAAGCCAGCAGATGTGTAGGTGAGTGAGGAATCTCCTGTCTACTTTGTCATAGTGCTGGAAACTGAACACCACCAGATTCTAAAACAGCCTGGATTTTTCACAAAAATTATGTTTAACTGTGATACAGTTCAGTGTGTGAAGCAGCAGAAAAATGGCCTCGGGATAGAAGACATCTCTACAGCACTCAGAAGGTGAGAAGGAGGTTAAAGAGCCATGCCAATGCGTACAGGTAGATTTTGACACAAAGGGGAAAAGAAAATCTGCTGAGTGATGCAGTGGGAACGGGAACCTGGTTCATGTGGCACGTGGAGAATGCTTAGACTCAAACATCTTGAGCCAATATAAACAAGAAGAATGCATTGCTGAAGGCCAGAAAAGGGGTGTTGAAACAGAACAAGAGTGAAAATGAACAGATGATAAACACCTGGCTGTTAATTTTTAGAAACGTAGATTAAAATGGTATTGTGTTTGGTAGGAGTGTATTTGCACGTCCTGTAGATTTTACAAGACTCAGTGACAGCTGGGATGTGACGACTCACAGACAGTGGACCGAAAGAGATACCTGACTTGCAGGCCTGAGGAAAGGTTGATAGCCTGGATCCAGGAGGAAGCGTGATTTCATTTGGCACTACTGAACTGAAGCTAGTGTTGGTCATTCGGAGAAACTACAGGGACAAGTCGCGAAGGTGAAGAACATCCTCAGCCTAAACAAACAGATGAAGCTACATGCAGGGCAAGGGAAACGTCACAAAAGTCAGGATATTGAGACAAAAAATGGCGGTTGACCCTTGAATGAGTTTGGGATACTGGCTATGAGTCTGGTCAGGGAGAAGTCTGGAAAGACTGAGAACATCTACTCCAGTGGAGCACAAGAAGCAGAAGACATATTTATCATTTGGCAAGGTGGACATTTTCAAGGCAGTGGTTTTATATGTGGATAGCATTATCTCTTTCCGTGTCTTTTCATGATGAACTGAGGCCAGGCTTATCAACCCTCAATGAATGTAGCTGATATGGCATGAAAGAACATGAAAAGTATGACTAAAGACATATCAGATAAAGAGAGTCTAAGAATGGATTAAAAGTGTCATCTGAGGGGAATGAAAATGAAAGCTAAATCAGGAAGGATAAAGTCACTGAATTTCAGAATGGGTGAAATCAGATTTCACACTTGTTAATTCTACATAAGGATCAGTCTAAAATTGCACATTTAGCCCAAGGTGCAAGGACCCTGATAGATCTTGGATCAAGTTCTTCTAAATTGTAGCTCTACATGCAAAATATAAAGCTGTTCTTTCCAATTTAACACCAAATACTAAATTATATTTAGCGGGAGTTTTTGGTGTGGTATAAAAGCATTTGTGTGTTTCTTTGAAACTTGATGAAGTGCGATGCAAATCACTCATGCACACCAGCCTTCACTAAGTTCTTTTTACATTTCTGTACCAAATGCTGAAGAAGACACCACTGAATTCTTCCTATAAACTGTTCTGTGGCTTCCACCAGCTTTGGGGGGCCAATGGACTATTGAGGGCAACATCTAGTCTGAAGGCTTCACAGACCTTAATTTGGACATGGTTAACTTCTATTCGTGAGAAAAGCCCGTGAGAAGAAAAACTATTAGTTTTTACCCATGAAAATGTAGTATCAACAGAAGCAAGAAATCCAAACAATAGAAGGAGAAAACCAGCAATATTTCTGCACCTGATATTTTTCTGCATTCTTGAAACTTATGCTATAGGTAGCCAATGGTAGCATACTGTAGTTAATATAGCCAATGAGTCTGTTGCAGTAACTTAGCAGCCAGTGACTATGTAACACGAAAGATAACATACAGAAGTGTATAAAAAGAAGCTGCTTTGTTAATAAATGGCTTTTTGGCCGTTAACTGAGGCACTATCCGTGTGTACGTGTGTCATTCGGCCGCCCCAACAGCGACAATGGGCAGCCATCACCTCTGCTTACAGATCATCCTGCCACTCTGCTTTAGTAGTGAAGCATCTTCACCTGCTGAGGCCAGATCTCCCTGCTGTGCTGTAGTGTCAGATGCCTCCTCCCTTCTCCCAGATCAAAATAAAAGTCTGCTCTTTAAGTTAGTTATACACTGAGAAGTAGCACCTTGTGATGAGGAAAGCAAAGAGCCTGCAGCTGGGACAGACCTTGGAGGCAGATCTGTCATTGCCCAAGCCAGTTTACAGCTTTGAACGGCTCTTGTCCATTACTACTACTGGAACAAAGCACAGTCAGGAATTTTGAAACTGCATCCAAAAATCTCCTGCTTGTAGGGTCTGGTGTGAGTCTGGGCTACCCATATATGCCCATATGTGCATGGATATTGAAGTTATGGCTTTGTGAATTTAGTCCAACAGCTATGCTATATAAGGCTCCTACCATAAAAATCTCTTTGTTGGGTACAGTTTCTGTGACACTGCTGTGAAAAAATCCACTTTCTTGGAAAGCTTTTTCCCCTATGCATGAGGAGGGCAGATGCTGCGGGAACTGCACTGCCAGATCTGTGTGACTAAATTAAAAATACCATGGCACCAATACACTCCTTTATGAATCTGTTCCCTGTAACATACAACTACAGCAATATGCAGCCATAAATTCCTCACTTATCAGGAATCAAACTAGTGAAACTGTTTCTCCTGTGGTTTTCCATACAGCCAGGATTCAGAAGATGACCATGAAAAGGAATACATGCCAGGTAATCTGAAGGGGGAAAGGCTTGCAGTGCTACGCATCAGGGCGGAGGTCTGCTGGGCTGCCCCCTCATCCTGGCACCGCTGCTCACCATACGCTGCCCTTGATGGCAAAGAGCCCTTTGATGACTGATGTAACCCAGGCCAGGGGACACTGAGATGTCATACATAACAGCTGGGAACTTGTGAGAGACGACAAAGTCATTTGTCATTGAACAAATCCAAAACGTAGTCCCATAATAGTCATTGTGAAGAAAATTAACTCTACCTCAGCCAAAACCAGCACATGTAGTCACAGCCTCTATGCTAGCCTGAACGAGGGTGCAGAAGCCCCACCACATTCCTGGCCTGGGTCAGCCCCTGGTACACATCTGGGCAGAGGGTGGCATGGTGTGAGTGCAATGGCTATACACCACTCAGCTCTGCATATCTAGTCCATCCCTCACTGCCTCACGCTGCGTGTGGGATGTGTAAACAGATTCAAAAGGTCACGTTGGAAAGATATCTAAAACATGAGCAAATACACCCAAGATAAAAGTAGTTTTTCTTTCTCTTCACTTCTGTCAGCCTGTTCAAAGTGTTGCCAGTGCCTTTGCTGCACAACTTTCTGCTATCCTAGCCCTAAACACATTGCCTTCAAAGAAAACATGCAGTGTTCCCTGGTACCTCTGCACTGTAGAAGCAATTTCCTCCAAACAAAGCAAAGTGTTCAGCAGAGATGCGGGACAATACAGCACCATGCATCTTGTTTCTATACCCACCTACACAATTCCAAGAGAAAGCTCACACATGAGATTATTGAATCATCACGTACCACACAGTCTGGCACAAAGAACCACTCAGGATCGAATGGCAAGCCTTCAAATATCTTTACATCAGCCAGTCTGGGCACAAACTGAGGCAAGACAGTGCTGTCCGGATTCAGCTTTCCAGGCAGGCCAAGTGCTCAGCCCATCCGGTGGCTGCAAAGTTCAGTAGTCTCTGACTCTATCCCAGATCAGCACAGTGCCTGATTATGAAAGATCAGATTGAGGAAATCTTGGCAGCTGAGAAAAAAAATTTGCACTTTTGTTGGTGTCTGTAGTCAATGGAGGACAAAAAGTTGAACAAACTGGATTCTCCTCTCTTCTGGATGGTGAACACGGTGACATAGGAAGAAAATTTACATGGGAACAACCAAGAAATATGGACTCTGCTACTTCTGATCACCTTCCTTTTTCTCTTTGAAAGGAGGAAACCCATAATTTTCATTACCAGCGTTACTCATTGCATGTATCTCAGTCAGAAATCTCCAGTCACAGCTGCAGCACTACAGAATAAAATTTCAGCTGCATATACTATTTAGTACTATTGATACCTTATACTACATATACCTAATGGCACCAGTCAATTCAGTTTAACTCAAATAAAGCAAACTCCACTGGCCTTGGGGATGATGCGTTCACATATTAATGTGAGATAGCAAGTAAGAAATGATGATGTTCTTGTTCTTATGCACAGCTTAGAACACTGCAGAGTAAAACAGACCTTTTGCAAGCTCCTTCAGAATTGACTGTTCACCAGAAGCATCCCCACCCATAAGCCTGTGCAGAGTATCAGAGTTTATTGTGACAGAGGACAATGTCTGCAAATATCTTGAAAATTATTTTTTGCTGTATTCTTTTCTCATGCCTGTCACGAGTTGTGGTAGGACAGCAGTCAGTCAAGAGACTGTTATAAAAACAAACAAACAAACAAACAAAAAGCAAAATAATATTTCTCATTTTTCAGACCATGTTTGCTTAGTTTCATTTTATATTTCTAGCCCACAGAAGCCTTACAGGAAATTTCAGCTGGTAAAATGTAAATTTACCGTAATTGTGTAGTAGTACCAGATGCAGCTGACCACAAGTTAGGTGCTTTAGAAAAAAAAGCGTCTGTACTAACAGAGTAATAAATGACAGGAAACAAAATTGCCTGATGCTAGCACAGGATTTTGAACCTGTGACTCTGAGAAAAAAATGTGTACCGTACCTCCAAAGGACACCATGCATTCTGATGAAATTCCCACAAGGAAGAAGACATACGATAGAAAAAGTTAAAACTGCAGAGAAAAATTAAGCTTTTGTTTTGTTACCCTATAGCATGCCTCTCTCAGGGTTGGTGGGACTACTGGCACACAGAGCAAAAAGTTCAACCAGAGGCCTTCCTTCTTTCTGGCAGGGCAAAGAGGTGCTTTTCCGTGTGAGCCTCATACAAAAACCACAAGCAGAGCTCTCAGAGCTAGAAAAGCTCTGCTTTCTGCTTTAGGCTCAGACACCAACACTGGGTGCAGGTATTACAGAGAGCTCCTCTTTGCTCTTTGGGACAGGCACAAGCTTTGAGTATCCCAGGTTGTCACTGAAGCTGAAGATCTCATTGCTCTGCTGTGGAAACACTGCCAGTGCCATGGTTGGCTGGTGTCCTCCTCCAAGAAGCAGAGGACAAGCAGCACTGTTGAGTCATCATGACTTTGCTTTCATGATTCCCTCTTTCAGCGTTAACTGCACTGCCCTTGGTCTCTCTGACGGCTTTGTGTGCTGCTTTCCCCCTCCCCTCTCCCCATCATCTTCTGTGTCTAATGTTATCTGTCTTCATAGTGCCAAGTGCTCAGTATTCTCTCAATATGCTCCTCAAATTAATTTCTCTCATTACTTTTTTTGTCGCTGGCCTCTCTCCAGTCACACCTTGCTGCAAACCCCTGGGGTAAAATGTGTATTTTATTACAGACTGCTCAGTAATTTCTTCATGACTACTGTCCACTTCCACCTGCCTGAGCATTTCTCTCCTTTCTGGCTCACCCATCCCTTACTCCTTTCTCAACCCTTTCTCATTTGTGCCACACCCTGCCCAGGCTGTGTTCCCACAGGCATAGGAAACCCACAGTGAGCAAAGCCCATTAGCACATCAGCTGGGTGACTCCTGGGGCCTTCTACATGCCACAATGAAATGACCCTGTGAGACTGATTTAGTGGGAAATCAGCTCGCTTATCTCCAAGTGCCCCTTTAGGAGATACAAAGTCTGTGACATCCCACTTGCACATACGTGTACAAAGACATGCAGTTCTCAGAGTTCCAGGTCATGTTGTCCATATATGCCTACTTTGCTGTTTGGTTATGTCCATTCTTGAGTGTTTTTCCCAGCTTTGTGCTAAGGGAAAGCCTTTGGGGTGGAGAGCTTTTCTTACTGTTTTGGCAAGATGGCCTTAGCTATTTGAATAATACAATCTGCTGTTATAAACAGAGCCAGGAAAGGGAGGGAGGCAGACCAGATGCATACACACAGTTTCTCAAATCTCACAAACTATACAGGGTTCTTGAAGAGCTGATCCTGAGTTAGACAAGTCTCATGTGCTTGTGAAGCTGAGCTTCAAAGCTATAACCAGCTACTTTCAGAGGATTTAAAAGTACAGATTGAGAACACTGAACACATAAGCCTTCTAGTGGAAGACTCTGGAAAGGAGTGAGGTACAAACCCAAATCAGCTATCACTCATCCTTAAAAATTGCTAGTTTGCTTACTTCCATGGTCTTGGCCTTCAGGACCTCAGTAAATAATACTTTGGAATTTAATTATGTTTATGAGGGCAAATATTATTAATTCAGTTTGCAGTGTAAAAAAACCCCAGCAAACCCACATCACACAAATACCCATCTGAGTTGCTCCCAAGTGAACTTGATAATAGATGTCGCAAGACTGACCCAAGCAGCTGCATTTGGGGACCAGCCTGTCCCTGCCTCTCCACATCCATCTTCTAAGGGACAGCAATTTGTGGCTAAGTGCAACAGGAGAAGACCAGGGAAATCAGTCACTGTCATGCAGGAGGTAAGTCCCTTCAAAGGGCTTCCAAACTAATCATAGAGGGAAGGAGTGTGAAACGTTTCATCTCAGATTCTTGGTCAGGCAGAACCCCTGATCCAGCTGGATAACACCTGCAAGCATGGAGTTGAGGGATTTGGGGATGAACTACCATGAAGTCTTTAGCCAAAGGCAACCACAGGGTGCCAGCAGCTGCCTCTTGCAGACCCATTGCAGACTTCAAGAATCTAAACTCTCAAAAAATCCCAGTAGTCTGTTTTTGTTACTTGTAACGTACCAGTAATTCACCCATTGCCTTCTGGAAAACAGGATTTCTTGACAATCATATCTTCACCTTTCTACGTGGCATCCAGTTCACCTGCTTACCAACTTTTCTGAAGCATTGCAGCATTTTTCCTCTGGCTTTGTGGAATACATGGCCTTAATAAGCTGAGGAACAACAGCAAGCTTGACCTTGGCAAAACATGAAGATGAATGACATGATGGTTTTAAGGACTTGACATCTGATCACCTGAGCCAGCACACAATGCATGTGGCAGACTGAGATACTTAGGGCCTGCAGGAGATCAGAACAAACTAGACAAAGTGCAAGGGCAGGTGATAATTTTTCTAGCTTGGTAAAACTGCTTAATTTGAAGTTATTCCTCAGGAAAACATATCAAAAAATGGTATAAGTGTGAGACTAACTACAGCTACCACCTGATCACAGGAACAGGCTTTGCCAGCTGAAGGAGATGAGAAATGCTAAGGGTGACATTTTCTCCTCCTTTGCGAGTGAGCTCAGGATTCCTGTCTCCTAAATACCTGAAGATATCTAAATGTAAATATATAAAATCCCCTAAATGTAGAAAATAAAAGAAATCCCCAAAAACTTTCTGAGGCAGCTCATATGCACGTAAAGAATTGGAATGCAATTACTTTGCTTTTGCTTTTTCAAGTGGTCAAATAGTGATACCAGCAACTGAGCTTATTCCTTGCTATTTACTAGTATGTGGTAGGCATTGTACCATATAATATAATGTCTATATACATATAATATTTATGCTTCATTGGAGCAAAGTAGTTCAGCTGCAAATGAGGAATAATTTTTCAACCACAGGAGGAAACTTAATGTGTTCTTTGGCTGCTTTAGATGGGCAAGTAAACTGCAGAAGGAAAACCTCATCCAGTATCTTTAAGCAGAGTTTCAAGTTACAATACAGGAACTGGTTTGTCAAAGAGAGAAATAAACCCCAAGACTTTGTCTCCAGTAACCTCTGTGGCAGCTAGTGTATGTGCTAATTAACCACAAAAAGGCATATACAACAGCTACTTAGGTTTGCTGAACATTATATAAAAGTTTGGTATCTCTGTTAAATGTACTGGGGACCAATCTAGTATCTCCAGATTTTGATGGATAGCGTTCCCTTTACTTCCGTAAACTTTGAATCATGGTCAGAGTGAAGATGCAACAGGGACTTTAAGACAGCAAAATGGAAAAGAAGCAGACTCCTTATGTTTAAATTTAAAATATGTGTTATTTGTGTCACAGACATAGGATATCATAAACTCCATGCCTAGATTCAGAAATTGCTTCTTTCCAGTCAAGTAAAGCAATACCTTTTTGGGCAACCTGGTTTTTTTCTTGTTAGAGTTTCAATTTTATGAGAGATATATCCTCTGTAGTGAATCCAATGTAAATAAAATCTTAACAGCACAAGCCCTGTCAGACAAATCAAGATTTCAAGTATATTTCTCAGATTATTGCCAGTGTTTCATAATACTTTTTCGATAATTTTCCATAATGCCTTCCTTGCAGAGAAATGTGTAAATTATGCAAACATGACTTTTGTCAGGCACTCAACTCCTTCAGCCTCCTTTCAAACCAGTTTTAGAACTCCCCAGCTGATTTTGCAGCATGCAAAACCACAGCAAACTGATAGAAAATTGTCTAAAAGTCATTGTGGATGACTATAGGCTCGATCAACTCTTGCATAAATCAGGCGATTTCAACAGGAAAGGTAAGCATTTGAAACCTATCTTTTTTTAGAGAGAGGTGTGAAGATTCTCGTAGAGAGTGTAATAGGTTCATAGTTCATCCCTGAAAGAGGAAGTGTTTGACTGTCTTATTCAAGAAACCTAAAAGTATGGTTGATTTTACTGCCAATTCTTTCAAGGTGAACCACAATAAAATTCCACAGACTTTTGGCCGTTCTTTACCAGATGTTAAATCTTCAGTACCTTACACGTGGGATTTTCTTTAACAGACATGCACTAGGAAACAAAAACTTCTCATTCAGATGCTGCAGTTTGATTTGCGAGGTTTCACAGCATTTTACAGGAGGTGGTAGGGATTATTACCTATATCTTTAGCAGAAATGGAAAGAGAAAAGTATAAAATAATTGGCAAAAGGCATAGAGGAAAACATAGAACAAGTCATCTGGCTTGCTGATGTTACCACCATCAAAAAAAATCTTGATAATATTTTTATTAGCCTTCTTCAGTTTCTCCTCAGTCTCATATCTATATTAATGAAAACCAGAATCTCCACCAAGACAGCAGAAGAAAATTAATTGCCCCAGGATACAGATGTGTAATACTAGTAAACAAAGTTGCTTCATATTATATTTAATAAACTCAATTTTAAATTAAATGAAGAACCTTCCATGCAGAAATTCTGTTGATTCAAGTCCCCTTGCCATGGATAGGAACATAATTCACTAGATCAAGTTGCTCAAAGCTCTATCCAGCCTGGTCTTGGACACTTTCAGGGATAGAATACCCATGACTTGGCTGGGCAACCTGTTCCAGTGCCTCACTAGACTCACAGTAAAGAATTTTTTCCTAATATCTGATCTAAATCTGTTCTTTTTCAGTCTGAAGCCATTATGCCTTGTGCTGTCACTAAAAGCCCTTGGAAGAAGTCCTTCCCCATCTTTCTTGTGGGCTCCATTCAGGTACTGGAAGGCCACAAACCCTTCTCTTTTTCAGGCTGAACAAACCCATTTATCTGAACCTTCCCTCATAGGAGAGGTGCTCCAACCCTCTGATCATCTTGGTGGCCTTCTCTGGACTCGATCCAGCAGGTCAATGCCCTTCCTGTGCTGGGACCCCAGAGCTGGGTGCAGCTCTCCAGCTGGGCTCTCACCAGAGCAGAGCAGAGGGGCAGAATCCCCTCCCTGGCCCTGCTGCCCACGCTGCTTTGGATGCAGCCCAGGACACGTTTGGCTCTCTGGGCTGTGAGTGCCCATGGCTGGGTCATGTTCAGCCTCTCACCCACCAGCACCCCCGAGTCCTTCTCACAGGGCTGCTCTGATCTGTTCATCCCCAGCCTGTGCTGATACCAGGGTTTGCCCCGACCCAGGTGCAGCACCTTGCACTTGGCCTTGTTAAACCTCATGAGATTCCCACAGGCCCATTTCTCGAGCTTGTCCAGGTCCCTCTGGATGGCATCCTGTCCTTCAGGTGTGTCAACTGCACCACTCAGCTCGGTGCCATCTGCCAGTTTGCTGAGGGTGCACTCGATCCCTTTGTCTGTGCCATTAATGAAGAAATTGAACAGCACAGGTTCTCTGAGGGACACCACTTGTCCCTGATGCCCACTGGGACTCTGAGCTGTTGAAAACTGGATGTGACTGTCTGACCACTGGATGCAACCATCCAACCACTTTCTTATCCATCTAACAACAGTCCACCCACCGAATCCATCTCTCTCCAATTTAGAGAGAAGGATGTTTTGGGAGACTGTGTCAAAGGCTTTACAGAAGTCCAGATAAATGACAGCTGTAACCCTTCCCTTGTCCACTCAAGCAGTCACTCCATCATAGAAGGCCAACAGGTTCTTCAATTTCAACATGCCTTTTTGAGAATTGCATGATATGAAATGTCTATAATGTTCAAGACAAGAAGACACAATTATTTTCATTTTTCTGGCAATAAGCTGACACCTCAGAGACTGGGAGTCATTGAGGCGTGAGCAAACAGGGTTGTCACTGCAGAAACACTGCATCTGACCTTCAATATTACTGTGGGAATATTGGTGTGGCACTTAGGAAAACTTCCCTTGTTTGTATTTAATATTTGTAAAAGGTAAAATGCATTAAAAATGCATTAAAAATAGCTACGGTAAAGCACATATGCCACATTTAAGCCAAGCCTGGAGATGAATCAAGCCTCTATTAATCAGGTACTTTCTATTAGCATTTTGCCACTCAGGTTTTTTTCGGACACCCTGAGACTTGATTAAAGAAACCACTGGATGCAAGTGGTTTCTTTTAAAGAAATAATAGAAAATTAATTGAATTAATAGCTTGTAGCTGACTATGAGGTTAGTTGAAAAAAACCCCTAAACCCCAACACTAAAAACCCAATGAAACCCCCCATCCAGCTTTCTAGCTCCCTCTTTAGGAGAGAAAGGGAAAGCTGGAAAAATATCCCACCTGCTACTTTCATTTTAAGCTCTCTGGCTCCTCCAGAAGGAAAACGACTGAAGAGATGTCATCCTGCTGCCAGGTGTACTGTATTTTCTTCTGTAAAATTTCACAAAGCTTTGGGGGACATTTTTCTCATATGATTTTATAGAGGGCATCTTAGGGAAGGAGAACACAAATTAAAAGCTGCATTTGAACTGCTACAGGCATGTGCAGAGGCAAATTCATCTAGCAATGTGTGAAAAAGCTTTAAAGGAGCAGTTTCAAAGCCATTGCAGTGTCCTGCAGGTTCAGAGCTTGGGTGCGCAGCGGGGGCAAAGCACAGGCAGGCTTAAAATGAACAATCACATTTTCCTTTAAAAACCCAACACTGGTGCAAAACTGTGAGGATTAAAAATAATTTCTTTCTGCGACTTTCCCAGGTTGCTACTTTGTGTATTGTCAAATGCTTTCACTTCTGTTCTAATAATAGCGGAGGAATAAGCAAGAAGCTGAATCAAGCTGAGGACACAAAAGCAGGGGCTTTGCTTTCCATGGCAATTCTGCTGGGTTGGGGCTTCTTATTTCTTCTTTACTGTAACATAAAACCCACTGAAAAGTGTGAAAACCTTCTGGTTTTCCTTGGGTGTGCTTTCTTTGTAGAGCTGCTCAGGAGCAGAAAGAACATACTCTTAACATGAAATGGGGTGCTTGCTTCCTGTGGTTATGTATTTCTCTTTGTTGAGAAGCCCAGCAAAGTCATTTATACCTCTGTGGCTGCACCAGGTCATGTTTGACTGAGGTGTTTCCTTGAAAATTACCTTGTTTCAGCTTAGTCATCATCTGTTTCACTGAAAACTAGCTCCTGCCTCATCATCATAATAAAATTATTCGCGGTAAATTCAAAGGCTTTGGATCAAAGCTGCCCCCAGGTTAGCAGATGCAGAAGTCATCTTTGCAGAAAGACAGTAGTTTACTGCAAAACACAAAAACACCTAGATAGTTCCTCTTGTTGTCACCATTACCACCTTTATTGTTGTCATTTTTAAATGACTCTCCCTGAATTCTCCTGTTTTACCTTTAATAGGGACAGGATGTGTCCTGTAGACAGCACAGCTTTCTAAACTTTTATCTGTAGGCACAGGGAGGCATCTTGTGTGCAGGAGGTGCATTCATCGCGTTAATATTCCCTTCTGACTCTGATACTGTTATCGCACCAAGAATCAAAAACTGTGTAAAGTCAGCTGAAATTAATGGCTATTTGTCCTAATGACTTCATTTGGCTTCCGAGTGGATATGTGAGATGTGTGAGAATTGGATCTTCTCAGGCAAGGTTGCAGTAGCAAAAAAGCTCTCAGTACATTCATGATTACCTGAAGAAATACTTTTGGGCTGACTCAGTTACACGGACCTCTGTTTTAGTGTGGCCCTGCAGCCTTGTATATAGGCTTGTATACGGTATATACTCTATCGCTGCTCCTACAAACACACCTACACAGACTTTGCAGTGAGGTTACAAAGCCTCAGGCCTTGCTTTACCTGAATTTATCTTCATATGCCTGAAGCTTCATTTTTACTTGCTTAAACAGAAACTTTTTTCTGATCAAGGAGTAACATGCATCACAAGTTATTTGCCTCAGTTTTCAATGGCAATTGCTCTTCAAAACACCTTAAGCCTCTGAATCTCAAGGCATGAACTGGGACAATGAAGACTTGCCCATTATAAGAGAAGATCAGACTTGAGACCATCTGTGGAACCTGAAGAGATGCATCCCAGTGTCCTGAGTGAACTGGCGAATGTAGCACCTAAGCTGCTTTTCACTGTATTTGAAAAGTCACGGCAGTCAGGTGAAGTTCATGCTCAGTAAAAAAAGGGAAACATCACATCCATGCTTTTGAAAGGGTAAAAATAACAAACAGTCAGCCTCACATCTATGCTTAGTAACATCGTGTAACAGATGCTCCTTGAAGGTATGTCAAGGCATATGGGTGACAAGGAGGCAATTAGACACAGCCAGGGTGGCTTCACCAGGAGCAAGCCATGTTGTCAATGAACAAGGGAAGAGCTACTAATGTCATCTACATGGACTTCTGTAAAGCGCTTGGCATGGTCCCACACAATATTCTTGCTGTTAAACTGGAGATATTCAGGTTTGAGGGATGAACTATTTGATGGATAAGGAATTGTCTCGATGGTCGCATCAAAAGGGTTGCAGTGAATGGCTCAGCGTCCAGACGGAGACCCACAAGTGGTCTTCCTCAGGAGAGTGTGCTGGGATGGTCGCTGTTCAATATCTTTCTTTATGACAGAGACAGTGGCATTGAGGACAGCCTCAGCAAGTCTGCAGATGACACCATGACTGAGGAAGAAGAAGCCACTGACATCAGCATTGCATTTCTCTCTGCAACAGACTTGGGTGGTGGATAACTTGCCATATCCCTCCCCACTCCCCAGAGTGCAACTATCAATATTAGGACCTAGGGGGGCAGTGGGAGGCTGAGCACAACACCAAAGAAAGAGGTAATAGCCAGGATGTGTGTGTATAGGAATTTTAAGTGTGTAGTTTTTATTGAAACTTTTCCTCTGTAACAGAATTATTCATTTACTTTTTCTCTCTTTACCCATAATAATTACATCTGTGCTAATACTGATGCCTTGATTACACTGTTAAGATTTCAATTATGTTAACAATAAATGCCATCTTTACACATAAAGTGAATTTCCTCTTTTCCCATAGGAAGTTTTCAAGCATGACGAGATCACTGCTGCAGCCCAGCTGGTTTGCTGCAGGAGAACTACTGCTGGAGCCTGCACTAATTCCTTTTAGCTCAGGGGAACCACTAGTGAGGGCACAACCTAAAAGTAACATGATGTGATGCACTAATGCTGCCTATTACAAATGGTGCTGCATTGAGGAATACCTTCAGTGTGAGTATCTCGGTGTGAAGCTGTCATGCCAGCAGCAGGTTGAGCTCTGGGAGCAGGACCCCGAGCTGAGACAACAGGCTGTGAACTGCCAACCCTTTGCAGAACAAAGGGCATGGGGATGTGTGGTGCAGCCAGGGGACGGGACACTCAGAGACACAGCAGACTTTGTTTCCCTGAGGCTGTCGGGGTATGAAACCCCAGTGGTTCCTCTGTTCAGGGTGCCTCGTTGGAGGCACCCAGCTTGACCTGTTATTTTGTTATTTAGTTATTGCACCATGATTAAATTATTTCAAGGATCTGGATGTCTGGGACTCTGCTATGGGAAACCTGTGGTCAAGCTGGTAAGGACGCCTGGTGTGACTGTGGGAGTGTGGGAGGTGTAGTGGCGAAGAGGCTTCTGTCCCAGCTCAGGTGGTGCGAGAGTGACTGCCAGAGTGGCTTCTGGATGGCTCGACAGGGAAGTTTCCTCAGCATGGAGAATGACAAATATTTCCTAAATACTTCTGTTTGATGTAGGAGTCCTAAAATCCTTTGAAAATGGTGGACTATTTTGTGGGTGAGGTATAACCTGGATATGGAAAATAAGTTTGGACTAGGAAGAAGATAAATGGTAAACCTTCATGGTGTTTACTGGTAGAACAAGCAGGTGGACAGATGTTAGAAATAATGTCTGTCAGTAAGTAGTGCTTAGGTAGTGAAGATACCAAACCCATGGCAAACTCAACTATGAGCTGTTGAAAGCAAGTGGTGAATGTGCTTTCCCATATGACTCAAACTCATTATTACCCATATGACTCAAATCCTTATTACCTGATTCTGAACAAGAGGAAAGGGAGATAGTTTTGTTGATATTTTTCCCTTTTTCATCAAAACCACCTGCTGAGTTGTGGGCTGGTCTGTGCAGTTCTCCCCTCCCATTCCTTCTGTGGGGCAGGGTTAGGGGCTTTGGTACCCATGGGCCCACATCACATGACAGGCAAACACAAGATCCAAGGAAGGAGGGGGGCAACCAGGGGATCGACAGAAGCCTCCCTGGTGGGCCCCAAGCAGTGAGATGTTGTGCTGGATAAGTAACCATCCCCTCACCCCCTGATTTCAGGATGGCTGGGTCTGGCCCAGCTCCTTCTGGCCCAGGGCATGGAACCTCATGCCAGGAACAGCCATTAGCATCCATTTCCTTCCCCCAACACAATTCATCCTGCCAGACTCCAGCACTGCTTCCAGTTCTTTTATTTGCTACTGCAGCACTGAAGGCATCTGACACATACACGAAAATAAACAAAAAATCCTCCCAACTGCTCTGTAAAGTACATAAAAATTAATCAATCAGAGCAGAAAGCCAAGCACATGACAATACTGACCAAATAGAAGTGCTATAAAAACACCTTTCAGAGCTGCCGGTGCCACTCTCCCCAAAACAGAATCCAACCCTCGCTGGCTGCAGAAGAAGTGGTGACAAGGGTCTTCTTGAAACGTTAGAGTCTACTCTGTTTTGTTAGTAGTGAGGAAACTACAAAGAGAGAAATGGGTCATAGTCATCATTTATCATGAAATTTGGAGTCTCCAGCACAATGTAAATCTGAGGAACAGTTCATCAGAGACAGGACCAGCCTTGAGCCAAGAGCACTTGGAAATGGAGCTGCTTGCACTGTCTAAGACTGGAGGGCAGAACAACCTACAGGTATCCTCACTCTGTGTCTGTGAATGAGAGGACAGCATAGGAGTGGTGGGTGGCAGGGAAGTTGGCAGATTTCTAGTGGACATCTCACAGATCTTGCTGGAATCTCCTCTGTGTTCTCCTGCAAACTCACAGAAGCTGACTAACTTCTTCAAATAATTTTAACTTGAAAATTTGGAACACTTCTGCCAAAACTGCTTGTTTCTATTTGTCTATTTCCAACAAACTCAGAGTATCAGCTGAGGGAACTTTTATTCTTGAGCTTTGTCTTATCTTGGAAGATCTGGAAACAATTGTACAGGAAAAATCCTGTTGGTATCTTTTGAGCTGCAACCAGGAGAAATGTGCTTAACTGCTCCATGAGGATGGTGCATCTCCAGTCCTGCCAGCTGCAAGAGTTCTGAGAGGATGCATGTATGGCTGGCTTAGAGCTGGAAGGAATTACTATTGCAGAATGCTTGGTGGGCAGAAAGGCCCAGCAGAGCTTCATCTACTAAAATGGAAGTCTCTTAAAGTGAAAGAAACAACACTTTCTCGATTATTTGTAAACCACAGTTTCTTGAAGTGTTTATACTATGGCTATCGTTTTTCTAGCTCTCAAATCAGCAGGAGTAAGGAATCCTGACACATAGTGCACCCACTACCAGGTTTCATTTGGCAGAGAAGAATAAAAGCTGTCAGAAAGATCAACAGGTTTTGTTAACACCAGCTGAGCCAGTGCTCTTTTCTCTCTAACATTTCCTTGGAAGTGATTAAGTAGTTTTTGTTGAACTAAAAAAAATAATCACCCTGGATTGGACCCCTAGCGTGAAAGACCCGAACATCTAACAGGTTTATAAACCATTAAAAAGAATTTTCTGTTGAGAAGAGTCCAGCAATGCAAACATTAGGCAGTATCACCTGCTCTGCCTTAAGTGTAACACATTTTTTGCACATGTTATACCTGCATTTTTAAATGGAAAAATGTAAAGAGAGTTTAATAATATTACTTTATTGGGAGTTGGAACTTCATGGCAACCAAGCTATTTGGCATCAAACTCACTTTTTAGCTTAAATAAAAAGCAGTAATTCAGAACCTGCCAGCACTACCCTCATATGTATAATAAAAAACCAAGTACAGCACCCCTCGCAATAGCTGTTCTCTGTTCTTTGAAGACATGAAAGTTTCTAACCTTTACTTGGGTTCTGCTTGATATGCAGTTTCTTAAAGCTGGGGATTTTTGAGCAGGTTACTATGAGTATGTGTGTGCATTTGAGACAAAGGAAAGGTGTGAAATGAATTTAAAAATTAAAATAATTTAACTGGGGTTAAAAATTCTGAGTTTAAGCTTTGTCACTTTGTACATAAACGTTTTGCTTTAAACCTTCTAAAATATAGATTCCAAAGGTTTTGTAATGCTTGTAAAGCAAAGGATTACTTAAATAGGAAATATTAAATCCTGAGATGATTAATATTGCAAACTACAGCATGCTATTTCCCAAAACCCATTTTCATTTTCCATTTTGCTGGTATGGTTTGTCCCTCTGCTGTAATTTTCAGTATGTTCCTTTTCTATGATGTTTTTTTCCCCTGTCAGTTTGTTGGGCAGTTACAAAACTTTTGCAAGTGCTAGACATTATTTTATTTGCATCTATACACTGCACAAATGTTCAAAAACACTGTTGTACAATTTAGACAGAGTAGTGAAAAAATATTTCTCTTTCACAGGTAAGAAATTAATCATTAAATCAGTAATACAAAACTGCTTAGGCAGCTTGCAGTGGCACTCAGTATCTCAAACAAAGCTGTTCCTTATTGTCTGTTCAAGAAGTTTGCAAGCCATATGTGATCCATAAGAATCCCAGCCAGAAAATTAGTATGGCCTATCACTATCTAATCCAGTTTTGTAAGAAACCCAGGAAATTTTACAAGTCCGTGGAGACATGCAGAGCTCTTTTTTTCCTGGGGCAAATTGGAGATGTGATGAGCTAAAACTACCCTTCGCAGCACTGATCTAAAAACCAAGTTACAATGCACCAGCGAGGGCCGTTCTCAGATGCTTCCTCCATGCACAGAGGAGGAGGGTTCCTGCACCATCTTGTTGCTACCTGAGCAGGGAATACTGGTGCCAGTGTGCAGGCACCAGGAACACACTCAGCCTGCACAAACTCTGATAGCAGGGCTGTATTGAAGGGCAGAATTTGCCTGAGAAGGAATCAGTCACAGAATCACAGAATCATAGAATCAGCTAGGATGGAAAAGACCTTTGAGATCATCGAGTCCAGGGAGAGAGATTGAAAGCCAGAATCACACGTGTGAGATTCAGTTCACCCAGTACAAGACAGAATCTTTGTAATTTGGAGAAAAGCATCTACGTGATCTGCCTAAATCTCTTAAATACTTAACCTCTCTCCTATTAGCTATGTCCAGCCTCATACTGCAGAGAGGAGGCAGGAGTTTGCTTTCCACACTTACCCCTGAGCTCAGTGTAAATGAGGTCACTTATATTTCTGCTTCACCCTTCATGGATTACAGATTATAGGATTCAGTCATTATTTGATACTGAAAAAGCAATCTTTCTCTCTCTCTCTTCTATGTTCCAAGGAAATGAAACTCACCCTAGCATCATACCAATACACTTGTTAAAGCACCAAGATAAAACTGAGGCAGACTTCTTCCTGGAACAGTTTCCCGTGTAAAATAGTATCTCTGTTAGCTCGAGATATGGTATCAAGCAGCTATCTTCTTATGATGCAGTTGGTCAGGTACTAATAGCATGCTTTACCACTAAACGCCAGTGTCTGTGTACTTGGAGCTGCTGTTTCCCTCAAAACACTTGGTTTCCTCAGTAGAAGTATTTTAAAGATGGGTCTGAGTTAAACAGCTGACATGCAGATTGGGAGAGTCAGCATCCCTTGCCTAGAAAAATGACCTGACGTCTAGATACTACAGGACTTTTACAACTCTGTCATGCATGGCAATACTGTTTATCGTGTTCATGCATGATTCAATGATGTTGGCAATGATTACATTGCAGGGTTAACCCCATAACACTTCTTCATAACAGCTTTTGATTTATAGTCTTTCTGATCTTGCTTTGTGATCCACATGTGTTGAAACAACAGGCCTGGACTGAACTACTTTCCTTTTGTTATTTTGCCTTAGGAATGGAGATTTCAGCAAAATGTGTTTTGGACGTGTTGTTTTTGCCTGTTCTAGAAAATCTGTAACAGGCTCAGGGGAAAACTTATGGCTCTCTACAACTACCTAAAAAGATGTTGTAGGAGGTGGGGATCTGTCTCTTCTCTCAGGTAAGAAGTGAAAGGATGAGAGGACACAGGCTCAAGTTGTTTCAGGGGAAGTTTAGATTGGATATTAGGAAAAATTACCAAAAGGTTTGTCAAAGACTGCAACAGGCTACCCATGGAAGTGGTTGAGTTACCGTCACTGTATGTATTTATAAAAGGGAAGGTGTGGTACTTAGGGACATGGTTTAGTGGTGAACATAGGAGTGCTGAGTTAATGACTGGACACTATGATCTTAGGGGACTTTTCCAACCTAAATGATTCTATGTTTCTATTATATGACATATAGACAGAAGGGAGACAAATGACAGCTCTGTGGGTATCCTGAGCTGTAATGTTTCCTATGCTTGGCAACTTGTCTTTAATAAAAATTAACATTCTTTTAGTTAGGTAATTGCGATTTCCTACGCTTTTAAGAAAATGAACTTATTTAAAGAAATCCCAACTCAAGAGTGGCTCTTCTACAGCCCCTTCTAAGCTCTTCAGAATGGTGTCGAGCAGAGTTAAAGCCTTTGGATGCTGGCACACACTTCTGCCACATGAATCAGTTCCCACGAAGGCTAGCCAGAAAGTAAGAATTCCACTTGATGAAAACCTAATGATGGGAAATAAGAATTTCCTTGGCTTCAGAATGGAAAGCACACTTTTCAATATCCTCTAACCAAACTTCTAGCTGCCTTGTCTTTTTCATGAGACCAAAAATAACATATTAAAATACTTCCAGGGGAAAGAAAATAAGGATGGAAGAGGTAGAGGGGGAATTCAGGTTTAAACTACTTGACTGAGTAATTTATAGTTTTAAGATGCTTCAGCTCTGTTGCAACATGGATGAGAAATAACATTGATGAATAAATGACTAATAATAAAATAAACACAAATATTACGATATATATCCCAACAGTATTCTATATCCCAACAAGCTGTAAATGGGGCTTTGTTTCCAGTGTGAGCTTCAATCATCTCCCTGACCACTATGAAATAGCTAGAGGGTATGAGCAGAATCTGGCTTAAAAAACCCTGACTACTTCCTCTGCCCAGAATTTCAACTTGTTTTATTCAGAATATAAATACTAAAATTTTTTGGTCAAAAGTTAAAGTTTGGTGTTTTATCAATTGCTTTAAAAGCATTTTTGCATATCCTTCAGTATTTCATTCAGTTACAGGAGGCATTTACCATCAAGAACAGTAGTGCTAAAATGTTTGATGAGGCAACATGTGCAGTCAGTTAGCTAAAGAAATGTGGTGTTCGTGCATAATACTTTCAAAATAGAAGTGTTTTACATAAACCGAAATACTGCCAATCCTGGAGCACTTTTGTCTGATTAAAAATGTGTGGCTAATTCCCCCTGGGTGAAATGTTGTTTAGAGCTGAGATTGCTGCTGAATGAAATACAGAAATTACAGCATAGTATGGAAGCAAAATATTGGATTTGCTGTTGAGCAAATTTTATGCAGCATTTTTAGCTTTCAGATCTTGCTAACGTTCTTTTCTCTATGATATAAATCATCTTTCAGAGGTGACCTTTTGCTTCAGCTGGTTTCCCCAGCTGAAACCAACTTTCAGCTAACTAAAACCTAAATATTGACTTTTCATCCAGCCATCGAGAAAAATACATCGAAGGAATTTTCAGACATTCATTTAGACAGATTCTCGGGATTCATTATAATGTGTTTTAAGAGATTAAAAGATTGTTTTGCTAATGTTCAAAACCTTCTTGACATTTCTATCTTGAAAAGCAGGACTGGGGCTAGGGAACTTCAACCACATCTTCTAGTAGGAGAGGAATTTCTTCACCAGACTTTGTGTGGTGTGACAGTCTCCAAACTGGTAGTTCTCTACTCTGCAGTGAGATGCCTGAGTGTTCTGTGCCACTGCAGATCCATTGAATTTATCCTTGTCTCTCACCCCATCTCAGCCCACATGTGCCACCACCCCATGACACAGGGACGAACAGTCCTGTGTAGTCATCCCTGAGCTGGTCAGGTGATTGGACTAGATGATTGCTGTACGTCCCTTCCAACTGAAATGATTCTATTCTATTCTATTCTATTCTATTCTATTCTATTCTATTCTATTCTCCCAGTGCAGAACAGCAGTGCACACGTGCAATGGGATGTGCAAGCATGGAGCCTGCTGTGAGAGTTGGCTGGTCAGAAACTGATTGGCACATGCTCCGAGGGAGGAGGTGGAAGCCTTATTGTCCCTCTGACACTGCACCACCCCCAGAGGAAAGGCCTTTGAGCTAAACTGGATCTGAAGTTCTGAAGAATTATTAATTACCTGATATTTTGGCAGACAGAAGTTAATTATCTCCCTAGAGCTTGCTCAGACTCACTGAGGGAGGGGAAAAGATCTCAAAAAAAGTATTTGAAGGTAGAAGGGGGAAAAAAGGGTTAAAATTACTTTTTACTTACAACCCAAAAGTCAGTCAGATGAAGTGTCCTGGTTAAGCTATTTATTGCTCACAGATGATCACAGGTTTGTTATATTGGCAAACAAAAGTGTAGTAACACCAGCCAAGATGGTCAAGAGTGGGGTCTTATTCATCTACAGGTGCAATACCACAAGAAAAATGTGCCGCACCTAGGTCAAAGTGGAGAAAAGAAAATTAGTGAAAACCAAAACCTCTGTATAGTGATTGATACTGTTCAAGCCAAATTCACATGAGAAGGAGCAGCCAAGTTCAGCTTCATAAAATCAGAAGAAATTGATGAGAAATAGGTTTTTTTCTTGACTTAAATTCTCAGGGCAGCGTGGAATATTTCAGACTTTCGTCTTCTGACAGTTTTACTACCAGCCGGAAAGGATTCTACCCACACCTCCTGCTTGAACAGTTTCCACCTGGTCTTTGACAGAAGCTGTCAAAGGACAAAACCCTTATAAAAAAGACAAATTTCATTATTGTCAGCAAAATCAAAGTAAAAAACTTGGCAGTTAAGCAGTCTTGCCATAAATATGTGTGGTGTTTGTACATACACATGCACATATATACGCACCTGCAGTAAGAACCACATGTACATGGTTCACAGTACACTGAGCATATTTTTAAAAGAAATTTAGCAAAACCACAAAATCCCTAGCCCATATATTTCTGTGGTTTTTAGCAAGGCCGAGGTGACTGCATCCAACCCTTACTCTGCCTCTACTCCTGTGGCTGCAAGCTGACTCTCTGGGTACTAATTTTTGAGCTGGCTTTCATGGTGGCACTAAACTCTCAACAGGTGTCCTCTGGATGGATGTAACCTGTAGGCACTGGAGGGAGTCATTTTGTTTCTGCAAGCTGGGGTGGTGGGTGAGGGAGCTGATTTCAGAGAGCACCATGACCCACAGATGTGGGGAGGAGAAGGAGGAGGTTGTGGGGGCATAGAGGATGGATGCACTGTTCAGTTTGGGCCGTGTAATGAGGAGTCAGTGGATGCCTTCTATGCTCCCTCATAACAGGAGAAGCTTGAGGTGTTGAATGTCCTGGAAGGGCGACAAGACCTGTAACAGGAGCTCATTATGTTAAGGTTTGTCCCATTTGAATTAAACTGGTCATTGAATGGTCCAGTCCTGCTTGACATCTTTATTAATGATCTGGATGTGGGGATTAAGTGTTCCCTCAGTAAATTTGCAGATGGCACTAGGTTTGGTGGGAGTGTTGATCTGCTGGAAGGTAGGAAGGTTCTGCAGAGGGACCTGGACAGACTCCATCAATGGGTTGAGGACAACTCCATGAAGCTCAATAAGGCCGAGCGCCAGGTCCTGCCCTTGGGACACAACAACCACATGTAGCACTGCAGGCTGGGGGAGGAGTGGCTTGAGAGCTGTTAAGTACAAAGGGACTTGGGGATGCTGGTTGACAGCTGGCTCAATGTGAGCCAACAGTGTGCCTGGGTGGCCAAGAATAGTGTGCCCAGCAAGACTAGGGAAGCGATCATCCGCCCATACTCAGCACCGATGAGGCCACACCTCAAGTGCTGTGTTCAGTTCTGGGCCCCTCACTCTAAAAAGGACATTGAGGTGCCAGAGTATGTCCAGCAAAGGGCAACAAGGCTTGTGAAAGGTCTAGAAAACATGTCTTATGAGGAATGGCTGAGGGAGCTGGGTTTGTTTAGTCTCAAGAGGAGGAGGCTCAGAGGGACCTCGTTCGTCTCTACAACCACCTGAAAGGAGGTAGGGGCCAGTCTCTTCTGCTGTGCCTGTGCCTGCAGTGAGAGGGCCAGAGGAAATGGCCTTCAGCTGTGACAGGGGAGATTCAGATTAGATATCAGAAAATAATTTTTCACTGTCTGAGTGGTAGTCAGGGATTGGAATAGGCTGGCCAGGGAGGTGGTGGAGTCACCACCCCTGGAGGTGTTTCGGGGGTGTCTGGATCTGGCTCTGGGTGATGGTTTAGTTGTTAGGAGTCACAGTGATAGTGCTGGGTGGATTGTTGGACCTGATGATATTAAAGGTCTCTTTCAACCTTGATGTTTCTATGATTCTACACATCCAGAAGCTCTGTACAACAAAGCCACAACTGCAGTTACCATCTTTACACCTTTGCAAAGCATTACTCTCTTGCGACAAATAACATTTCTATTTGAGCTCCTAAAAACCATATGAAAATTTAAAAATAGCAGTCTCATTAAATGCACCTAGTAGGGGTTAAAAAGAAAAACAGAACATGCACAGATACAGAAACTGATACAAGTGCAGGCATTCTAGTGCTGTTTGTTAATAAACCTTAAAAAATGGAGAAGACAGTAAAACAAGTGGTGCATGAGTGTCACTGGGAAGTTAATTGATGACAAACTAGAGTTTACTTAATATCACCAAAGACAACTATTCTCATTAGATTATTCAGACATGTGTGCGGTTCTACAACTTCCAAAACCTGCTGATTACAAATACACCTCACACTCCATTCTTTCAGTAGAGACACACAGGAAAGTGTCTTATGTGTCTGTGATTAGAACTAAACTTTCAGAAATGAGTAAGCAGTTACTTTTGATCTAATACCAGCATGTATTTTGTGGCAGTCTTATCTCACTACGGAGATTCTTATCTTGAAACTGCATTTGGACTTCACCTTAAAAGAGCTTTTCTCTTAAGCTTTATTAGTGTACTGCAGACTTACAGAAAAGCTTCTCATTCCACCCATATGTAAAGTGGGGTTTCAAATTGCATTTGCTATGGTAGATAAGAGATATGACATTCTTGCTTATAGTGACAGGATCTCTGTTTAGTAACTATGAAAGGGAAAATACAACTAGTGCTAAGAAGACTCCCGGTTTCATGTAGGGTATAGAGTTAGACTATAGTTCTAAAAGAGTGACTCCAGGGAAGCAACAGACAAAGTCTTCTAAATTTAAAGATTCAGAATTAAGTGATAAATGAAGGCATTTAGAGAAACTGATGAATATGAGGCAGTAATCAACACCCTTAAATTTTCAGAGAAGGTGTCTGATGTGTTTGAAAGGGTCTTGCCATCTCTTCTTGTTCTTATTTGGGTGGGCCTGACCATGAGCAAAAAGAAGCAGACCTTTTTATTTCTTTCAGAAACTCTCCCTGATCCTTCAAATATTTCAGGAGGGAGATGGAAAGGGACAAGATCTGAAGAGGATCTTCTTCTCTGGGGGAATAAATCCCATCACCACAAAACAAATTATTGGGAATTCATCATCTCATTGAATGTCCTTCAAAGACTTAATACTCAAACGCCAATAAAATTGGACCAGAACTCCATGATGGAGTTTAAGCGTCAAGGCAAGTTAATTCATAAGAATTACCTCATAAAGTTACATCAGACTAACAGGAGAATGATGGTTAGGCCTGGATGTTTTATCCATAGCCACATACTTACAAATATTATATACTCTTAAGAGCCAATTATTTTTATAAGATATGTTTAAGAGTTCTCAGTAAACACTAGTTCTGTTTCCTCAAAAGCACTTAAAATTGCTATAATTTCAAGTTTACTATTATGTAAAATCCAAATAAAGCCAATTATTTTGAAATGTCTGCCAAGTAGGGAATTTTCCTTCTCATTTTGTGGCAATCTGTCCCATCAATAGCTCACTTTTTTCAGCATGGCCCAGATATTTTTCCTGTGCCAGTGTTAAATGACATGAGATTCTGGGCACACAGCTGCCACTTGCAGCTTACTAACTTTTGGAAAAAAAAAAAATAGTTTATCAACTCTGCCTTCAAAAATCAGTGCTCAGGCACGGTGGAAAGTACTATAAGAACACAGATAACATGTCACTTAGTATCCAGCCAATCCATTTGGCTGATCAGAACAGTTGTGTTTTGAGAACATTATTAAATATGAGATTGTTCCAAAAAGAAATAACAAAAAAAATCAGGACTCTGCAGATAAAGAGAACTTGCTGCAATCCCAAGAGTAGCAAGTTGTTGAGTCGATATTCACAGGTAAATGGATTCAGGGAGCAGTGATTTTTAAAAAAATGCACTGGCCAAATATTCACAGAAGTTTCCAGTGTCTGCCTCACCCTTTCTACTATTCAGGAATGGAAATCCTTGGAGGAAAACATCTAAGTGGTAGTAACAACCCTGTCAGGTTGTGGACCCAGTTGCTATTCATATGCTTACCCAGTTATCCTCATTTATTTTTCCTAAATGGATGCCTTGCCTGCGTTATGTGGCCCTGTCGCCTACAAAGTCTGCGATGATCTGTGGTCTAAACAAGGGTCCTGTAACTTAGAGAAAGAAATTGTGCAGGTGTTATGAAATCTGACCTTCCTCTGGTAATCAGTGCAGAGACAAGGAGAGCTGATCAGTAGTTAACAGTCAGCTGGTGTGGCTTTAACAGGTTCAGAAACATCCCGATGTCCTTCCATACTTTTCCAGTTCTCAGAGCTCACTTTTAATGTCACTGCTTAGAAGGAAACAGCTGATGAAGAGACTCATTTAGTACTCTTCTTAATAAAGACCACCAAAACACCCTGTTGCTGCTTACAACTCCTAATCATTGCCAGCATGGAAACAGGTGTAGGGTTGTTGTTAGTTGACTCACACTGGTAATGATCAAAAGATGCTGGGTCTTCATTTTAGGGTTGTGTCTTGTGACCAGTAACAGGTAGATCCCATGGTGGAAGTCACTTGCATGTATGAGGATGTGTTCCTAAAGGACTTCACTAACTGAAGTTTTTAAATAAAGCTGTATATGAGCATAAATTTAAATTTAAGTTCAATAAAATAAAGATCTAAATCACCACTTTCTTTCACCAGCTACAAGTAGGTATGAAAGGAGAATTTACCCAGGAAGAATGAAACCATGCTCGAATGCTACCTGCTTTATAGAGACATTAGCTCCCTTGGTATGAGTGACATATAAATAAACACATTCTGGCTAAACTGCAATATTAAACCACCTGCATTTTCAGCACTGCTACTTTTAAGGAAATACAACACACATGTTTAAGTGCCTTAATCTATTCTATTACTTTGAGACACAGACGACAAAAATGATTGCTTTATAGTGGGTTTTTTGAAGCAATATAATTTCTTAGTAATCAATTTTCAAATGTTGAAGCACAACCCATGTTTAATTAATCTAGGTCAAGTATTATTTTTGTAGAAACAAAGAACCACACTTCACTTCACCAAACCATGTCCTGTGTAAGTACAGTATCTCTCTCTTCCATCTGTCTCCAGGTTTTATCCTCCACCCGATCATGATGGTATCTGAATATTTTCAGATTGAAAATATATAGCAATAGCAAGCATTTGGACACCCAGCACATGGGATCTCTGCAACTTCAGTTTAGGAAATGTGTAAATGTGTGTGCAAAGGGGCATCAACTTTTTTTTAAAAAAAATTATTGCAACCCCTTCCCCCCAGCACTTTTGGGTGTTTGATTGTTTGTTTCCTTTTTGAAAACTAATATCTTGATGTAAATTTTAAAATTATGTCAAACCCCTTTTTCTAAAGTTGTACATATGCATTTCATTCAATTTGCTCTGTAAGGTTTTATCCAAAATGCTTCTTTCATACCTTTCAGGCACTTCAGACTGAGCTTCTGTGTTCTGCTGCAGAGCAGAGCAACACAGCTCTTGTGGTGGCACCTGCACTCTAACTCAGTCTTTGAGAAAGATGTGGCTTGACCTGATTATCACTTGGAAATTAGGGCTGTGTCATTCAGGTAGCCCTCAATGATGACTGGGAAACCATGAAGAGACTTTTACCAGGGTCTCATGAGGAGCTCTTAAAGCAGGGAGGACACCACAAGCCACATTTTTTGTGTTTCAAGATTGTTTGAGCTGTAGCTGAATCCAACAACAGAGGGAAAATTGTCTGGTTCTCAGGCAGGAAGAAATACAAAGTTTCATTCTGGAATTCAGATAAAAGACATCTTTTTGCTACAGTTGTCACCTTGTCATTTGAGACAGAGTCCTGGTCTTAACAATACTTTATAAAAAATGGAAAACCACTGAAGGAAGGAAGGAAGCCCAAATTTAGCTCATGCTGTTCATCTCATGTTTCTGTAAAAAGCATGGTGCCACCACTTGTGAGAGTACTTGTGTAAATTAGGTGACTATTCAAGCAAAAGGTGTGGGTGCTCACCTAGGTGGTTATTAGCAAATTCAAAAGAAAAGACAAAATTCAAAAGAACAACATATTCTTTCAACTTTTAGTCAATCTGTAATTGAATCAACTGCCAGTCTTCCAAGACTGAATGCTTAGTAATACAATTGGAGAACTTTCCTGGCCAGACAAATGTGGTGGTTTGACCCTGTCTGGATGCCAAGTGTAAAGTAGTTCTTTCATGTCCCTACTCAACTGGACAGGGGAAAAAAGACATAACAAAAGGTTCATGAGTTAAGAATCATAGAATCATCAAAGTTGGAAAAGACCTTTAAGATCATCAGGTCCAACAGTCCACCCAGCACTATCACTGTGACTCCTAAACCACTAAACCATCACCCAGAGCCAGATCCAGACACCCCTGAAACACCTCCAGGGGTGGTGACTCCACCACCTCCCTGGCCAGCCTATTCCAATCCCTGACTACCACTCAGACAGTGAAAAATTATTTTCTGATATCTAATCTGAATCTCCCCTGTCACAGCTGAAGGCCATTTCCTCTGGCCCTCTCACTGCAGGCACAGGCACAGCAGAAGAGACTGGCCCCTACCTCCTTTCAGGTGGTTGTAGAGACGAATGAGGTCCCTCTGAGCCTCCTCCTCTTGAGACTAAACAAACCCAGCTCCCTCAGCCATTCCTCATAAGACATGTTTTCTAGACCTGCCCAAAGGCTGAGACATCTATAATCACCAATCATTTTCAGAGATGTTCTTATGGTGTCCAAACAGGGAAAGGTCGTCAACTCTGTGGCGTCAGGATGTTCCATATACAGATATCATCTGGCTGCTCTGCCCTTGAGGGCTGGTGAGTCGTTTTGGTTGTCCCGCCTTAGAAGGGTTTTCCAAATCCCATGGCATCATTTGGAGACAGCCCTATGCAGTGTCCGTCCTCCAGTGCTGCTGAAAGTGCACAAGGCCACGATCCATCATACAAGCAGTGCTGGCCTTCCACCGCGTAGATGAGTTTATGCTGAATCCACAATGAATCTGCAATGAAATGACAATGTTCTACATTGTAGAGCAACCTACAGTAGTGATTCATCCTATCCTACAACAGATTTCTAAGAGGGGAAATTTATACCCTGTTACGGATACCTTGCTACTAATTGTACAGGTATCTAAAGACCTAGGAGTAGATGTGTAACTTGACAAGAAATAGCTGCAATGAAAAAGAACAGATTCTACCACAGAAGATTGAAATTTACCTTTCCAGAGGCTGCAATGCAAGATAAACCACTGGTCTGTCTCTGTTGACTTTTTTCTGTGTAAGAAAGGCTTTAATTGTCCTTTTTCCCCCCGATAAGTTTCTTACTAATCTTTATAGAGTCACTTCTCAATTTCACTCTGAAAATCTAAGCAGATTTGGTATTCTGATTCTCTCACTCAAAGATGTTCGTTTGACATTTTGAGTATTTGTCATGATTCTTTTCACCTTATCAATACTAAAATTGCAGTCACCATATTAATTCTTATCAACACCTCATCTGGAAGTAAAACCACTTCCTTTCATTTTCTTGCTAATTTTATATTTAGAAAATCTGAGGACTGTTATTTGATTTTCTCTCCATATAATCACATTGGAAATTTATGCTGAACTTTCACTCTGAGGATTTGGTTGGCTTTAGTTATCCCTTTCCAACAATCAGTCATTTTTCTGTAGGTCTGAATTCCTTAACTTAGATGTAAAACTTTACACTGGCTGTATTAAAATGCATCTGTCTTAAATAGGCCTCCATTATTAAAACCAGCTCTATTCATGGCTGCCCAGATTATTTAGTCTGAATAGTAGGCTGGGCATAGGACTGCTTTTGCATCTCCTTTAGAAGAAAATTCCTTGTGGACAATCATATTTTAAGTCAGTTCTCTTTCCACTCAGTGAGATTTATTAGTATATTATTGAGCTATTTTAAAAATTTTAAATAGCAAGTGATACTAAGTAAAAAAATATGGTTTGCTTAATAGGATCTGTTCTCCATAAACTGACAGGAATGAATCACATTCTCATTTTTAAGGCTATGTTTGTTGACTCCCTTATGAGCTTTTCAATTATTTTGCTGAAGAAATGTTACCAACTAATTACGTCATATGTCCTTCTCTGCTTTTTTTCAGTATTAGCGCAATATCGACACTTTTCTGGTGTCCAACTGTAGTTCACTAGAGTATTACAATATTTCTCAAATCTTGTCAGTGGCGCAGATGTTCAGACAACTGCTTTTTGCTCCGCTGGGTATTTACGGTCTGGAAAATGCTTCATCATATTCATATAGTCAAGTGCGCTATCTCTTTCCTATTGAAATGTGTCAGAAATATTTGCTGAGATTTTCCTTTTCTTTCCAGTTTCTAAGCACTTTACTATCTCCATCAAATACATTGCCTGGTTTCATATTAATACTTAACCCTTTTTTGTGCTATAGACTTCTCTCTAGCTTCCCTTATTCTCTAAATTTTAATAGTTTTAGTTTTTATTGACTGCTACCTGGTTTCCTTTCTCTGTTTGACAAATATATACGATTTTTTTAATGCTTCTAAGGGAAGCATTACTGAATGCTGAGCCTGTAAATACTTGAAAATGTTTTGAGATATGATTTAGATGTGAATGGCATTGCCAGGAATGTCACTTTTAAAACAGAGTGCAGCAAAAGCTGTTTTAGCCCAGTGGAAGCCATGAGGAGCTTTTAGCTGGCTGCACTGCAGCATGCAGCTGACACAAGCTGTTGTTCCCCAAAAGAGGGCAATGCTACTCATCAGCCAGAAGCCGGCAGCACTGCATGGTCCTGTGGCACACAGTTACCTTTTAAGTCTTGATGCTAAACTGCACTGTATTAGATTAAGAGAACAGCCTCTGAATGGATGAATATATATGAGCTGGCCTCTGAAAGTTCACTTCCACAACCTTCTTTAGCAGAGACACAGACTTTCTTAGGAAAGCCTTTAAATCTGCTCTTGGGTTTGTATTTCTGTTTTCCTGCGGATAAACGTACGGGGAATTGGTGTATTTGTTGCAAGTCTATGGATTTTTCATGCTGGACTGAGCATATCACTTGGTACTGCATCCGTCCTGTTTCACAGACAGATACAGAAAAACTCCAAAATACAAGGTCAGAGGGCTCTAATTGTCCTGCACAGCTGCAGGCTCCCAGGTCCCAGATGTGCTGGCAGTGGCACTGGGTGCATGCCTTGTGATGGTGCCCTCTGTGCGAGTGTGAGAGATAGCAGCAACTTTTCACTGGAGCTCCCATCTTGTGCATTGAATTCTTGACTATAGAAGTTTGTTGCTCCTAGGCAGTTACAGGTAACTGTCTGTATCAGGGCTGGCTGACCTTTTAACAGATGCTGGCAACATAACTCTATGGTCTTCTGTAGTTCCTTGAAAACCTGCTCTTCTCTCCCCAAAAACACTGTATGTATTTCCTCACACGAGAAGAGATGTCACTTCTGAGCAGACAGCACTTGGATGGCTCACAAGTTATCTGAAACATAAAGAGATAGTGTAGCACAAAAGAGGATGTATATCACTAGGAAAATCTAACTCATGTTGCACATTTCAAATTTACATAGTTAAGAAAGTGATCAAAGGGACAGAGGTGCAAAATTAACTTTTGATGTAACACAATTAATTGTATTACACCATCTCAGTTTCTTTTTTTGTTGCCACATGTGATGTGAGAGGGGTCGTTCTGCCAGGGTTACGATACGTGAACAAAACAAATGGTGGTTCACCAGGTAGCATCACTGTCTGCCAGGAAACAGGGAAATAGGGGTGACCAGTGGCTCCTGCGCCACGCAGCGCTGTCTCATTTCTCTTAAAAAATCATGATACCCAGGAGCAGATTCCTTCAGTTCCAGTGTACAACAAACTTCACAAGGCATGGTTTGCTATTGCATGCAAAGCCTTTTCTGCCTTTTTTTTTTTTTAATTTAGCACTGACACCAGAGCTTTTGGAAAGTTTTAGAAGAAAGGGATTAGCCTCCTGTGAAACATGGATTATTTCCTCTCTTGTTAATATGCACTGCCCTCTTGTGATAAAATATATTTTTGGTGTTCTCTCAATGTTCTGTTCTTGTTTTCATTTTTTGTAGTTTTCTGCTTTTTTGTGTGTGTGTGTTTGGGTTCCTCCTCCAGTCCCCAGAGCTTTCTTCAAGGCTTTTTTCCTATGGCAGAAATAATTTATCTTAACATTAGAAAGATAAAAGGAAAACAACACAAAGCTTGATCAAAACATCCTTAGCCAATATCTCACTCTTTCATACATTTAACATCTTCCCAGATTATTTTACTGAACGTACAAGAATCAGACAGGGATGTAGGCTGAAAATACTGTAGCGAAAAATGTAGACTTGAAAGGATGAGGAAAATACATAGCAGTTCATGGCAAAGGCAGTCTTGGAAGAAAGAGGTCCAGTGTGTGGCAGTGTTCTTAACTGCACAATCACCATCCGAACAACCTGAAGAAATGGCAAGGGAAAGCTACTTACTGCTGCAAACCTGATCTCTAAAACTAAACAGAGGAAAAACTCACTTCCCAAAGCTAAGCAGGCAGGCAAAGCCACTCACTTGAATATGATGGATGAAGGGCCATCAGCGCCTGGGAAGGGAGGGAGGAGGCAAATCCCTTCAGAATCAGGAGAAGAGGTGGCATGACACGCCACCCCTGGAGCCGAGGGGATGGCACAGAGGAAAGCCCAAAGAGACACCTTTCAGTTAAGTGCTGGTTGGAAAAAGCTGCCTCCTCCCGTGTTTTGGACAATGTGCATCAAAGCTACCCAACTGTCATCCTGTTCTCCTCTGAATGGAAATGACACACAGGGACTGTAAATGATCCCTACCTGCTTACTGTGTTGTCTTAGACACACAGGTATAAATGAATTTGTAGAATTAGCTACCAGATCAGCAGGAAATTTTCCTAAGCAGCTCCACAGAGGAATGGAAAAAAAACAGTATGCAGTACTGTGAATAAAGACAACACTATGTGCAATGTGCAGAAGAAAGAAGAAAGGAGAGAATTTGAGAGCATAGAGCTGGCAGAAAACCTAAACTCTGGCCTTTTCTAACATCTTATTGATGGACTTTACAACCTTCAAGTATTTCTGGGATTCTCTTAATGGAAAGACTGCTTTTGTATGAGAACTCTCCCTAGGCTGACTCGAGCCACAAGCTTGATTTTCAGCCTCTACTGTAAATCACAAGACAACAGAACTTGCCAAAGAAAAACTGATTCCTTACTTTACAATGGCAAAGCAGAGAATATTTTTCCTGACCTTATTTTTGTATGAACAAGTCACATAAACCAAAACATCTAAGAACACAGATCCCAAGGTGAGCATCACACCCAGGAAAATAATAGTGAAACTGTAACAGTAATCCTCTGAGGCGAAGTATCAGGTTATCACAAACGGAGATCCAGCTGGCTGCCATCAAGAATAAGCAAAGAATCCCGTGAAAATCTCCATGTATCCATGCCTGGAAACAGTGTGCTTGGCCGCTTAGTTTAACCCAACTTCTCAAAGCCAGGTGAATCTTACTGTCCAGCTCATGCCCTTAGATGCAGAGGGCCTCAAAATGCATTGGTCAGTGCCAAGGAATATGGAAAGGAGCAGCAACCTTAAGCATTTCAGTGCTGTCTATTCCTGATGTGTTCCAGCAATCAGCCTGCTGGGCTACAGGCTGGGAAGGGGAGCATGACCTTCTGGGAAAATGGCTGTGCACAGCACTGCACTTTGACTCCAGGAGCACCTGGAGTTGGCTGACCACACTCAGGCAGGATTTTTCTCATCGGGTTTTCTTACACTGAGGCATTTCTCCTGCCTCTTTTGTGTGTTTCTAGGATGAGATCCTCTCAAGGTATTTGCAGGAGTCATTGTTTGGAAACTGCTTATCACAAATGCTGAGAAAAATATGGAAGAGACCTATACAGCAAGGACTAGAGTATACCATACCCCATGGTCGGCATATTTCCATCCCTCCTACCAGCTGTTACCTTAGGGCTTATTCAGGACCAGAGCATTCTAACTGTGCCAAGGAACATACTTAAGATGAGCCTGGGAGACCTGCTATGTGCTTGGCCCCTTGAATGTCTGATGTTTTGGGACTGGATGTCCTTGTTAATGTGAACACGGATCTAGGTTAATGACATAAGGTGGGAAGAACTAAAGAGCTAAGAGAAAGAGGCAGCCAACACCCCTTGAGCTATAAAGACCTAGCAGTGAGTAAATGACAAATGCTGTGGAGTTTCACTCCAATAAAACATCCAAGAAATACTTAAACTGTATGTGAACTTTGTACTTTTGAATCTGTAGAACTGCCCCAGAATGGTCACGAGAACAATCTCGCTCCAGAAATTCCTGTTACTTCCTGCTTTCATCAGTGCAGATAGACTTTCTGTGGTATTTTGCCACATCAGCAGCTTACTGTGAAGTGAATGACTCCTGCTTTTGCATCAAATCCCCTGCAAAACTGAACTGAAGCAAGATGAAAATAGCTATATGTGTTTTTCTCCCTAGTTTTCAAGGCATGTTGCAAAATAAAACACTCAAACTGGTGAAAGCTCAAAATCCCATTTCTGTGAGGTTCTCTAAGTGGGAGAAAAACAAAACATAAACAAGAATTTCTCTTTCAGAAAGGCGCACGTGTGGGCAGCTGGTCAACAGAAACAACATCAGTGCAAGGAGCACACGAAGCAACCGCCTCTTTCCCAGTTTGCTCAGCTTTTGGACTGCCACTGGCCCTGTTGCTGCCTCCCAAACTAATTGCAAGAGGGGCAGATTCTGCTGGCAGCCAAATCTCTGTACTGGGGATCTGAGCAGTGGGGCTGGCTTTCCCACAGACCCTGGGGTTTTCCACATTCCCCTGCCCTGACCACACACAGCCAGCTGCTTCCTGTCCCCAAAGCCTGGGGATGACATGCTGTCATGGGGAAGAGAGCTTGGGAGAGGTCAGCCTTGCCACCTCAGAAACAGCCCCTGGGTGTGCAGTGGAGCAGACGGTGCTTCTATTTTAATTTCTCTGACAGCTTATAAAACAGAGCTGCATATTTAGGCAGAAATAAATTCAAGATAAAATTCCCTAGTCCCATCAGAGGCTGCTTGTGATGTAAATGCAGCCTGGAAACAGAAGTAGGTCCAGGCATTTCCCTTAAAACACCTGTTTGCAAGACTCCTGGTAGGTTTTTTCAGTGCCAGCATTAGCACTGCCTTGGTATCCCTACAATCAGCAGGGAGTCTGTGACTGATGAAATGGGAAAATACCATTTCCTTCTCTAGAGTGAGCTAGGAAACACTAATTTCTTCCCCATTAATTCTTGATGGCTTTGTAGGAAAGCATGTCTCTCAAGAGCTCAGCTGAGTTCATTATCCTGAGCAGACCTGCAGTGAGGCAGGGCTGCCTAGTGCCAAGCACAGACCTGCCCTAATTACCCTGGCAGATGTCACCTCACAAGAGGAGCTGGGCAGTGATTATGGCCCTGCAAAGGGCACAGGTGCTTTTGTGGGTCAGTTAGATTCACAAAGCACAAAGTTAAATAAGTGGGGTGGCAGGGTTCAGTAAATGTGACTCTCATGACAAAATCACCCAGTCATTTGGCAGCTCAGTGAATAAAAACAGTGAAAGGTCCTCTTCCAAAAGCACAGGGAGAACATCCTGGCTTCAGTTCAAGTTTAGGTTCTAGTCTTTGGAAACACTGTAGCTAACACATTTGGAGAGACATCTGGAAGTTGGGGGAGCTGGTGAGTCTTTGCTGCTCTTTTCTGTTTTTGCTGGCTGGGCACAAGCCTTGCAACCCCGGGCACCTGCTTGTGTGTGTTGGTGCCAGCCTTGGTGCTCAGAAAGGGCAGATCACATTTATTTCAACATCTGAACTACTTGGTCCTCTCTTAAATCTCACCTTCATTGAGCCATGACACAAGGCTGGAGCTGCGTATGACCTTGACCGTGGGGTGGGGTGGACGGATGGCCTCCAGGGGCTGTTCCCACCTATGTCCTAGAGTGCTGAATCTTGCTCCCCTGCCAGTGCTGGGTGCTTTTACAGAGCTCTTCCAGTCAACAATTCTCTGCTGCTCTTGTGGTCTCTGCTTTCTGTTGCCTTCAGCACAAGGAGACCGATGCACCACACGTGGGAACATCACATTTGTATAAGTGTCCTCTTTTTCCTCCACAAACACCATTTTCCCTCCTTGCTTTCTCTACAGCAGATACCTAGAGCAGTGGTGCCTTTGAAGTATAGCAGAGAATGCCATTAGGCAGCTGGTGACATTGCAGCAGTCCATGCCTGAGCATCTGCCACTTGCAGCATAGATAATGGCTGAACATCAGCCTGCAGGCAGCTTCAGCCAAATATGCGGGCAGGGGCTGACCCTGATGCAGGGCAGGCAGATCAGATGCCAGTGGTGTGTCCAGGGGTCAGCTGTGCCTGTTGGGAATGCCAGTACCCTGCCAGACTACTATGCCATGCCATGCCATGGGGGAGTGGGTGACAGCTGGCATCCTCGTGCCGTGAAGGGTGACACTGAGGCAGCAGCAGGGCTGGTTCCCCTGCCCCACTTGCTGTCCTGTGACTGTTGGCTTCCCACACCACCTCAACCCACTACTTTCTGCCAGGGTGCACAAAATGCTCTGGTTCGACCCGCACAGGCTCCCCGTGCCGCCCACTGGCACACGGACAAAGTGCATGTCAGGGGTGAGTCACTGCATGGAGTTTCTAGCAAAACTTTTTTGTGGTTGGGGGTATGATGAGACTAACACAGCCCCTGGGGTTTTTCTGATGGAGTCCCCTCTCTGGATTTGTGGGCAGAGGGATGCATACATTTCCCACCACACCCTCCTCTCTCGCCCCCTCTGCCCTCCCTTGTCAGAGGCTCCATGGTGCCCGCATTGGCCTTTCCACCAGCCCCAGGGCACAGAGAGTGAAAAATATTTATTGAGACAGCCTTTCCTTTGCACACTGCAGTGAGCCCTCTGGAGACATATGATCTTCTCTGAAGATTTTTCTTCTCCTTGATGAGACGAGGCGGAGTGACGTGTGGGGCTGCTCACGCCTCTTCCGTCATCTTTCCACTTTTTAACACTGCATGTGTTTCCTGGGCTTGTCGGCATTTTCCTATGAGTAAGCTGTTACCACACACACCCAACACATTCTCTGCTTGTGCCTGGAGTGGAAAAGGGGCACTGAAGCATTTGGTAACACATCGGTACAGTGGTAGGAAGGTGTGAGAGATGGTTTCTAAAAGCTGTGGTGAAAGAACCTGCAGGCACTTTGCATGCCCAGAACAAGAGGATTTAGTGAGAAACCCCTGCTGGCCCCGGTTCAGTCTTACCAGTACTGCACCGCACTTGATGCTCTATTCCTATAAATCCCTGTGTCAAATTACGAGCTGAGCTTACCCCATCACTACCCATTATCTTCTTCTCATTAACCACTTAAAATGTCACATGTTTTTTACACAGTAAAAAGCCATGAGCAATCTTTCTTAAAAATAGCTGCCCACAGTCAATCCAGGAGCATGTGTTGAGGACACTGTACAGCTTTTAGTGCCCACTTTCACATGGGCATAGTTTCCACTGTGATGACCTCTTTGCGGCTCGTTCTGCTGGAAGTCAATGGACTTCAACAAGGATAAACTAGCACCATTAATAAAAAGTGAAATGAGCAGAGCTATTTTATTGTGAACCATATTTACACATTTTATTGAAACCTGCAGGATTAAGATTTCTCCCCTAACACAAAAAATAATGATATACCTTTCAAATATGAAAGAGTGGCAATCTATGAGCACCCGTGCTATTATTTCAAATAAGCAAAAAATATTCCAAACAAAACCCAACAGCAACAATAAACTGGTTAAATAAGTAGATAACAATTTTTTCCACCAACAGGTGCTCTTACCAGGCAATGATGATGACCCAAAGGTAGCTCAGCTGCCGTCAAGTGTTGCCATCACGTGTGCAATCAGAAAGAATTTCCATGAAAAACCCTATTCAAGACCAGATTTGGCTAACACCAAATTAGATTCCCTGCTAAACAAAAAACTGGCAGGCTCCAGCAGGAGCTGATGAACCTGGCTTTTGCACCCTTATGCATCAGGGCAGATTCTGTCCTAAGTGCTGAAGTGAAGAACTTCCACACTCCGTAAGTGTCAGGGTGTCTCATGGTTCAGTTCTGGATAAAGACACCAATAACCCTTAACTGGGATAGAAACGGGTTTCCATTAACTTTTAAAAGAAGCATTTTAACAACAAAAATTATTTTAGGAAAAGTAGTACAGTCTCCTGCTGAGACTACATATGAAAGTCATCAAAGACTGCACTGCTACACCTTCATTCACTCACTGCTACAGGCTTGTTGCCCCTCAAGACTGTGGGAAGAAAAAGGAAAAAGTCAGAACAGAAAGTCTTAGAGGCACAGTATAATAATTCATATTCTATTTAAACTTGAATTCTGGCCAGAAAGAAGCCATTAAAGTGAGGCTTCTGTAATGGTTTTGCAAACAATGACAATATCAACCACTTCTCAGATCATGAATAAATCATGGCCAATAAATCAGGTAGGTGTGTGATTAATCCTTGAGGAAACAGGATTATCTTCAGTGGCTACATTTAGGTTAAGAGAGCACAAGCAAGGTTTGTCTTTAGTCTCCTTAAACTTTATTAGGTTACCTCTATATACTTGACAACTTTCTCTGTCCAGATACACTCAATGCAAGAAAGTGTAATGGAAGAAAAGACAGGTGAGGTCAGCTTAAGGGCCCACCTGGAGAGCATCTTGCTTGTGGAAGTGGCCATCAGCAAAAGCAGAGTACAAAACCAAAATAGATTACAAAAATAGGGAAAGGACAGAAAAATCTCATTTAGCCTCCAGCAGTCAGGGACATGGGACCTCTCCAAACCAGAGATGCACCCTGGCAATCACGTGTGGAATCAAACCTCTGTGAAGTCGTCTAACCCCAGGCTGGTGTCTTTACACTCATGGCTCCTGCAGAATCCAGTGGCAGGGATAAAAATGCTATCCCTTGTTTTGTACCCCTCTTGTCCACAGGCTTCTGCTGTGGCTGTTGCTTTTCCAGACTGAGGAAGATCAGAGGCTTTAGCTCTCCATCAGTGGAAGCCACTCCTTATCTTTGTAGAAGTTGCTTCCAGTCATCCTTCTTTTTTCTTTTTGGTGTGAGATGACATAACCAGAGCTGCACAAAGATTTTGAGGCACATGCACACCATGAACCTATTCACGGGTTAAATGATGAGCTTCATTTTTTGCTCTGCACTTTCTTAACCAGTGCTACCATTCAATTTTCCTTTTAACAGCTTCTGAGTGTTGACAAGATATTTTCAGAGAACTTTCCACAGTGATGACAAAGCTGCTTTCCTGAGCAGTAGCAATGAAGGCCTGTCATTTCGTACATCTTTTTTTGTCCTAAGCATGTTGTTCAGTGCTTATCAGCCTTTTTTTTTTAATTGCTTATCAGCTTTTTCACTTATTGCCCTGTCACTCAACACCATGAAGTAGTTTTGCAGGTCTCCAAAGTCAGCTTCAGATTTAAGTATCCTGAATAATTTAGTGTCTTCTGCAATTTTGTCACCTACTCGAACCCCCCCCCCCCTCCCCCCCCCAATGCAGATCACTTCACCTTTCAGAAACAATGTAGTAAATATGTGTTGGGTCCCATAGATAGGACCATTTCCCAGCAGTCTTTCCATTAGGAAAAATAACCATTCTGCCTCCTGCCCCCAGTTTCTGAAATTCTGGGAGACCAGGTTTTTAGCACGGGGTGTGGGTTTTGAGGGCAGTGTCTGGGTTGCCTTTATTGTATGGTGTGACCAAGCTCAGAGCGGGTCCTGCAGGCATGGTGAAATAGCTAACTTCGATTTTTCAGGCAGCTTGAAAAGCCTCATGGTTCTGTTTGAACTGGGCATGGTGAACAGGACTGCAGACACATGCCTTTAAAAAGCCAGACTGCCTGCTGCACAGCCCTCCCATGGCTGGGAGAAGCCCACTTAGGCTCCATCACGGAGACCTACGCACACATGTGCACGTGTTGGTACGAGCAGTGTCCAGAGTCATTGATTTGATTTCATACAGAGATCTTGAGCACTGGAAAAACACATTATCTGAAGTGTCAGGCTGAGTGTTTAAGCAGCAGATTTGCCTGAGTCAGCACAGCAGGCTTGAGTCTTTCATGCACGGCTAAGCAGTTTCTTCTGGTTGCAAATCAATTCTGCTCACCTTCGATAGGAACTGGTGATTTCTATCATTTGTTCTCAGGGCCATGGAGAAGTTGTAGGCTTTTTTTTTTCTTCTGTTTGATTCAGTGTTTGTCTGTTTCTCAGGAAGATGCTCATAAAAATGAGGACTTGCATTTTGAGTTAGTAGCACTTCTGTTTGCCTTTCATTTTGTAAAAAAACAGACTTTCTTTGCAAAACATGGTGAAAACCTGTATAAAAAAACAGGAAGTGCCTTCAGACTGCTCACCAAAGCATCACCAGGCAGCGGGGTACCAAGGATCAGATATTTTCTATCCATTCAAGGCCTTTCCTAACATTGTATGTCCAGTCTGGTTTTGGAAATCAGCTGAATTGTAAGAGTACCTTTTACAAAGTTGTTATTTGCCCAATGACAACAGTCAGAGGAGGCCTCAGGGCTGCCTTAGGTGACCCTCTGCTGGCTGCTTTACAAAGACAAAAGGAGTTGTGTGCTGCCCTGATGAGTCTGCAGGAGAGGAGACCCATGAGAGGGACAGGTACAAGGTGGCAGAAGGCCCCCACAGAGCTCCAAGAGTGGTCTCAATATTCAAATGGTTCTTCAAATGCGGCATAAAGCAAAGCTGCCCTGAGAGACTGCAGCATGTACAATGCTGGAGGCCAGTTGTGGATTTAGTGCCCTGTTAGCCCACTGGGGCAGAGCACAGCACATCCTGGCGGGGTGTATCCTGCTGGTGGTCCACAAGTGACTGCAAGGTCTCTCTCCATGCAGGCAGGGAGCTGAGGACAGAAGCACGTGCTGCTAATTTGAGACCGTGAGAGCTTTATGGACACACTTAGTCTGGGCTGGATGGGAAGCAGCCTTCCCATGGCATCTGGGAAATAACACGGGCTGTTGTTTTGCACGGGGCTGGAAGATGGTTAGTGCTGGGTGGCAGCTCCTGGCTTCACTGCGGTTTATTGCCTCGCTCAGTGTGTGCACAGATGCCTTCTCCGTAATGACGCCCTTTGGGCCTCATTTGGTGAGGTGCTTTCACCTCCTCTGACTTCAGTGCCGAGTACCCCTGGAAAAACAAATCATGCATAATACTTTGGCTGTCTCACAGCTGATGTAAAACGCGCTTTTACTTCATCATGTGGAAAAATACACTCCTGTTCTCCATCTTTCCTCACTGACTTGCTCTGACCGCCATTCCCTGAGAGAAGAGTTTGTGTACACAGACAGCTCTTGCTACACACAGCTCCGCAGGGAGTAGAGAGCATCTTACAGAGCACAGGTCTGCTACACTGCTTATACTTTCTTTAGGAGAAAAAAAAATACTGTTGCTGGAGACCCCCTTCAGCTTTTGTTTTATGCTTTCATTTTGATAAAGGAATTGGGAATAATATATGCAGCCACTGGCAGATAAGTTAAAGCATGAGCTGAAACATTAGCTGAGATTATGTTCCACCGATAGGCAACTGAAAGTAAGCATCCTGACAGATGGTGCCAATTGATTTAACTGCAGCTGTGATGCTTAATAGGGTAGAAAATGCAAGTAAAAATCTAATGGGAGGCCTGCCCTAGTTAAATCAGCCTCTTATTTAACTTACCAGTAGTAATCACTGTTAATAAATTCCAGTTAAACCAGAGGTAGAAAGAATTATCTGTTTTGTTAGGCTTTCCAAGCAAAGCTAGCAAAGCTGTGGGCCTTAAAAAATTTAAGCATATATATATATATAAATACATGCACACACATACACATACACCTAGAATATATACACTGATATGTAATATATATCAGTACGTTATATATTTAACATTCATGTAGCATGTACCATGCATATCTTATACAACATGCACATACTGCCATTATTGTATTATCAATATGTATTGATGTATAGAGATAGGTTTGATTTATAGTGATTTAAATGTACATAAAGGTGTATCCAAAAATGCAAGAGAAAGCAACATTGCTATTAAAAACCACATGGATGAAAAGAACAGGAAGGATGGTGGAGGAAAGGAGAAAAGATGGGAAGAGGCAAGAGAGAGCCGAGGTGAAAGCCTGGCATAGATCCTTGCAGCTTCTCTTCAGCCTCTGGAAATGATATCACAAAGCTGTTTTCCTCTCTATGCTTCCCTGCTGGAGTCCTCTTTCTGTTGAGGCGTGAGTTCAGACCTTTCTGGTCAAATTTAAGGTCCCTGTTGGAGTTCCCAAGGCTTCATGTGCTGCAGCAGCCACTCCAACATCAGACACCACCTCTCCAAGCTGCCCTTCTGCCCCACTCACAACTAACTGTGCTTTGGTGCATCCTCAAAGGTTGTAGATGGATCATGGTCCGGAGGTGCTGTGAAAGTGAGTTAGTTCAGTGTGATGCCACAAAGGGACTGGGTTTTCATGCCCTTGTGCCACAGTGCCAGTGCTGGGCCTCCACTGCCCTTCTGGGCAAAAGCCCAGAGAGGACAGAGCCATTGGCTCTTCAGCAGCCACTATGTCTCCATGGTACAGTCCAAGGCAAAAAGACCTCCTACAGCACGAGACTCCATCATGTTGTTTTGCATCAGGATGTGTCCAGCCTTGATGAGCCCACTACAGACCATCTTACGGCAGTTTCAGGTAGGTTAGCAAGCTCACACGTGTAGCCATTTGTAGTCAATCCACAATTCATTCAAGAATCTGGAAGGTTCTTCCTTCCATATAACCTTCTCTGGAAGGTTATATGTTTGCAGCTTCCTAAAATCAGCCCAACTTGGCCAGCCACTAATTTACTTTTAATATCAAACTCCCAGGTTAGAGGAATTACAAATATTTTTCCTTTCAGGCAGCTTTGCCCTTCTACACACACAGCTATTTTTCTCTTTGAGTCTGTGATTATGCAAGTAAGATTTCTGATTTCCTGTGAAAATCATATGAATAGAGTAAACTGAGGGGAAAATCTACCTTCTTGCCATGTCATTGGCTTCAATATTTACACACTACTGTTGCCAACTAGAAAGATTCATAAAAGGACAGATTACCGAGAAGAAAACGCACACGTGATTGCTCTGGCTTATGGCATTTCCATAGGAGTACTGCAAGAGGTGATCTGAAAAGCAAGCAATGAGAGCAGAGTTCAGCTCACATGTGTTCCTGCATGGAGCACATGGTCTCCTGTGAACAGCAATCCAGTGCCTCTGCTTTGGGTTTTCAGGGACAAAGCTCCCCAGCCACTCGTAATGTCAGAAAGCTGCAATGAAAGTCTAGGGAAAAAATAATTGTTGTTATTAATTGACTGATTTCCACAGCACCTGAAGGGAATCTAATCATTGTGTGTCCAGTAGGGCTTGTCCCAAGCAGGTGTATTTCAGAGGATGATCCATCACCTGCAGCATATCACAGAGTTTGCTTTAATCGACATCCACCACTGCTGTCACTTGAAATAGGAACCTATTTGAAAATAATAAAAGACAGAAATTTCCCTCTGCCTCACTATGCAGTGTGCTTTTGCCCTTAGAAAAACAACACCTGCTGCACAGTCGCTTCCCCCTGCGGTGAGAGAACATGGGGTCCTGATGAGGTGTCATGACCTCAGGGCTAGCGAAGAGATCACGACCACGGGGTCATAGGATTTCCCAGTACTCGAGGACATGGAGGCCTTTTCCTCCTAATCTCTGTACTTAGTTACAGGTTACCACAAATACTGCAAAGATTACCACCAGGAAATATACCTATGATTAATAAAGCAAATATGAATGAATATATATATATATATGTCTCAAGCTGTTATGTGTTACTAGCATCAATCAGTTACAGTCTCAGTCGAAAGTATGGTTGCCATAAATGATAGCACCAATTGGTATTGTAGGACAATCAATAGCAAGCACAACCAAGTAGCTGTGTATTGTTACATATTACCACAACTTGTCATAGTAAAACACGGAGTATGTATAATGTCAATGAGAAAGCAAATTAGATTTCAGAAGGAAATCTCAAAAGGGGAGGGACAAACCAATCTGAGGTGGGTCCTACACACCCAGCCATCCCCCAAAGAGGGGGTGACAGGCTGAACTGAAAGGATAACAGAGATATTGATTTCCTGGGGTCATCCAGGGGTCAGCGAGACATCTGTGGTGACAGTCCAAGATCCTGTGGAAAGTTTGTGTGGGATTCAACTGGAAAGTTCTGAGTGAGACAGGAGCTCAGTTTTGGATAAAATAAACACTTCTTTTTTTTATAACGTACGGTCATAAGAGGGCGTAGAACATCCTACTTCAAGCAGTCAATAGATGCTGTTAATGTCTGGTTTCACCTGTAACAGCCAATAGGGTGTTTTCTGTTCTTTCAGAGCAATTTTATTTTCCACTGTTTTTTCACAGACTGTTTTTCTCGGATGATAAGTTGCTCTTACAGCCCCTCATTTTTCTGCTTATTTACAGTATTTCAGGATGTCTTCAGTTTCTAGGTGCCCTGGCTGCACTTTTCAAGGATGCTTCTAGTTTACAAGCCCCATCCTCGAGGGGATCCCGTTCGTCAGCAGTCCCAGTCTGGCTGTCCTTTCTCTGTCAGTACTTTTCAGCAGATGATTTTTTCTCTTCAGTGATTTTCCTGTTCTAACCAGACTACCTTTATGACTGCTCACATTACAGGGCTGGGCTGGGAGAGGAGTGGAATGCCTGCTAGGCTGTGAGGTACCTGCTGAGCAAGCTTGATGTGGGACAAGGAATACCCTGAGCCATTTCACACCAGCAGCACTGCTAGTGAAGCCTGGTGGCCAGCATTGCTCTCCCTGATATGCAGCTCCTCTTCAGTGGGGCCTAATAGTGTTTCTCTTCTCTTCCAAGCCCCTGTGTTTCACAAAGGTCCTGCCCTCACCTCAAACCTGAATAAAATTGACCATGAGTGCTAAAACTACTGTGAGACCAAATATGAGAAACTGACCAGTGGGATAGATGTAAGCTTTGCTTCCCTAGGAAAGTGGACTTAGGAGTAGAGCAGGAGCTATGCCTGACATGCTTAATGATGGAAAACAGTCTTTCATTTTAAAATTACAATGATGACAAAAATACAGCACTCTGTAATTGAGGCTTCCCTGAATTTCAACAAACCACATCAGCATTTTGTTCTGTGCCTTTTTCTCATGACTTTAATTGTTCCTGTTGGAATGTTGTGAGTTCTGTGTGCTGCAAGAAGCTAAAAGAGAGAAGAATTTGGGGCTCTGGGAGAAGAGCTCCATCCTTCATTCCTGGGCTCACCGTAGGCTGTTATTCACCCTCTATGTGTCCGCTCTGTGCTTCTCTGAGCTCAAAATTGTCACCAGACCTGATGCCTGGTGCAAATAAACCACATTTCTCCATAAGAGATTAGTGTAGGGACCAGGAAAGGCTCTGTGCACACTGCCTGAACGGGAAACATGGGAATTTGTTGCTTTCTCAGCTTACCAGCAAATGCAGCCAGGCTTTGTGTGAGAAGATCACAATCAACTGTTGGATACAGATTAGGAGGAAAATAACTCATTTCGAAACAAGGGGACATCAGGAATGAAGACTCAGGGAGGGACATCCTAGGCAAAATGTATCCAAATGACCCTTAGGCAATGCAAGTTATACACATCTCTGATCTGAGGAGCTGAAGATTAGCCTATAGAGATGGTCTATTTATGTTTAGTCAATAAATCATTGCAATGATGAATAATATTTTGTTATTAATTCCATAAACAAAGTCTTCTCTGTCTGCAGACTGACATGCTGGCACACCTTAAGCAACCATGGTGTTTATGTCAAGCAGCCAGAGGAAGCGAGCTGGGTTTTCTTGTCGTTGTCCTTATCCCAAACCATTTCACACCTTCTCAAACATGTCTGCCCGGAGCTGCTGAGGCTAAGCAAGAGGCCAGCACTCACACAGGGCAGACTGCAGAAGCACACACTGGCCCAGGTTTGGGTAAATTCTATGGTGAATGCAAACATCTGCAAATTTCCTGTGGGCTGGGCAGCCCAAATGATGGGGACAAACCCACATTTTGCATGTGAACAGGATGAACTGGACGTGGAAGTCCATGACACCCAAGGCACTCAGGCTGTTCTTCTCACGGTCACCCCAGGGCTGCAGGGCAGGGAGCCATGAAGTCATAATATGCCTGCATAATATGCAGCATTTTAATTTCTAGTAAGGCTGTGTTTAGTGTGAACAGAGGATACTGTGTTCAGGCAAATTTGGGGGATTGTACGTACTGGGGAACAGCTGGAAAACCAGTGATTTACAGTAAGTGGACATGGTAGCTCTCAAAGGAAAACACACCTCTCCTCTGAGTATGTGCTACGGATTTCTGTAAATTAAAAAGCAACACCTGTCTTGCAGACCACCCAGTCTCCTACAACCAGCACTGAAGAAAACTGCATCCCACAGAGCCCATCTCCACACTGGTACCCGCACAGGTTTTAAGGCACCGTTTTATGTTTTGCACTGTTCAGGCTTGGGCTGTAAGATGTGCAGCCCTTATCAAAATTTTGTGTTGCTCTTGGTAGGGCTTTCAAAAGAATGACACACAGAAAACCTTACAAATATTTAGAGACTGACTTGGAGTGATTTTTATGGGGTTTCCAGTTCCTAAAAATATTTTGTAGGGGTTTGCTATAAATGACTTGGGGGGGATTTACTCTGACAACTTCCAGTAAGATTTATTCTTTGCCAAGGGCAGACCAAAAAATTTCCCACAAAAGCATTATTTTTTGAAGATAAACGGGAACTTTATTTAAATGAAATCTTCCAAAAAATGCATCTTTTCTTTGAACATTGCTGTTTTTCCTTGAAACAGTGATGCTAGAAAGTCCCCAAATTTTCAGCAGTTTTTGGTGAGGGAGAGTTGTTACCAGCTGCTAAAAAACAAATAGCTTTTTAAAATTTTGAATGGAGCTTTTCATCAAAAGGCAATGTTTCCTATAGAAAATTCTATTTAAAGTGATGTTCATTTTTTGTCAGACCCGTTTGCAGAAACTCTTTCTTTCCTATATGTCGTAATCTCTATATTCCCCAGCTGGGAAAGTGTGTTAGAAAACCCCAGCTAGCACTTTGCAGAGGCCCAGCCTTCACACGGGATTATTCAAGGTGAAGCCTGGCACAGACCTGACAGTTTGTGGTTTTCGTGTGAGTTAGCAGCCTCACAAAACGACACCTGCGACTTCAACAATCTGCCTCATCTCCTTGAAGGCGTTTCTGCTAAATGGAGTTGTTATCAGGGTTATCCTACCCTCTGGTCAACTCCAAGCCAAGGACTTCAGCCCTGGTACATTCAATAGTCAGGCATCTCCACTTGTGCCATCTCTGCTTCAATCACTTAATAAAATCAGGAATAATCAATTAATGTGCATAAAACAACCACAGAAATGAACTTCTGCAAATATACAGAGCACCATTTCCTCTCATTTCTTTATTATAGGTTATTGCAATTTGCATGCATTTTGTCTCAAACGTTAATTTGATACTGCTGTGACATGTTGCTCATATTTAACGACAATGCATCTATTGCCATCTAGCTGTGTCCGGCTCAGCAGACTTACAAATTGCTGCCATAAATTACTGGATGGTAGAATGTATTTTGCAGCTTACAAGGTGAAGATATTTCCCTAGGCATTTGCTGGCATGAGTCATGGTCCTTATGGAAAAGCACAGTATATAGGAAATAATGAAGAAATGAGGATTCAATTAATATTGAATTTTTAAAAATGCCACTGCTAATGTTAATACAAACAGTACCATTAAGGTCTGGTAGGATCAAAAGGAGACCTGCCTCCTGGAAACACTCCCAACCCCAGCACTGTTAGGGAGTTAATAGACTATAATAGAATCTATTCATGCACCTAGATTAGTCTGTCAAAGACAATTAATCAAAATACAATAAGCTTTTCTTCCCAAAATAAAAATGTATACACCGTTAATGTGACAGTTGTATCACTGAAATTTCACAGGAGTTTTCTTCATGTATTGTGCTGAAGTTACAGGTTGAGGCCTGGGACATAAGGCCTGGACAGGCAAATTTATTAAGTGTGAAAGGCCACTTGAAGGAAAAAGCCAGAAATCCACTTTTGTATGAACTTATTTAAAACCATATACAACCATTCAGTAAAAATACCGATACTTACAGAGGCTGCATTTATTTATACACTTTTTATCCTTTGTAATGCGTTTGACAAATGCAATAAACCTGCAGGGCTGTATTCTGCCATCATTCAAACACATGTAATCTCATTGACTTTAATGGCACCGCATCAACATTGTTGAGGGCAGAGTTTGCACCATTCAGGAGTCCCACCTTTGAAGATAATTGGAAGCATCTCTGAATAGAAGGAAAGGGTTTTTTTCACTAGAATCTATTTTTGATACAAAAGTATTACTTCATAGTCTGTATCTGGTTTTGCTATTGCTTCCTTTCTTATGCAAAGCAAATTTACAGGCGCTTTTCATAAAAAGGAAACAGAACGGAGTCAATTTTATAGCAAGAAATAATTAGAGATAAGTATTCCTTTCAGTGCTGACTTAGAGACAATATTACCCCATTGGTAGTTAACTTACATAAATTTGATAAAGAGAGTTTTACTTCACCCTCTCTTAAAAGATCAGGTGAATAGGAATCACTTATTTGATCACATTTACTCCTGATCATGCTTGATTCATTTAACTGGAAAAGACCCCAAAGGCAGGAGTCAGGCTGTGGGATGGTGCAGCACGGCTGTGCTTTCCTCCCTGGCACTGAGTTTGTAGTTCCATCCTCCCCAGGGTCCCTGGCATGGTGGCAGTGCCTGACATGCAGCCTGGAGCTGGAGGCAAGCGCTGCTTCACGTCCCACAGGCAGCTCCATTTCCTGACACCAGCACTGCCTCCTCCACCTCATGTTGCTGTCTAGCCATGATCTTCTGTGGGGTACACCCTCAAAGCCTGAACTTTTCTTTTTGGTTTTGTAGTGAAAATGAATGTTGAAATGTCAGGAACACCTCTAGACTGAAAATCATGGATCCTGGCTCTCTGTGGCAGAGAAGTTAACATGCAAATAAATTACATGACTGGAGCATGCTCTTGCAAATGTTTTTACATTTAGTTATAGTCCCAGAAGTTCACACTCATCGTCTGAGGGTTTTGGGACGTAAAGAGAAGACTACAATAGAGGGTTTGATCCTGACAAATTTTTAAGTGCGCCTTCTTCTTTTCAAAGGTGCTGCCCTTCCACAGGTTTAACATTTTTTGGTGCTGGTTCTTTGATGACAGGAATGCCTCTGAATACATGTCACTGCCATGCAAAGCCATTCGCCATGCAGCTGAATCTCCCCTCTGCCTTTTCTTACCCAGCAGGGAAGCACCATGGGAGAGACTTGGAGACAGCACAAAATTGTAGTAGAGGCATTTGTTTCTTATTATATTCGCCCTTCCCAGGAACACAAGTGGCAGCTTGCCATGAATTAGGTCTGCTCAATAATTCAGCCCCCTAGTAATCAGAAGACAGCAGTCAGAGCTATGATGGATAATGGCTGGATGTCAGTGTTGGGTCTCCCCAGTCTATAATCAGCCATTGTGATCATCAATCATGATATTCTACGTACCTGCCTGCCTCCACTGACAAGACATAAGGGGCTTGCATTGAACTGCAATGGTTAATTTCCTGTCAGTAGATCCTCCATGACCTGGGTTCTGAAGAGATGTGCCATTCAGCTCTTCTTACGCAAGAGCTGGCCAAAGGCAATGTAGGAGTGTTGGGTCACACTTTCTCAGTTGCAGAAGATGCAACTTCCTTGCAAATGTAAATGGAGAAATTTGGCTAAAACTTTAAAAAGCTCTGTTGTTTTGATAATAGATAAAGCTGTTGTATTTTCTGAAAATATCACTGTGTTTGTAAGAGTCAGACTTGTTCCCCAGTGCTCTTCAAAATCCATATCACCCCAGCCACAGCACTTCCTAAGTCAGCATTCCCAGTCTGGGAAAAGAGGTTTGTCAGATCCTGAATCTGCAAGTAACTGGCTTAAGTATTATAGAAATTTTTGGTATCTTAAACCTCCTGCTTTTGTTGTGCATGCTTTCTCATTTTATTTCTTTAGGAAGAGAGAATACAACCTACAAAGCTAATGGGGGAAGATGCACAGTCAAGTGTACCCCCAAACTCTTTTAAAATGAGCATGGTGGTGGTAGGATGGCTTTTCATGGGTGGTGGGATGCCTTTCAGTGCTGAGGGTACCAGGCTCTGGTGACTGGATGTTCAATACCCAGCTCCAATTGGTGATGCTTTCTTCCTAGGGTCAGGAAGATCCTCTTGAGTTTGCTTGCTAACACCTTGTGCGCTACAGTGGATACTTTCTGACTCCCAAGTCTGGTATACCTCATACTTGAATGCCCTGAAGAGATTACTTTAGATTGTCTGCCCAAAACTACCACTGGGTAACTACTTGGTGAAGGTCAGTTTTGGACATTTCCAAAAACAAAGGATGACAATGTTCACCCACTCTGAGTCACACAGACCTGTTTCAAGAACCTATATTGATGTTCTCTGTGGTAATTTCTTCAGTGCATGCTTTGAGTTTAATCTCTCATAAACTTAAAGCTTTCTGGAATGGGAGTTGAACAGGTGTCCCAAGAACACTCATACATTGGCTGTTATATAGCTGGAAATAAGAATTTCAGCTTGCAAAACATTTTGAGATGTTAACAGTTACTTTAGTTACACTGACGAGAAAAATGCTGTTGAAATTTTTCAGGAAAAAAAATCAGGGAAAAGAGAGAAAGTGTTTGTTAAGGCATTGATGTATTTACTCACCTGGTGAGGGGAATTAAACTCAGGTGATGGTCAGTCTTGTGCATTAAGATTATCAGTCTGTTTGTCTCGCTCTCCATTTAATCACAAATATAACTCTGAACCCCAAGATGTTACTAACAAAAGTTTCAACTACTGTTGTATTTCCTTGAATAGTTTTGGTTTCAATGAAACAGCATTTTCTGGTGCAAAACATTTAATTGAAAATTTCCCATCCAGCTCTTTTGTTTACATCCTCTTCAAGCACTACAGGCTTCTGGGCAGTCAACTGGAAAAAAACAATGCAAGCAAGCATTTTATTTTGTCTTTGATTTTATGCAAGTTACAAACACCTGTTACATATGACAGTAATTATGTATTTTATATATTTGGTCTCATTCTGAACAACAAGCCATAGCTTAGTTATTTAAATTGATTTTTTTTAAAAAAATCTTGCTTCATCTGGACCGTTGCTGAGCAAAAATCTACTTTGCTTTCCATTTTCTGCATTTTAAATCAATGAAAAAAAAACCAAACAGAAAACATTCTGAGAAGCACTGTGATGAAATAAAATAAAAGAAGGTGCTGTTTATGCAGGGTATTTGTGTGCAACAGTGGAGGAGGCATTCCTGCCCGCGCTGCTTCATGCAGAGCGTACAAGTCCCAGGTGCCTTGACTCACATGGGTGCAACATCTGCCTGGACATTTTGGTGTGCCACCAGGCCCTGCCTGGCTCAGCAGTGCAGAGGGAGGAGTGACACTGCCCCACAGCTTCACTCTTCCCAGTGCTCACCTCCTATACGGGCACTGTGGGTTAGTGTACCAGGGTGGGTTGTGGGCGCAGAGACATCCTCACTTCAACCATCTGCAGGGGCTGAGCTTGCTTGCACTGCTGGCTCACGAGCCACAGTCCACTTACTGCCCGAGAAACTACAGGAGGTGCTGGCAGCACATCCTTGGAAGCATGTTTAAATGAGACTTTTAATAAGATTGTCAGGAAAAAAAGAGGTATCATGGTGAGGGTGCATGGTGGTTGGCAAAAACCTGGAGATTTGATGGCTGTCCATTGATCCATCACTTTTATAAACGTATTGAAAAGAGGATAACTTGACTCAAACTCACCAATCCCATTCATGTCTACACCCACTCTCTGGTGCTGGAGTTGTACCTAGCATTTAGCTGAAATCTTTCAGGAATGCAATTATCCAACAGGTTCCTTACTCTAAATTGGCCATTTCCTTATATTCTTGACCAATTATTTTTCTTCTAAAATATTCTGACTGTAACACTTTCTTCCTAATATTTCATTGAATGAAACAGTGTGAATAAGTAGAATGAGGGAAGAGGAGATCCCAAGAATTATACCTACTTTCTTCTGACCGGCGCTGAGCAGATCCTCCTACTGTGGTTTCTTCTTTGTCTTGGGAAATTCCCCTTTTGGGGGGATGCTGGGTGTAGACATTTTCAGAAAATGCTGTCAGCACAACTCCTGCAGAGCTGCAGGAGGAAGGGAGGGGACCGGGGGAGTGTGGTAGGGGCCCAAGCATTTTTGGTAAAACAGTCAAAGCATAGAGTTGCGGTATCAGCAGTGAGACGATTGTCAACTACAGGAAAAACATTTCCATTTCCTACCAAAGGTCACAACACTTAATAGCATCATCGATACGAACGCCACTAAAGACCAAATCAGCCTAGTATGCAAGGCTAGTCTGGGGTGCTCTACAACAAGCCCCACTCACCTGGACCAGCAGAAAGGCCCAGAACTCCATGGGCAAGATTCTGGCACAGAGCAAAAGAGGGAGAACTTCCCTATTGAGCAGAATGGATGCAGGGACAAAAGTGCTGAGCTGCAGGCTGAGTGCAGTGCTGCAGGGGGTGGCTCTCCCACCACACACAAGTGTAGGGAGGTGCAGCAAAGCCTTCTTGTGAAGACTGGCTGTGTTATCTGCCGCACAGCTGCGTTATGTAAGATTCAGCTCAGGACTGGAGTACCTACACTGAAGTGCGTGCACAGAGATGTCAACACCAGAGGTCAAAGGGTGATTCAATTGTCTCCACAGAGAATTCTCATGTTGCTTGAGATGCTACAGGGAATCTGAGACATCTACAAGGAGGTGGCAGATGCAACACAGGACCTCTCAGTACAGCACATCGAGACCTGGAATAACATCCAGAAGCATCCAGTTTGGCACTCAGCACTGTCAGCAGCCTGGCCATGTCCGAGGTTATTTAACTTCCTAATACAGTCGAAAGATTCTAGGAAATAATTTGATTTGCCAAGAACTAGACTCTTAATGTCATGGCCAGGCATGTACTGATAAGATCTCCATTATGGGGACCATAGGTACCCAGCTCACATGACAATGACTAAAAGTAGATATTTTAGTCTTCCGGTCCTCAACCAAGAAAAGAAAAATACTGAAAAAAGAAAAATCTGCGCATGTCTAAAGCACACTGCCACCTCAAGCTAAGCTGTTGCTAGTAGCCTCCTCTGCTGCAGCAGCACCAAAAATGACCTGAAGTTAACTAGGGTTGATGTTGACTCCATTGGGCCTTACAGGCAGGTTCTTACCAGGACATTTAAAATTCAAATCAAAGGAATAACCAAGGGAAATTAACTCCCTGCAAACAATAGACCTGGGCTGGTCTTCTTCAATGTGCTGAACTAGTCTTTCTTCAGTAGGCCCCAAGCACTGCATGAGGAGATTGATAAAAGAGATGAATTTTGAGTGGCTGTAGACCTCCTCCAGCAGGACCAGGTCCCAGTGAGCCATCTGAGTGTGTCACAAAAGGGCTCAGTACTGCTCCTAATCCACTTCTTGTACTGATTGAAGAAAGCACGTGATGGTCTGGGACTCTGTCCATGCCTTATTGGCCAAAGCACATCTTACTCCAGATGTGTTTTGTGCACACCAAATCTATCACTGAAGTATTTTCTGAAGGACTGCTCCCTCCTCTTAGCCTAGTATTTCTGGACAGGCTGACTTCCTTCCACCTTAGGAACTAGATTTTATCCTTCTGCTACCCTCATTTTTGCTCAGCTACTTCTCACCTTTTCTCCTCTATGCACTTGCCCAGGTGCTGCAGTCTGAACCAGCACAGTGTTTTTTAAAACAAGTCTCTATTTTGGAAGTAGAGGAGAGGATGGAATCCAAGCTGTTACAGGAAGCATAAGCTTCTTTTGAGTCTGCAATGGCAAAAAGCTAGTGCCTTGTGAAGTAATAAAAGGGTATTTTAAAGAAACTTGTCTTGGCTGGACTGTAAGCTGATTAATGAAGGCAGGTGTCAAGTGACTGTGAAACCGTTGGAGCCATGGCAAAGCAAATTTTTATTGTTACTTTTGTGTTTTGATATCTTTTTCTAAAAATCCCCAAACCAGTCTAAGCAGAAGTACTGTGCTAGTAGGGGGTTTAAATGGATTTGAGAGGGAGTTCAGGATTTCTGTGTAATTCCAAGGCGTGACAAGCCAGTAAACCTGCCAGTTTTATATACTGACTCTGAGAGCCAGTATAAAGTTCAGCAAACAGTGAGTACGCTCAGCAAAGGAGAAGAAAAATCCATTGTTAGGCAGTTGCTGCACCTGCTGCAGTGACAGCTTTTCCTTATAATGTTCTTATATTGGCTGGGCCCGTGACTTATGTGCATGAAGAGGGGTCATGGTGCCTCTTTCTAAACATTTGCATGGAGTGATGGAGGTTTCTGTGATTCAGGCAGTGAAACCTGGATGTGTTACAATTCCAAACGATGTCTGATCCCCCTTTGCCAAGGTGAAAACAGTTCTGCAAGGAGTAGGGCAACGCAGCAACCAGGCCTAATGTCAGCAATGCCACCTTGTTTATTTATCCTATATAGAGGTTGTTTACTAAATTTTATGCTACTATAACACGCATGCTTTCCTATAGGCGCTCTGCATGCGTTAGGCAAAAATACGACGCTTTCGCCACAGATTTTGCATTGCATGGCTGTGTTATTTACAGCCACATCTGTGCCCTTCTCCAGCCAGGTCTGATGTGTGAGCCAGTTGCAGACAAGTAAAGCTGCTGTCAGTGCAGGCTGGGGCTGCTCCCTGTGAGGCTCTGTGTCATGCCAAGGGGGCAGCCCTGTGCTGGCAGGCAGAGGTGCTCTGGCTGGGCTTGTACCCACCCACGTAACATAACCTTGGGTGAAAAGCAGTCTGGTCACATGCGCTATCCTTCCTTTACAGAGCCCTCCCAGTTTCAAATTCCCCATGAACCAGCATAAGAAAATCAAATCTACGGTGTATTTTGAGAATGGAGAGCCCTTGGAGGGGAGCTGTGTAGGCAGCTGATGGCCACCTGCCCTGTTCTGCACACATGGAGTGCAGAGAGGTCTGCAAGCAAACGCTGCCCAGTGCAGAGTAGTTCAGCCTACCTGCTAGCTTAGGGGGAATGAAGTGAGGGGATGCAGGGTGAGGTGATCTGACTTGCTGTAGGAGGACATTTCTGGCCTTGCTGCCATCCTGCTGTGCAGTTACAGCACTGTGTTGGGAGGTAAAACCAGCAACTTGTGACTTTACAGGAGTATTTCTTAAAGAGGGCAGTTGCTCCTGTCTTTGCAAAACTCATCCTCCCATTCCACTGGTCTTTCCCAAAAAACATCTATAAGACAAGCCTATCAACTACATAAACTGCTGGACTACTTGCAAAAAAGAAGCTCTACTTTTTCCTCAGCCCAAGCATAAGCTTTTCCTGCAATCTCTCCCTGCCCTGCAAACCATCAGACACTCCCAAATTTTTTCATCAGGTCTGCAGCCTGCTTTTTAGATCTGCAAGATTTGCATCACTGGCATGAACATTCAGAAATTAACTAGGCAGGTGCTTGGTTTACTGCAATCTCAGCTGCAAAATTTCTGGCCGTGTGGCAATAGAATGATCTCAATCCTCAAATCCTCACTATCTCCTGATTGCAGCATTAAATGTGCAATGGAGTCTTTTTCAAAGGAGTGACTCCATAATAAATAATAAATATATAAATTTAAATGTTGTGTGCATGCCTGAAAACCATAGCACAGAGCACTGAGAGGAAATATTCTGGGTTGGAAAATCTTCTGCTGCACGAGTCAGCTATCCAGATAATGGATCCTTAGAAGTATGTAGGACAAACCGCTCTATGAACCATCTGGGACTCACTCAGCAGTGGGAAAAAGACTGTTAGGCTTGCAAGATCAGCACACGAGAGTGACTGCTGATCAGTCACTGCTGCTTTGCAGAGAAAACAAAGGCTTTAGCATTTAAGCTATTAATAGTTTTCACCTAGTCCAAGTGTTGCAAGATACATTCGTTTCCCCAGACCATAAATCCAAAATTTGTTAGATACTTTTCCAGGTTGTGGTTTCATAATAGACTTAATTTTTATTCACTTGTTCCCATGTCTGTCATGTGCCAGCATTAAGTTCTGGGAAGTGCCTGGCTGAACCACATCTAATTGAGAACTAACCAGATATAAAACACAACAAAACTCCTTTTCAGATCATAATTTCCTAACTCAACTCATCCCACAGCTAAATGGACACTGCTGCTGGAACAAAAGGGCACAAGGGACTGGAATCAGGTTTTTTGGTGTCAGCATCCACTAAGGCAATTTTATGCTAACTGTGGGAGCTTAATCTAGTTGGGCTGGATGCTTTTCTTCAATTTCATATTACAGTGGAATGAAAGAATAGTTAAAAACAGTTATGATTTTCATCAGTTACCAATGTGCTATTTCAGTCTAAATCTAGTTTGTGATCACTTCTAACTGGAAAAATGCTTATTACTTCCAGAGAAAAAACAAAGAGGACAAAGAACAATAAAATGGTTAATGATTTTATAATCAGGCAGGTGAGATTTTGTACATTGCCCCCATAAGGTTGCAATTTTCAATTACGTACTGATATGTTTAACAGTGGCTGACTAAATGGCTAACTAGATGGCCAAAGGCACAGCTCCTCGCAGAGTCTCTTGTGTCCCATGCTAATTTGGCTCAATCTGAGAAGCAGAGCAAAGGCATTTAGGTTTGGAAACACTTAACAGACCTCACCTCTGGTAAACTGGGAGTGGGATTCAACTCCAAGTAAAGGAACCTGCTTGTGGGTGTGAGTATGTAGGAGCCTGTCTGAGCACTGTGTGTCCAGGCTGTCTCTCCCCCTAGCAGAGATGGACGGTTTGGCTGCAGGAAGGAGTTACTGTCCGGAATACACAGAGTGCAGTGACTTCTCAATGGGACCAGTGGCTCTGACTGAGGATCTTCAGGATCTGTGCCCTCTGCCATGTGGAGACCGGGGTTTATACAGCAGAACTAGAAACCTCTGCTCATATGTCTAATCCTTCCACTAGCACACAGCCAGCCTGGTTCAGCTGGCTGCCCACCAGAAGCAGGTTCAGCTGCCCATACACAAGTACCTATATCTGTACTTGAAAGTGCTATTCAAGGCACTTTCTAGCACCCAGAACACTTCATGAGGTTGGCAGATGTGACACAGGACTTCTAGGAAACCCCTCTCTACTCCTGGGGTAGCAAAATGAGGGTATGTGAGATTTCGCATGGTACTGAATGCCTGTTTGAGGCAGTAAAGGCAACTCCCAGAACAGGCTTTCCCTCCATTCACAAGCTGTGATGAGAATCCTATCATGCTGGACTGGGTTTTGGCATTGCAGCTCAAATTCAAGGACCTCTGGAAATGCTTCTGTGGTGTAAGGTGCTTCTTGATGCCAGACAGGGTATCACAATCAATTCGTTAGGAAATGGTGATGCTAATGACATGGTAATGATCAGCACATAAATTAGTTACTGTTCTGTCAGGATTCAAAATACCAGGCCTTGCTAGGCTCTGATTCTGTTGTCCTGCATGCCAGCATAATGCCTGGACTTGAGTGGGATCATTACACTGAGTAATGAGGTTCAATGAGAGATGTCACAGAATCCACCTCAAAGCAGCCTTCTGGCTGGGAGGGCCCAGCCCTTGAGCCAAACCACCCTCTTCCTGCAGAGGTCGGCGTCTACCCCCAGTGACACAATGATGGTCCTTCCATAAATATTTCAACAGCTGGAAAAGCTGACCATCTGGCCATGAAAACTGTCCTTCTGGAAGCAGTAAAGATGGACCTAAAGTAACGTGAGTGCTCTGCTCTCTTTAATGAGTTGCTCTTTCCATATGATTGAGCCTGTTACTTGCCGTCTTCATTTTAGAATGAGGTGGTTCCCACCAAGGCCTACTAATGTAAGACACTGAAAGATGGAGAAAATCTTACCGATGTCAAATTTACAAATGCAGATGAACAGCTCCAGTGTGGTGGTGCAAATGCTGTGCAGCGTGTGCCAGGCAATGTAATCCACTGTGCTTGGAACTGCTCTCTCCAAGGAATGACACAAAAGCTCAGGTCACCTTTGGCAGGAGATGTAATTAGAAGTACATAGTACTGAAAAAAAGGAGAGGGGATAGTTTGCAGAAATACGCCTTTAGCAGGGAGGGCTAATGATTAGCCTACAAATTATTCAAAGTATGTGTAAGTCAACCATGAACCGAAAAACTAAAATGAAAGCACCAAGAAGAGAAATTGGCTGAGCAGAACTGGTCAGCATGTGGGAGTAGGATGTGCTTACAAGCCTAGGAAATCTCTAAAAAAGCAAAGGCTTATGCGATAGAAATTTAGTTAGCACAGTCTTTTGATGCTTTCTGCCCTTTGCAAAGTTCCTTAAAGACCAATCATGGGATATTCACCTCACCTTATAAAAGATTTTTTTCAGATTCTCTCTTCATGGAGTTGAGGCAGGAGGAGAGGGAAAGCATGATTCTGGTTCACAGCACAGGAGCAGGAGAGTAAGCAGGAGGTCCTGTGCAGGGATACTCAAAGTAGGAACATGATACCCGAGCATCACCCACTCACTTGGCAGTAAGGCCACACTTACACAGCAGCCTCATGTGGCAGCAGAGGAACTTGAGAATCAGTAATCATCCCAGACACAGCTCTAAAGGAGCAGAACTAGCTGTGTCGAAAGCAACCCCACTTATTGTGAGCCACAGTCACAAAGGTCATTTATTTGAGTGTATCATTATTTACATGACATGGGAGGCTCCAGCCAAGATCAGGGTACTGAGCTGCCAGAGTGTCAACCCCAGCGTGAGCTGTATCTTGCTTTTCTTCACTGGCTTTTTATTGCAGGTGGTTTATTTGGGCGGTAGCAGAATTAACAATGATTCCGATTCTGCACTTAAATCCTGAGTAATTCACTCCTCCTGTTATTTATTTCTCATTCAACATATAAATACACTTTTTCTCCAAAATTAGGGACTTTAGAATCCAGAGCCTTTTCTTTTCCCTGTGAAATTTTTTTACACAATTCTTTGGCCTTTTTTTTGGCTGTACTAGTCTTGGTCTGTAGAAGACATGCATGCACAGTTTGCTCAACAGGGTCCAGACAGATTATTTTATTCTGGGAGAAGAAAAGGTAGGCTCAATATATCAGGTAGAGAAAATGTCCTTCATACCAAATGCTGTAGGAATCGGGGCTCAGCTGATTTGAGATGACTTTATAAACATGTTTTCCCAACTGCTCCAGTCTGATGGCTGCAGACTGACCTCTGCTTTGCGCTTGTTCTTGTTGTGTTGAAGCTAATGGTTGATACAATACATTACAGAGGATGCTATGAATCCAGATTTCTGAATTCTCTCATGATAATGGGACACTGTCACTGTCAGATTACTGAACTGTAATGAATAGGGAGGCAAGTGTCAGCTCAGGTACTCTTTGATGGAAAACAGTGCTGGAGCAATGCCAGGGAATATGAAGATCTGGCTGTGGTGCCTTTTTTTTAGTACAGCCTGGCACACACTCAGTCTTGATCATGCCCACCTGGACCTTCATTAAAAGCCCTGATTTGGTTTTCATATTTTTCTGTGTCTGAAATTCCTGTTTTTCCTTTGGTGTTGGAAGAAAGATGCAAGCCAACACCAATGGCATGTGACCAGTCAAGGGAAGTACAGAGCCACTGAAACACGGGCAGGACAGTCTGAAGTGCCTCCTTCAGGCTCTGTATCCTCACAATTTGTGGAGGAAGAGGCTTATCCTGACACCACGGGGTCTTGTCCTGCCACCAGCTCCAGTAAGCTCAGCAGTGAAGCTGAGATGCTCTTGGTAAGAACTGAACTGTGCTTAGTTGAGAATGATTGTTTCTCTGGTGGAGCATGAAAGGAAATAAGAAGGATTTATGTCTAATATTACCTTGGACTGATACAGATCATCTCCAGAACTGGCTCAATGCTTCTTGCTACTACTCACTATTTGTGCTGTGTGATGAGCTGCATAGTCACTCTGTGCTTTCCCTCCTGTGAATGGGTAACAAACATTTATTGGAAGAGAATAACAAATGGTGAATCATTTCATTTCAGGCATGAATTCTCAGATGAATGATCATTTGTGCTAAAATTAGTAATGCTCACAAGGGCATAACAAATGTGCAGAGATTGTCCAAATAGTTTCCAATAAGAAATAGAATGAATTGGAATAGCTAAACTTTGCACTTTTATTGGTTAAAAATTTATATTAGGTATTTTTTTTATGTCATACAATATTACTACCTTAAAATGATTTATGTACTAAGTGATATATATTTCCCTCTTTCTTACAAAAATGATTTATGTTTTGTATAGCAACAGAAGTATTATTCCAGGTATTAAAATGTGGGGCTTAGCCTACATGTGCTTTTGATTTAGAATTCATAAATAGCATTTATTGCATCTTGGATAGCAGAATTACATTGTTTTGAAATCACCAGCGCATTATATCAGGCAGAGGACAGTATGGTAGTTCCTGGAGGCAATTCTTTGTTCCAGGCTGGCTCTGTTATGCATGCTCCCATTATTTTCAGTGGAGCGGCAGCTAAAGGAGACCATGCAGCATGTCCCAAAAACACGTGAGGGTCATAACTTCACAGCACTAAAGTGGTTAAGTATCTATTTATAGCCTACTTTAAACATAAGAACTCCAAGACCAGACATAAAGCATTTTTAGCAGGATACTGTATTCCTCTCCACAGATTACTCTCTTTGCTTTTAAATACCTTAGCCTGCATTTTCAGACAGGATCAAATTGTCCTGTAAAACTGTAAGGGGGTGAATACACTTATGTCCACCTCTTTGCACACCCACAGAAACACACATTTACACATTTTTTCTTGTGAGAGTGGGATGATATTTGCAAGCAGGATCCTAACCAGCATCTAGTGGATCTGCTCTTTCCTTGTCAGAGAGGGACCCAAGGAAGAGGTTGCTGCTGCATCAGGTACCTCAGCCAACTGTGGGAAGATACCAGGTGTTTAGTTTTCAAATCACACAAAAATAACTTACACATAGAGAGCAGTGAATCTGGATTCTTGCAGAACAAGCACTTAGGTGGAACACCTTTTTAGGCTGCTGTTCAGTGGAGATAGGAGAGCTAGCCATGGCTTCTATTCATCAAGAATTTTCATCCTAGATGTTTGACCCCTATGGAATACAGCATGTTCATCCAGAGGGTGTATAATTGCTGGGGGAAAATTCCTTGGCACCTAATGCCATTTAAAGATAAGAAGGCTGTCTGGGATTTGGAAATGTATGTGTGTGTAGATCATCCTGCTGGAGTACCAAAGAACCAAAGCTGCAGCATGTGCAACCCAATTCCTCTTGGCAATGGGCCTGACAGATATTTGTACCTCGAGAAGACCATACATTCAGATATGATATTTTAAGAGTCAGTCTTTCCTAAGAACTGTGCTGACATGAACCTCTTGCCCGCAGACGACTCACCCAATCTTGCTGCTGAATTTAGACCAGTGGCTTGCTCACTCTGACATACTTGTCTCTATATTAACACTAGGGACCTGCTTGCATTAAAATATGCCTGCTTCTGTGTGACAGCCCATTTAATTAAAGTGAGCCACAAAAGATACCTTACCAAGGAAGATCTGGTCAAAGTGTATATGAGAGATGCAGCCCTCTTTTCTTCAGCTGAACTTTTCTACCTCTGCTATGATCTGATAGAGCTAGCTCTTCCTTAGAGCATGCCTATCTCTTTAAACCCCAAATTTCACAGATGAAATCTAGCAGAAGTTCTTCGGCCATAGGTTGTGAAGACTTCTTTGCAAATTCTTGTGTAGCTTGACCAAAACCCTTTGCTTGTGTGGTCCTGCCTGCAGTTACAGAGCTCTTGACTCCCTCAGGCAAAAGGCAGTAGAGTTCCCAGGTCATGTAGGGCTGGAAGGGATGTCCTGACACTCCGTAAGTTCAACTCCACAGAGGAAACATTGCTGGCCTAGGCCCAGTGGAAGTGGGGCACTCAAATCTGTGGCCAAATGGGAGAAAAGGATGGTAAAAGCAAAAGCAGTAATGCAAAAATTGTGGTTACTTTGGCTAAAGGTATGTTTTATCTTACGCTGACCGTACCTTTTCTCTCCATTAGACAGTATGTAAAGGATGGGGTTACAGCCTAGATAAAACTGAAACATCCCAACTTGCATTTCAAGCCTGCAAAAAGGAGGCTCTTTGAGTGCCTTCTGCACCGTGATGCCTCACTTTGGGAAAAACATCAAGGCCATATTCTTGTGGCAAACCCTCTTCTGGTCTTCTTGCATGGTCTCTCTAAAATACCATTTAAGGTAATGTCTTCATCTGTCCATTTTATATTTGTTTGACTGGGTATAGTGAAGAGCAGAGACAAGCAGAAGATAAAATGTAAAGACTGAACAAGACACCTCTTCTTCTGGTGTCCAGTTTCCTCACATAACTCTGCTGAATCATTTGCTCAGGATTTTTCCAAAGCAACATAGACTACTCAAAATAAATTAGACCTCGTAAGCCCTTTAGCCCTTCGTATCTCTGCAAAGCTTTCACATGTTACTCATTTGAATTTTCTGCTTTCAGTTTCAGTGTAATTTATAATCACGAGGAATATACAAATGGGTTCACAGAGGTCAGCAGGTTAATTAATGGCTGTTAAGATCTGCACTTCACTTTACTGTGCTACTGTGTATTAAGAACTTCCTGTTAAGAGGCAGAGCACACGAAATCTCCTGTGTCATCCAAAGTAGAATACTGAGCTTAAACTCAGAAAAATCCATCCAACTATGGCAGAGTGTACACTCACGCTTATATTGTTATGGTAGGGATGCCTACAACTTTTCATGAAAGCTTTACTTCCAAATCACCTCTCCACCTGGAAAAGTTGCTTGGGAGATAAAAATCCTATAATTTGGGATTTTTTAAATTTACTTTCGAAGCTGGAAAATATTCAATCGCTTCTTGTTCCCCCAAGAAGAAATGTGAGTAACGTCTTCTTGTTGAGTTTAATTTTGAGCACAGAGCAATTGCCACAGGACGTCCACATTAAAAAAACTTAGATGAAGTCGAAGAAGGAAGTTCATCAAGGTCACAATAAACTCAACAAGACTGGCTGAAGCTACTGGCGACAGAGGGGTGATGACAGAGCTTACAGAGGGGAGGCTGTACCCGTCTCCTCTCCCACTGCTGGCATGCTTCCTTATGTCGCTCTAACTGGTCACTACTGGAGTCAGCACTGCAGCAGTGGGGAGCTTTTTTTTGTGCTGACATGCTTTTCCCATGGGTTTTAGTCAGTGTGAAGGCAGAGCAAAAAGGAGGTAGGAAGAAAAACTGGAGTGATGAGAAGAAAATGTTCCCGAGAAAAGCTCTGTGTTTCTGCATGGGCAGAACTGGTGCTTGTGACTTGCAGACATGAGCCAGGACAAAGAAGCTGTCATCCCAGGACCGTGCACAAATGAGCCTATAGCTCTTATTCTCTTGCAGATTTTTGAGTATTTTCACAATACACCTTTTTGTTAGATTCCTAATAACTACCAAGAAGGAGTGAGAATGATTTGACAAAGGAAATTACACTAGATGAAGAAAATACACCTGAATTAGATGTACCTTTTGACTAAATGGTGTACTCAATATGTTTTTTTTGAATTATCTCGTCATGAGAACTCAGCCTGTTTCAAACCACCAAAAGTGAGTTTCTCATAATTTTATATCAAAACTATGAATGTTTCTTCATCAGCACACAAAATCACTAATTGATTAGTTGCTTCACAGAAACTGAAAACATGTTTTGATAAAAGATGGCTTCATCTTTCATTTTTGTGGGGTTCATACTTCTCCTTAAAACACTGAATACCTTGCAAGTAATGTGAGCTTGCTGATACTTTTCTCTTTTCTTCCATATAACAAAAAGGATTGCTACATAATTTATCTTTGCTTTTCATGCCTGTTTCCTAGAGTATCCTTCCTGGATGGGTTGAAGGGCATGAAGTTTGGCCCAGCATCACTTCAAACCTTTCCTGAAGTGACCTGTTCTGTGGAGTGTTCTGAACTCAGCTTCAGGACCAACTTTGTTTCTCCTTTTCTATTCGTAACATTACTTAGGTCTGACCTATGTTGTTTCTGTTTACATTTTCACATGGGTTTCATAGGGTTTAGTGCACAAAACATAGTGCCCCTAACGTGTTATAAGCCTGTAAGTCGTGTTCCCTTCTACCTCTATGCTGAAGACACATAAACAAGCACACACTTGCACATGCATATACAAGTCCAGTGTACAGCCAGAATAATATCATTCATAATTATGGCTGTAAGTGAAGCAAACTTCTCAAAGCTGGCCACTGTATTATTTTCTCATCAAATATTAAACACCTTAATTTTGAAGAAGAGGGATCACATTCCAAAATTTGCCTTCTAGAAGTGACTCAATAAAATTTTTATAAGCTGTAGGCTTTTCAAGAGACTCCAAAGATGGGTGTGAATTGCATTTGTGTTTTTGCTGGGTCTGTTTTTCCTGCCAAGTGCAGGTGTTGAGCATTCACTTTCTATTTTGCTTTTATCTGCATTTTGTGCTCATTATCAAAATACACCTTAGAGTCTTGCCAAATTTCTTTAAAGCCCCATCCTTTGGGTGTACCTGCTGAGCCCTCCTCACTCTCTAATTTAGCTGTTTATAGTGGTGTTCAGCTTGAAATGCAAGTAAATAAATTCTGGGCACTGATCCTATTTGGCGTTGGGAAAGACGCATAGGGCAAACACACCCTGGAAATGTCACAGCTGCCACAAGCTGTGGTTTGCACAGGAGCAGCTCCAGTGAGCTGGGGGTGACCTGGGAAGAGAGGCCAGCAGTGCCACCTCTGTCCATCTGTCCCTCAGCCACCGATGGACTGCAAGGATGGCAGCAAGGGCGTTACAACAGCAGTTTGTGCTTTTTGGTGCTTGGCTCCCAAGGGCTCATCCACAGCATGCTGAGGTGCAGAGCTCCCAGCCACATGGCACAAGCAGGATGTTCCCTGCAAGGCTCCCCGCTGCCAGGGAAACGTGCTGCTCGTAGCCCTTCATGATGAGCTGTGCATCCAGGGTCACACATGGGCACACTTCAGAGCCCCAAAACTTGGCATCACGGGGAGACCTGGGACCTTACCTCTGGGTTTACTCTGCCTTGGAGTAAGTGTGGATAATTTGCAAAGTTCCCTTGGAACAGAAAGTCTTAAAAATAGTCTGTTCCTTGTAAGGAGTGTCTCAGAAAAACTTAACTTAAAATTATATCAGATTGAAGTATTCCTTCTGAAAAGAACACATACATACAAACACATATATATGCCTTTTAACCTTCTAATGAAATTTTTATAAGTTTAATAACTTGGAGATGGTTTATTAATGTACAAGACTTTTTAAAAAAATCATTATGGATAATTTCTGGTTAGTTCTGAGTGGAATAATTTATTTTATTTTCTATATTAAATGCTTCATGCGTATTATAGCTGAACAACATTTTAAAGAACAAATGCAAATAAGCCATTCTTATTTTGTTAGTCAAATTTTCATAGAATTTTCATGTCTCTATGCATTGGAAAACACTACACTATGTAAAGTAGCTTGTTTTATTCCATGTAAAACAACAGCTGATTATAATACTTTTTAAATAACTGAAGTCAGCAGTAAATTATTCAGATATTTGGACTTAGTTATTATATTATAATAGAATATTGAATTATGCAGTAGTAATTCTGATATCAATAAGTAATATAGAAATAGCAATACAAAGTCTTACGTTTGGCTGGAATATGAGAAGCCACAACAACACAGAAACAGTTTGAACTTAAATTTCTGTTTTGTTTTCCTTTAAATATATTTAGTCATTTAAAAACCAAATGCTTTCATGGAATATCTTTCAAGACTGGTATGATTTTGTGAATAAAACAATAAACAATGTTTTTGTCAAAAGGGCTTTTTCCCAGAGAGCAGCAATGTTGGCAGAACCAGTCAGTCAGGTTTCCCCTGAGGTGCCCAGGAGGGCTGGAGCACCACCAGGCTCAGCTGGTGGTCCTGGCCAGTGGAAGCTTCCAAGAAGCAGTCCCATTACTCACTGTGCTCTATCACAACCCGTACATGCCGCAGTGCACGGAAATCCCTCCTAGGCAGAACCTTCTTCTGTAAAGATGGTTACACGCAATGGGCTGAACCTGTCCAGAACCTGTCAGGAGATCATAAATTCAGGGAGAGAAGTGGAAGGGTGAACAGGTATTTGTGGGTTTCAACTACAATAAAAGTAAGACATAATATAGGGATATTAAAAGCTAACACGGGCCAGTCATCCCCCTCTGCCAGAGACAGGCAAAACTGAGTCATTTATCTGTGTGTGCATTAAAGTCAAGGAATTTATTTCAGATGGGCATGTTTCCCCCTGTGCTGAGTGCCTGGTACTGACACTGCACCACCACACACCACTGTGCCCAGTGACCTGTTGTGGGCTGGTAGTGGCTGGGCAAATGCACACCGTGGAGAGCATACACCACGGGGCCTACTTAGCATACATCCTTCAGTGCCCACCTTCAGACAATGTGCAAGGAGTGTAGTGGTGAAAACCTGACAGGTTAGGTTTATCAGACCCATGCTCCTCAGCTGTAGTGACGTTGCTGCCACAGCCATGCTTGTGTTCCTCACTGTTGAAAGCCCTAACACTTGCCAGACTTTAGACAGCTCCTATGGCAAACACTGACAGTGTGCTTTGGCTCTGGACCTGCTGGCACACTCAAAGTCCTCCTTCCAAAACAGACCCTAGGGAGGGCAGGCACAAGCTGGAGATAGCCACAGGTTATTTTTAATACAAGGATCAGATCAGCCTGAGTTCTAGCAATGCGAGGTGAACTGAGAGCCTCCTCCTCCCATCTCTGGCCTTGCGTGAACTGCAGTTCAGCAAAGACAAGCCCCAGGAATATGACTGACAGGGTGCACCAGTGACTGATACTTACAGATGCACATTCCTTCCCAGTATGAACAGCTTTTAAAGTGTTTTTGCTAGCTGTGAGAACACAGGCACTGAGCAAACGGGGGTAGAGAACTCTGCTGAGCAGCACAGTATCAGCACAGGATTTGTTCCACATTTCTGTCTCCAATACACCCACGCTGTACGTTGTTAATACTCCTTTCCACAGACATTTGTGCTTATCAGTAGCTAAAAGATCTTCTTAATTTCTACCACTGTAAAATTATTAGTATTCATTAATAATGCAGTTCACTGAAAAAAAAAGTATATTGTCCTTATCTCTTATTTCTTGAAATTACAAGACCATAGAGCTAATATTCTGGACTTGTTATATTTCTAACTTGGTAGACATAGAGGAAGTGAAGACCATAGGTCTCATTTCTATCACAGAACTTTTTCTAATTCTGAAGCACTGAAATAGCGGCCTGGCAATGTCATGTCTCTTACAAAAGCACATGTCCAGCAAGACAGGACTTTAACCTTAGGTCATCATTCATTTACTCTGCAGCATCCACGGTATAAAAGTAGCGCCAGAGAAGATGTGATATATGGTCCTCACCTCAAAGGTAGATGAGCTGTGCAGTGGTTGTCCATCACAAGTGGAAAGGCTGTTCTCAGGCCTGCATGAGATGCTCTTTGGACAGCTCTCCTCCTGGGCATCCTTCCAGACATCTCTCCCAGAGGTGCCGACCCAGCAGCGAGGAGCAGGGCAGCAGCATCTGCAGCTCTCCTGGCTCCCCTGGCTCCTACCTCCCAACATCACTCAGAGAAGGGGGCAGCAGAGAGAGATACTATAATTGGACCCTAAGAAATAAAACCATTTTGAAAGCACTGATAGCTAACAGCTATCAGCAGAGGAACATGTATTTAGCAGGCAGAATATCAGCAGTCCACTCAAGGCAGCCAGCTCTTCCAGTCTCATGGACCTTTATAGCCAGGCTGTAATTTTCTTTTCTATTGCAGTCAAGGAAGGAAAATACAAAACACAAATACTCCTCTGCAAGTGATGTGCTCAGTTCTCATTGGAATGAGAAGAATAATGTGGAACCTGTGGCCATTCATGACTGCAGGGGTCTAATTAGCCCCAGTGATTAACTGGTTTGCTTTTGACACTTAGGCTGCTCTTCTTTGCTGCAGTCATCCAGCATAACCTGTAAAATTTTTAAGGTCTGCTTAGAAATGCCCTCTTTTTGCTACAATCAAGCAAAGAAGGATACTTTCTGACATTTTGCCAAGCAAAAAAGTTTTCAGAGACTTTCATCTGCAGCACTGGGAATGCCAGACCTCTCTATTTCCCTCTCAGCTCCATTAACTGGCCATTTCTTCTCAATTAGGGAGAAGGAATCAGTTGGCATTGTCTGTTCCCTGTGCAATGGACTGAGAAGTGTCACATTATTTATTCTACTCTAGCTGAATGAGTCTGGAAAGATTCATTTCTTCTCAGTCTGCCTTGACAATGTAATTTGTTATATGGCATTTAATTCTACAAGCTAGAATTAAGCTAGGAAAATGCAGGGTATCAGAAAATGTCTGCAAGAGAGTTCAGTGCCCAAGAAGGACTCAGTGCCCCATAGGGCATGTGCTAGCCCTGTGCACAGCACCAGTGAGTGGGTGAACCAGTAACGCTGGGGCTCAGTGGGGTGGGAGCTGCATCCCCTTATTTTGTGAGTGGATGCACGTTATTCCTATATGATAATTTTATGGGTCTTTCTGTGGTTGTTGCCACTCGTAGCACCAGTTAGCAGATATTTCAGCGGTGCAGGCACCTATGTACCAAGTGTGCACTGGATTCAATAACAACTTATACCTCCATTAGTCCAAAGCAATCCGTCAATGAGTGAAGCAATAGACAAAAGGTCTGGAGACCTGGCTAATGTTTTGGGCCTTGCCCTCAGGCAGGCTCATTTTCATACTTGTCTGCTTGTCTCTATCTTCTGCATCAACTGGAACAGGTTAGGGGCAGGATTATCCCTAGGAAGGGTCTGTACAGCATCTGGAACACTCCTCTCCTCTCCCCACTCTCAGTTGTGCAGGTGTTTGTCCTTCCACCATGAATAATGAAAGTAGTGCTTTATATATTTTAGGTGCAGCAGAGCAGAAAATTTGGTCAATTTTTTTCTCTGACTTTACTTGCCCAATCTATTTTTGTGGTATAGAATTGATGCAGAAAACTCAAGTTTGTGACAGGGAACTGCACTTTATATAACCTTACTTAAATAATTTCCTAACTCCTTCATGCTTTACTGGAATGTATTGAGCAAAACTGTTTTATCTTTTGTTCTTCCTCTACACTTGGATTTCCTGTTGGCTAGTGCAGTTGGAATTAATCCATGCTAAGTGCTTTGGGCCAAATTTTGTGTGGATTTTAAAAAAAACCAGTGACTTTCAAATGGTGCAGGATACACTTTACTGTCTCTCTTAAAATTTGCTCTGTTTAGGCAATATTACTAGGTGTACCCAAAGAGATTGACTGCAGTTGCTAGGATCAGACACAGCTCAGGCAAGCACCAAACTTTGCATACTACTTTTCCATTTCCTTTGTTTTTTTCCATCCAAAAATATATTTTTACTGAAAAGAAGAACCTGTGCAGCACACTGGTACACCACCGGGACATCCCTGAAGGCCCCAGTCAACTCACCTCTGCATAAAACATTGCTGGCACATGCTCATCTGGCTTTGCACTTCTTACAGAATTGCTTCCTGCTTTTCCAGACCATTTCTCCTATTTGTCACAATCACGTTAAAGTCCAAGGCTTGCCTTCAAATTGCTTACAGCTCCTCCTGCACCAGATACCTATTCGTAACTTTCTCCTTTTTACAGCTTCTCAAATACTGTAGAAAATACTGATGTGCCCTGGACCTTGGACAGACCTCTGGGCCCTCATTTGATATGCTTTTCTGGCTTGACATTAAACCTTTGACAATTATTTCTTGAGAGTGGATTTTCAATAATTCAATCAGCAACCTTCCAGTTTCTCCAAGAACATGTTACTATAGTCTACTTTTAAAAATATCAGGGGAAATACAGGGTCAAACCCCCTACTGCACTCATGTATCAGACATATTTTGCTTTTACCCTTTTCATCAGGCTTTTGATACTGTCTGGGAAAAAATACAATCACTTGGGTTGTTTTATTCTTTAAAAATAGATATTGATTATGGTTTCTTTGTGCTTATAGGTAGTTTGTTTCTCCTTTTGCTCTAGAACGTAAATCTAGGCTGATAGATCTATAGTTTGTGCAGATTTTCTTTCCTCCTTTAAGTGCATAGAATAATTTTTCTGCTTTCCAGTTTCAGCAACCAATTCTGTCCACTACAGCTTTTCAATGATAAGGTTAATTCCTCTGCAACCACTTTGCGCTTTACTGTGTCATGTTTGGCAGAAAGTGGTGTGAGAAATTCCTGCCTTCCACCACCACTGCACCTAATGCCTTCCCTATCTCTCTCCATCCTGTCTCTTCATCACTTTTCCTAGTCCTGAAACCACCACTTGCCCCTGGTCCCCATCTGCGCAGATTAAGTAAAATTGTACTGTAATTTTGTCAGTTAGAAAAGAATGCTCTCCCTCTTCATCTTTGAAGGATTGTTTCAACCCCAGGTGTATCACCAGTCCAGTTTGTGGATCATACCTAAGGGGAGGTTGTACAGGGGGCAGAGGTGAGGATAAGTATGTAAGAGATTCTGCCACTGGGCATCTTCAAAGCCGGACTAAGGTGGAAATACAGCCTCCTCCAAGCACTCTGAGGGCCTGGAGGTGAACATTGTCAGGACAACAAAATCTCAAAGAAGCTAATTACGCTAATCTTTTTAAATCCGAGTGCTTCCTCTTTTCTCTGATGGTTTTCTTTGTCCTCAAATCATGGTTAGTGAAGACTACTAGATATTTTAATTATTTGCTTTGTTCTTGGTCCTCTCTGCTGCAGACTATCTGCTTGTTGGGTGATGAACCCTATTTTCTCCTAACTGCCCTCTTGCCACCAAACAGCTTACAGACTGTTTTGTTCTCAACTTCTATTTCTCCTGCAAGCTGAATTTTGGGACTTGATGTTTCTTGTTGTTCCTTGGTCTTAATCCTTCTTAACTTGACTGAGTTTCTCCTTTCTGTGCAACTTCGCTGCCAAATATCCCCAGGGAAGCTCTGAAGTGGACCCAGGAAAACTAGTGGACAACATTCTCTACATAATAATTCAACAGATTAGGGTCAGAGTGTTGTCCTGGCTCCCCTGGATAAATGAACTTGGTGTAACCCTCTGCTAACCTGCTGAAGGACTGCAAAGGGGTCCAAATCTACCAGTGAACTTACCTCCAAGTTTGCAATCCGACCTGTAATTACAGATAAAAGAATTTTTAGGAGGAAGAGTTGGCTGCCTTATAGACGAAAAATAGGTTTTGGTGCTGGGGAGGGAAGCATGCCAAGGAGAGAAAGGAGCTGTCTCTTCCTCCAGTCCTGGTCCCCTGTCCAGAAGAGCACCTGAATATCCAGCAAAGGTTGGCAGCTGGGAGGACAAATGCTGGGCCACTATACCCTGTCTGTGAGGCCATTAAAAAACAACCGTGTGTGAAAAGATAAACCTGTAACGCTGCCAAGTTAAGTGAGACCTGTGACATGATGAATTTCCCGGCCACTCATTTATAAATTATTTTAAAGCCGCCCGCGATGTGACAGCTTTGCTCTCTTTTCCGGCATAGTGAGCCATTACTGATGAGAATATGAATAACCAGCTTTTCTCTTTCTTACCCTTTTTTTCTTTCTAGAACCGGTGAAAATGTACTGAAGGTCTCGTGACATCGAGGCACTGTGCTAGTCCCTCTCTGGTGCAAACTGTTGCGGTGTGAGCTGGCCTCAAATGCGCTGCCTCAGTTTACAGCAGCGTTCAGCTCTCTGCTCTCCAGCGTCCGGGGACGGCACATCTCCCGTGCAGGAGACAGGAGTGAGCATGGCCCGAGGGAGCAAAGGTCCAGCACAGATGGCGAGGAGCCAGTAGCCCTGGCAGATACAGACTGCTTCCAGCAGCAGTGCTGGAGTGTGCCTGTATTGCAGACCCAACAGAGCAAGCTCTGGCCTGGCTCGTTAATTGAGGTGCAGAACCACACTGAGTACTCCCACTGCACTGCGCTGCACCTGCGCTGAAAACTCTCCCCGACACTGACGTGCAGAAGACAGCAATAACTCGCTTGGAACACACAGAGCCAAGGCAGCGTGACAGTGAATTTGATCTTCCTTCCAGACCTGAGCTGACTCCATGCAAAATCGGTTTGCAGAGCACAGTGGAATTACTGTGCAGAGATACCTCCACTGGCGCTGCAAAGAGCTGCTTTAAGTCAGCTGAATGTATTAATCTGGGCTAACACGATTCCAGATAAGTCAAATACCAAACTGATCAGGCAAATATCCACACTGTTGGACCTATATCCAGTGCGGCTAGCTCATCCAGAGTAGACTGTAGACTGATTTCTGAGAAATCTGAATTAAATGGACATTTAAAAAGCCAAAAACCCAGCAAAAGAAAAAATTCCCTGAGGTTTTTGGTCTTGTGAAAAGCATAAATATTAGTTTGTTCATTTTAGCTGCATTTTGCTTGCAAGATAGTCTCTTGCTCCTTAACTCAGAACTCAGTTTTAAAAAGGGAATGAATAATGCATATTTTACATTGATGGAACATATTCCATTGGGAATCTCAAAATATTTTGCAAACACTAAAGGATAAATCTTTCCAATAGACCTCAGAAGGAGATAAATTCTAAAATCATAGGCATTTTATAGATGGCAAACCAGAGGGATCGGTTTTGTTCTAGGACCCACAGGACAATCTCCACAAAGCTGAAAATGCACACGAGGCTCCTCAGATTTCTAGCATTTTCTGCCTTACTTCATACTGACACACTACTTCTCTGACATATTTACATTGCCATATAATACTTGGTTTCTCCAGATGATAAAGAGCTGATTCTCATTTAAACAAACGACTTTTCCTATAAATTAGGAAGCAGGCAGCATTTCCTCCAGCTGTCAATCAGCAATTACACCATTTGGAAATAGTACCCAGTGATTTGTGATAGTGTAATCCCTTTGGAGTATGAAAGTAGCTCCAGAGTCGGGCTTGATTAGAAATGCCCGGTTCACTCCCAGGGACACATTTCAAACGGGCTTGTGCTGGATTGCTGATATAGTTGTACTCATGAATCAAACAGTCAAGCACACAAATGACCCAATCTGCATTTGCAAAACTAAACTGTGCAGCTCTAAGCCCATTTTCTGGCCTAAAGAGTGCCACATGACAAGTACATACCCAGAAAAACAGTTCCTCGTCTGCCCTCAGAACAGTGAGCAATATTAATCCATGGAGATCATCTATATTTGCAGACTGTCAGCTCTAAACTCAGGGCGTTATTGTAACAGGAGCACATCTCAAACATTTTGAAACTTACAGACATGAAGTGTTTTGCATACCCGCAACAAAAACTCCTTCAGAGGACAAAACTAGTATTTAAAACCTGTGCCAGAGCACCTCAAAGTCTCTCCACTGACTTGAAATCAGGCTTTGAAGTACAGGGCTTTTTTTTCTACCCTTGTTTAACATGAGACAAAGCCCAACCAGACCAAGAAAGTGACAACAGAAGAATCTCCTTGTGTTATCATTAAAAATCTTATTTGTTCTATAGCCATTTTCTTCTTAGAGGGAGAAACCTGAGAGGTATTTTTAAGGCTGAAATCAAAATCGTTGCACATGTGAGCAGCTAAGAAATAAAGCATATTCCTAGTCAGACAATTGGCCTGGGGATGCTGAACCTGATGAGTGTGATTTCTCTCCTGAGTTGAACTCTGCTTTCCCAGGTGCTCTCCAGCAGAAAATCACACCAGGTGCCTTCCAAAAATCTGTGAGCAGCTGATGTAAAACCATCTGGCCAGACACCAAAGAAGGCAGCTTGCTGAAAAGTAAACCAATTATAAGCTGCTGCTCTATCCTGGCAAGCAGATAGCCTAGAAACCCCTCTGCAGAGCTATAAAATTGATTGGATTTGTTTGGAAAGCTGGAGCAAGAGGACAGTAAACTTAACCAAAATCTCACCAAACAGAACATGAGGGAGAGATGGACACAGAAATATGAATACAACAAAATGCAATTTAGAAATATGTGTTTATTCATTTTACTTGTGTAGACATTACTTTTCTACCTCCATTAGAGAGATCAGTGCAACTGTGGAGCACTGGGGCCTGAGCACACCATGCCAGTACTGAGGCTCATCTTGATGCCCAGTGTGAGCCTTTCTGCACAGGCAGCCAGCTGACTTCAAATAACTCTACAGCAGTGCACAGATACCCAAAGGCCCTTTGGCTGTGGCACAGCTGTTGCTGCCCGTGCTCTCGGATGATCAGGAAGGGCTGTGGTCCCAGGGTCTCAAAAGCTATTTTGTGGTGACAAGAAATGCCTTTTAAAAGCAGTGCAGGTCTGCAGCTCTGACGGCAAACTCAGTGGTGAAAAAAAATGAAGGATTTTGTTCCATGTTGTACGATAAGAAGTGCAATGCATTACTACTAATAATAATGTCTGGATCACACTGAATCATTACCTTGTGCCTGGCTCTAATTTCCATTTCAAGTTTTCATTTATTTTTCACTTAATTAAATCTACAGTATTAACATGGCACCAGACACATCCATCAGAAAACAAATTCTGACTCTGAGGCGAAGCATGACACGACTTTTGGGAGGGGCAGGCTGAATCTCCTTAACCCTGGTCTACAGGTGTGTGAGTACCCTGTCAACTTTACTTTCAACAGCATTATATGCCTGATGAGCATCATGCTTGGAAATTGCCCCAGCTATCACACTGCCTACTCACACTAACTCATTTAGAGTCATTTCTTTGGAGAGCTGACTTCTGAGTTGGCAGATATTTCAAAGGGCTGCTTTGATTCAGTCCTCCCTCTTAAAGATGGTGTTATTTTTGTTTAATTGTTCTTGGAGGTAGGAGGCAGAGGCAGGTTTTGCCCCTTGAAGAGTGTGTTGCATGTCTGACAGAGCAACACAAGGGCCCTGGGTTGAGTTATTCCAGGGCAAGTCAGGTTAATCAAAAAAGAAATTTCCATTGTGGAGGTGAAAGAAGTACTTTTAATCCATTAGGATGCTAATTATGATTACTATATGAAACAAGTAATCTCTTCTGACAGGGCTTCAAACAATGCGCTGGGCAGCCCAGACCTTGGTAAAGCTGGATGTATTTCTTCTCATGCAAATAAACTTTGTTTCTCTTTTGATGAAGCTCCTCATATTTTCATTTCAAATCCCTTTTCAGAGGTGCAATTATTCAGAGCCTTGTTTATCAGGTTCTTTACCTGAAACAAGCAACAGCTTTGCCAAGGGTGTTCTCCCTCTTGCCTCCACATCAGGAGGATTTGGTCTTCCCCTGCGGAGCCACAGTGAGTTTTCCAGAGGCTTTTCATGGAAGGTAGCACCGGTCCAACCAAAAGCGCATTTCTGTTGAAAATGTGTATTACGTACAACATGAAAGTCATTTATCTTTGAGGAATCCAGCCCAACCCAGCTTCCTCTCAGGCCGCTGTTTAGTGATGAACAAAGGTGAAGCTCAGACTTCTCTGCCCCACAGTGAGCAGTTCAGGACCACATACCGCTTCCAGTCCTGCTCAGGCTTGAAACTTGGAGCTGAATGCATCATTTGCACATGCCCTGAAACCTTAATAGATAAACATCTTCTTGATACTGCATAGCAGAGGCACTACATCAGGGGGGCCTTGAAACCTCTCAAACTGGAAAAGAGAGAGTGTATTTACTCAGATTTCATGCATAGAAAGTGTCAGCCCTTTTGCCCACTCCACCTACAAACACATCTCAGCTTGGACCTGCCACTGGATGCAGCGGTATCGCACCTGCAGGACTGATCTCTCACATCTCTCCTTGCAAACAAGAGATGTTATACTGCTTTTTTTCTACTGCTAAAATTTACAGCCCACTTAAACAGAAGAGATCACCTTCTGACAACTCTTGGACTGGAGTGAGCATAGATGAAATTAAAAAAGGAATTTTGCCTGTATGGCAGCTAATTTTTTGTTCTGGTTTGCTTTTTTATTTATCTGTTTATTCCTCCTTTACATTTTCATTCCCTTTCTTTCCTTTTTCATGTTTCTCCTCACTCTTCCTTACCACTTTGGCAGCAGTTCCTTCCTGATAGATTTTCAGGTTAAATTTCATAAACACAAACGCAAGTGACCATGGATTCCTCCTGGTCTTGATACTACTTGAAGGGTGGGTAGGAGCTGCTGCTTGTGCCTCAGGGTTTCAGCTTCCCTCTGCATTGCTTGAGCAGGGTGTTGGTGAGGAAGAGAACAACCAGCAGCAGCTGATGGCGGTACTGCTGTGGTCATGGCACACAGCTGAAGCTACATTGAAGTAGGGTCAACATGGGAACACTTTTTGGCATGCGCTCCAAGGTGTTTCTAGCTGTCGTGTTCAATTAATCTAGCTTTATTTATTCTTATTGCTCACTTTGCCTACAATATATTCTGATAAACTAATGAAATTACACCGGCAGACAAAATTACTCCCCTAAATTAAACACAGCTGATCTTCCCACATACACCCACACAAAGTAACTTTCCCGTCTCGCCCAGGTCTTGCTGAATATGGGCAGTAGCAATCCAAGGGAAAGGAGAAGAGCACACCACTCACAACTAAACCCTCTTTCTCCTATTCCCTGGGGAGGGAACTGTAGAGCCACAGATAACTGCTCACTGCACAGCACACTGGTTTCCAGAGACTTGATGGTGGCAGTGAGCAAAACATTCAGGTACCAAGAACTTAGCTGGTACTCAGAGCAAGAAAAACCTCTTTCCCCTGTAACTCTGTTCCCAAAGCCTAGCCCTCCAGCAAGACCAAAGTGCCACAGGTACACTGGGATGTGTCAGCACAAGGAAAAGGACATGCAGAGGAACAATACTAGCTCGGACACACTTTGCTTCAGGGCACATGCAGCCAAATGGGAGCACTGCAGGGGACTGCAGACCCCAGCCTATCCTAGGGCTTCACCCCTGTCTGCCTATCCTGTGCAGCTCCTAAAAGAGCTCCAAGAACAAGATGCTGGTGATGCTGAGGTCATTTAACCCCTAGCATGGCACTGGAGACGTCAGAGCAACAGACCACTGGTGTAGCCCCCAGGTGTGAAGTCTGGTGACACCTGCTCTCCTGCCAGCACAGGGCCCAGTGCCAGACCAGACCCCTGTCCCCCTCTCAGCTGGCAGGCAGCAGGGCACTGCAGTGCAGCCTGCCATCAGCACTCGGGTGCAGCCGAAACCTTCCTTCTTTCAGTTTACACACCTCACACCCCCAGAAATCTACTTGCCAGCTGGTATAGACTGTTTTTACAGCTTCAAAACCTCAAACTGCAACTGCTCTGAACCTATTGGCTTCAAAGGGTTACCTGATCTCATGTCAAAACCATGTGAAAGTGCTGAACTTTGTCAGAAAAAAAAAAGAAAAAGCGTAACCCAAATTTCTAATTCATGACTGAACGGTTTCAACCAAAGTTAATAAATTTTATTGTGAAACTTGAAACCAAGTGACTTTTGCATGGATTCCTTCAAAAATATCTGCAGAGCACCAATTACTTGTAGCTGTTGTGTAAAGCACATCTTTGTACTTCGGATTTATCTGCTGCTGAGTGAAGAGTATGTGAAATAAAAATGTACTATTAAGACTAGCTTTTTAAATATCTTCTTAGAAATTTAGCTACTCATTATGGAGTTTTGGACAAGCAGGATAAGGAAGAAAAACAACAGCAAAAGAGGCAGCTGGCAGCTGCCTGGGGAGGAGCTGCAAAGCTGGGAAGAGCATTAATGAAAGTCGGGGTGTAGAGTGAAGGGACAGACTTTACCAGGAGAAGACATGGGAAGATGAAAGTACAGGATGGTGTTACACAGTAGCCTTTGACCAGGGAAAAGCCCAAATTCCTCTGCATCTAGCACAAAAGACAGGCTGGAAGACTTTCCTTCTGGTCTTCTAATGAAATCAGTGATTCCTTCACTCAATTGAAAGAAAAGAGACAGCAGGGTAAAGAGTGTAAATGAAATGTTATCCTGTGGAACCTTAGCAGCTTCATTATTTGTGGTTTTATACCCTGCTTTCAGGGGAAAACATGGCCAGTGGCTCAAATTTTATTGAAACAACTCTGTAAATGGAGGCCAGCACGAAGAGGGAAATCTCCTGATGGAACCAGAAGCATTTTAGATGACAGCATCTTCCTTCATTTTGAGTGAGAGGCATTGTAAAGTAGTGGAGGCTTTCTTCTTGCTCCAGTAATACGCGTTGATCCTGCAGTGGAGGGTATTTTGTGCAGCAGTACAGCACTATTCAGAGACAACAGAAACAGATTGGGCAAAACACAGCAAGGGGTTTATGGTGCTCTTTTACCTGGGCTGACCGTGTACCTCGCTGTGCCATGCCCAAGCTGCCTGGCAGAGAGGCTGCTGTACAGCAAGGAATGAGGGAGGAGAGGGCGAGAAGGCATGATGCTGACGTGGAGACTGCTTTCTGAGTGGCAGAGCTGGAGCCTGGAGGCAGGGACCAGGACCAGGGACCAGTTCCAGGCAGGGAACTACACTGGTGCCACCTGGTTACACTGACATGAAAGGAGCCATGCCACTGTGTGCAATTCCCTCTCTGGAGGTGACCCATGAGATTTTCCTCTTGTGAGAATAGGCAGCAGTTTCACATCAGCAGGCACAACCCTGTGTGTATGTGTTTCTGAGGCCTGAAGGCTGTGCCAGGCTCTCAGCTGCTTTTCCATGCCTTCACAGCCACCTCCAGCCAGCAGCTCCGTTTGCCCGGGTGGCGTCTGCCGTGCTGCAGCCCTGCTAGCCAGATGCTGGCTTTTAGGAGGTGTCCTGGAAAGCAGCCATGTTCTGTCTTGCATGCAGTTGAGCGACCAACACGCCTTTCTACCAGCGTGCACAGGGAGTGTGATTTTGCAGGAGATCTGCGCCCTGCCAGCTCGCTCTCTGCCAGCAGCGCTGTGCCATGGCCCTCCTCCACTCAGCCTCCAAGGAAAGGCAGGAGACACTGAGAAACTCCCAGAGGATGGGCACAGAAATGCAGACTCCTTTACGGCTTTACGATGGCACTGACCAGCAGGGGCCATAAGCGAGACGCAGTTCTGGGCTGAGCAAAGAGTCCAGCTCTTTGGGGAGGGCGGGGCGGGTGTGAGGTAAAGGCAGCCCCCGAATGCCTGGCAGTGATGCAGCTGAATTTTGGCAATGGTTTCCTGTATAAACTTGTGTTTGATCTTAGACACAGCCAGCAGATAGGAGAGCAAAATGGCAAGTATGTCTAACTCAAGGAGGTGCGCTGCTCAGTTGAGACCTCGCACAGACAGACACACACTGACCTGTAGCCCCTGCTCCTCTGCCAGCACGGCTCGTGCCACCACGGGCACAGCGTCTGCTGGGCCACTGCTAAGCATGACAAATGTTCTTGCATGCATATAGTACATCCATGCCACAGGTGTAGAAACCTCCCTCTGCCCTGCTCCCAGTAGCTGCAGAGCAAAAACACCCTGTGAACACACAGGATCTGGCTCAGTACGTGCCAGGCAATGCAAAGCAGCTCTGTGGGCCCTGTGTCCACAGCTGAAGTCACCACCAAGGTGGCTGGATCGGTGCTGAGATGCTCTGTCAGTGGTCTCAAGCATATCCAGGTTTGCTGGACTTGGGGTCTTGGGATGCTACCACCTATGCAGCAGCAGGAGCACATTAGTTTTCCTTTTGGAGGCAGAGGATCTCTCTGTCTCTTTTACAGATGCTGTCCTGAACCCCTGATTGTTCAACAGTTAAACCAGGCTCTTCATTCAGCAACAAACACATGCACTCTGCCCCTGCTCCCCTGATCTCCACTTCTTCTCTTAACTCATATCTTGCAAGTTTAAGGTACTTCTTATCCTCCTGAGCCTGTATTTCTCACTCTTTACACTTCCTTACATTGCAGAGGACATGAGGAATACATTTGTCACCTGTTCTCTGCCTGACTTGCCTGCCTGGCCAACTTTGACATGGTCTCAGCATCATAGCATCATAGAAGGGTTTGGGTTGGAAAGGACTTTAAAGATCATCTACTTTCAGCCCATGCCATGGGCAGAGTCACCTTCCACTAGACCAGGTTGCTCACTCTTCTTACTGTGCTCCTGCACAACTACCATCCATGGCATTTGGGAAATGCAGCAACAAGACTCATCTGGAACAACCCATGAAGTCTTTGTATGGTTCAGCTGCTCCAAAAATAGAAGCTTTCTGCCTGAGCTTGATTGGCCATATCCAAGCCCTTCTAACTCATTAGCACTGAGCTGATTATGTGCTGAAGGCTAAGCGTTAGCCACACAAGCCAGCATTCAAACTCACTGATTTCCACATTGAAACATTGAAGCTTTATGGTCTCTAATTGATGAGTGGGAGTTCGTGAAGGATGTCAAGAGTTACCTTTGTTTTAATGTGAGTCACTATCAGTGTTGGCAAGCATAACAAAAGCAGAGGAATATATTAGGCACCAAATATTGTACTTGTAGTAAAAGACACTAATCACTGGGACTGACATGTTACACTGCCTGTGCAGACTGGTGTCCTGGCAATTTGATCACTTCAGTGCTAAGTGCTGTATCTCATATGTCTCACTTGGTCATGCATTTTTGGGGGCAATATTTAGTATTACAAGTAAGAGAATCATACTGATTTTTCCACTTACCTCCAGATGAAGATAGTAAAGCCATACACATATATTTTGAAATATCTGTGTGATCAGGGGTACCTACCTCTCTCCTCTACAGTGAGCAAACTGTGGTGGTTTCCTTGTTACAATAGAAAGCCATTCAAGGAGCTTACCTCCCTAAAATGTATTACATAACTGAATATGAGCCCTTTGCTACAACAGTGTTTTGGTCTATGGCATAACTGGATTGGTGGTCTCTGGAGGGGTACATAAGGCTTATGCTAAGCTCTCACGTGTGTTCAGTGTGACTCCAGCCATGCACAGCTGAACTGGCAAAACTCCTGCAGGTACAAGCCCTGGGCTCATTAGATGTCCTGATGACTGGGGGGGTTAAATCCACATAACCACAAACAGCATTGCCTCCAAATATCTTTTTTTTTTTTTCTTTCTCTGTGAGCTGAATTTGCCAGACCCCTATTGACTCCAAAGAAGATTCCTTTGCATTCCTTTGCAAACCCTGCTTACAATGAATGCTCTTCTTCCAGGGAGCCTGACCCAATTGTCTCGCTCTGAATAGTCAGTGCTCATGCAAAAGGACTAGTCAGTGATTCTGTGGGTGTTTTCTACTGAGTGTCAAAAGTCCTGAACAGCTGATTGAGTAGGTTCTGCTTGTAATAAATCTTTCCTCACCAATGGAGAGTTTAATAAGTAATAAAGCACTGAAGATAAATCATCTTCAGCCAGCGCATTAATATTTAAGTTAAACTTTTCTTTTAAAAAGGCAGTGGAAGTAATCTAGAGGTCTGATGCTTTAAAACTGTTCACTTTTAAAGGAAGGGGAAGTTGCACTCAGAAAAAGAGGTGTTTTGATCAAATCGTAGTCAGCTGTCAGGGGCACTTAGGGACATACAGAAGGGTTGAAATTTTTTTTACATAAGCTACAAAGATTTGACATGAATGAATGAGTTGATTAAAATCCCCACGCTCTCTTTGCACACACTAGCGCTGAGTTGCCAGTACAGTGATAGTAGTTAATCCCCAGTTACATCTATTTTAAAAGTCAATTTTAAACATATGTTCAGTGCTGATATATTTCTCTGTAGGTGGCTTTCTTTTAGCACAGTGTGTAGTTTACAGCATTTCAGCCAATTTCCCTCTGGGATATCAGTTTTCAAGCTTCTTATCTTGGTTGGGAAATTAAAACTCAAACGAACAGGCTGACATTCAGAAAACACGTCTGGATCATTTTTAGTATAACGCAAACCCACGTGAAAGCAGGAGCTAGACAAGGAAAAATCAGGTGCGGCTACATCCCACCTAGTCATAAATACTAGGGAAAAAAATTACTTGTATTTTAAATAAGTGCAAACAAGCCTGTCCTTTAGCTACATATCAGAAGCCATATTTTTTGAAGATCTGGATCCATTTGTAGTAGTAGATCTCTTTCTGGACACAGGTAACACCTACCTGGGGAAAGATAGGAGCTAGCAGCCAGCTGGCCTTTGATTGGCCCCTCCCCATGTTCCCTTCTCTCCCTGCACCCCATTCTCAGACATTTTGGCATTTGTGTGAGGATAAGAAGGGGCAGGTCCTGGGCACAGCTCAAGTGCAAGGTCTTTTAAGAGGGGTTGGAGTAGGGGACCAACACAGTAGTGTGGGAGTACCTGGAGCTGGCTGAGGGATGGCAAGGAGCTCTTCTCCTGGCATGAATTGCTGAGTTTGCCAAGGCCAAAAACCGTGGTGATGGCCAAATTGCAGAATGGACTTCGGAGGAGCTTAGGGGGCTGGAAGTGGGACATATGTGCCCATGAATGGGCAACAAAGTGTTAAAACTGAAAATACCGAAACCCAGGAGTGTTTCTTGAGAACCACCATCCTCATGAAGTCTCCTGCAGAATGAGAGCTGCAGACGCCACAGAGAAACTAAATATTTTGAGCCTCTGTTTCCCGGCACTTAACCCAGACAGCAATAAGCAGAGCATTAAACAAGTTCTTAAGTTCTGGATATCCTTAAAGATAGTGATATCAAGACCATGATTTTATCTGAGCATTTCTTAAGCAACATTTTATCAAGGCAGTTCAGCACCCAGCCCAGCTGAGCTGTGAACTACTGTTACCTAAAATAATCCTACCACCCATTTTCTATGGGTGTTACGGTTTCTACCACGCCTCTTCATTTTTACACCTTGCCTGTTTGTGTTTTACCCAGCACAACAGTTTTAGGCTGCTGCCAACTCTCTGATTAGGTGTTCATTCACATTATGTTTTGCCTAAGCAGAAGTGTGATTTAATCTCCCACATATACAAGTAAATTAAATTAAAAGGAGGGAATAAATAAGACATCAATTGTAGATGATAAATCATGAATGATTCATGTTCTCAACTGTGCTCTTGAAGAAAGCCATCACAGAAGCTGTCCCATTGTACTTTCAAGTGAATGTACTCCAAAGCAGTAAACTGCTTTCCCATTAAAACACATTCATTATAAATTGAAGCCTGGTGCATGAATGCTTTTCTTCACTACTATTACTCTCCCTTTAAGAAACAGGATTTATATTTTATACAACCCACACTAATATTGGGAGAGAAGCCTGGACAGCTTTTTGTTCTTGCTCAGATTAATTTTTCTTTTTAAGTTTATTTTAAATTAAGTCAGATGAAGATAAGGTAGAAATGAAGAAAAAATGCTGGTAAACCTGATTTTTTTGTCATAAAACTACAGAAAGAGGGAAGTACAGTTTACTGGGCATGGCCCCAGAGTTGGGTCAGTGTACTTGCCCTGCAAAGGACCTGCTATGTTTGTGATGCTGAGCAAATCCTTCCCTGCCTGCTATGGTTTCCTTGACAGCATCACACTGTCTTGTCTATTCATTCTGTACATCCCTTAGACCTGGGGCTCTCTGTTGTCATTTGTTTGTACATAGCAGGACATCTTTAAGTGCCAATAAGTGCCTTTACTTTTGCTTGAGTTCAGCATTGGATCTCTGTCCGTGAAAGCCTCATGTCAAGGTATAAATTTGCTGCCAAAATTAAAAGATAGGTTTTGCTCATCTCAAAGTTAAGTTCTCCTATCAACCCATCCCTCTGTCTTCAACAGGAAAAAGAGACGTATTACTAAAGCTTCTCTAAACTGCTTCTTTTCTTAGCTCTGCCAACAATTGTGAGTGTGACCTTTCCAGGGCTCCTTCCTGGTGTGAAGGGAGGGACATGGATTCTGGTGGGGGAGTTTATCAGGACACAGTAAAGGACCATGTAGGTGTTGTATGCACTCTACTTTTATTGTCCATCCAGGAATCACGTCAGGGGAAGCAGATCCCAATGAATAGCTGTGGAACAACTTTTACCAGTGAAACTGTTATCATTAATTGAATCCAAGCTACTAGTTTTAATAGCAGGCACTTATTCAGGCAGTACACTCAATTTTTACACCCCCCAGGCTGGGGCCCAAGCAGGGAGGCACTAGCCCCAACACTTTACTCAGGAGTGGGCAATCATCCTGATGTGCCACAGCTTCTGAATGGGTGTTTGAGCAACCCCTCCAGGGCTGCCTACTCACATCATGTGTGTATATGGTCTTTGCACCTTCATGGCAGTGTCCTGAGTGTGGCGTGGCCTTGGACACCGTCAGGCAACTTTGGCTGCCCTGAGTTTCTCAGCTCTCAGAGCTTAGGCAGGACCACCAGTGTCCCCTGTGTTCACACCCTCCCGAGCCCACATTTTTTCTCTCCTGGACCTGCTGTGTTCGGGTGACTATTTCCCCATGCACACATTCCCCACAGGTACCTACAGGTTCCCCTCACACAAGCTCACACAGAAGAGGTGTTTAGGATGCTTTATGCTTCAGCACTTCCCCAGTTCATACAGCTGTTCAAAACTCTGAGGACCTCTAAAATGAAGTGACACACACTTTTATTTGAAGAAACACTTCTAATTTTAACTCCTCTTCTAGAAGTAGAACATGTCCTAAGGTGGAATTTAAAACATATTCATTATGGTATCTTTGCTTTACCTCCTCTGGGGAATGAGATTCTGCCTACAACAGAAAGATGGAGAGAAAAGATGAACTCTTCTGCCGTAGGAAACAAAAAAAAGAAATATTATGATTTTTCCAGCCCTTTTGCAAAAAGTATGGAATGAAATTTTATATGCAACAGAGAATATGGTGGGTATTTGCAAAAAAAATATTATATATACTTTGCTTAGTCACTTGTAATAAGTGTCACCAAATGCATTTATATGAGTGTAAATTTTTTTTAGAAATACGTTTTCCATTTAGAGTTTTCATTTAATTTCAGTGAATCCAGTTTCTGAGTACCCTGGCAACCAGAACCCTGGAAATGTGTTATCTGTGTAAATCAATGTGATTAAAGCGACAAACTTACCACTTTATTACCTGTTTGTGATTTTTGACCTTCACTGGACTGTGTCTGTGGTCTACTTGCCCTTGTGCACTCTTTCCCCATCTTAGGCTCCTGGGCAGGTCAAGGAGGGCAGGGCTGTAATCTCTGCCCTGTTCCTGCAAGCCTTGGGTTTATTTAGGAAAGTACCAAGGCAACCAACACACATCTTTTCTGCAGATCAGGTGGAACTGCAAAGCTCTAGCAAATGAAGGCTACATGCATGGATCCAGTGCCAGCAACACACACACTCACCACCCATTTGTGCTAGAAAGAGAAGATACCCACATTGTCTTGATGTCACAGTGAGAGACCTCCACAGCACTGCTTAGTCTCCAGGTCTGCTTTCCTCTTGCTTTTTCATTCCCCTGCACTGGCCCTTCTCAGAAGAGCCTCTGTCCACAGCCACGCAGGGGAGCATAAAGTGGGTGGCAAAACAGTATTTGTATCAGCCATCCTGATGCCTGTGTTTCATCAGAGGCTTGCTATTCCAAAATGAGGAATGACTAGGAGTAGCATCACACAGGAGTGATCATAACAAGAATAGAAAGACGTGGAAATTCTCATAGATGGACATTTTTTATGGTGGTGGCTTCACAACAGGCACTTTTTTCCCCTTTCAGACCTAATCATAGGGAAAAGAGATACGGCTAACAATAATGGAGAATTTATTTGTATCAGATTAATTCAGGAAATCATCAGTGACTTGAAAGTGTGACTCATAATGATGCCCAGGAACTACTGTCAACAGAAGACCATCATCTTCCAAAACAAGCAGGTCAAAAAGATACTTATTTTTGCTGGGCAATTTCCCCCAGGCTTTCCCATCTGAAATTTTGAAGTATAAAAGTTTCTACTAAAAAATTGAGGAGAAGAACATATGAAACTACATATGCTTATACAGAAAGAGAGAATATTTTACAATGAAAGCAAGAAAAAGGCTACCCAGCTTCTCCTAAAAGCTGGGACAGGACTGTAAATTCAAGTGCTCATTGAGTGTCAACAAAATAATTAATTAGGCTGACAAATTAGCAATAATTAGTGCATGGCAGCATCCAGCTATAGAGTTCTTGGTTTCACAAAACTCTTGCTTACATTTAAGAGATAGAGACTATGTAAAGAAAGTATACATAAAGAAAATACAGAAAATGTAAAGGAATTCTGCCAAGATGACGCTTAATACTCAGATGTTTATGGGGCTTTCCAGTAGCATCATGTGTTGGGCTGAAGCTATTCATTTGCTTGAACTCAAACACATGCTTAAGTCCTTGCCAAATGGAGGCCTAGATAGCATTGACTCAGTATTGCCTGGAGCCTAAAAACTGTGGTCTACGTGGCACACATTCCCTCACCTCTCTTCCTCCCTTTTCCCTTCTTGTAACCAGTGCTGCCTATAGCAAGCCCTGAGTCCAAAAACCCATCGGCTGACCACAATAAATAGGCTGTGTGGATCACTGGTTCTCTGCAGGTTTTCATTCATCCCCAGAAAGAGCTCTGCAGCTCAATTGCTATTGATAAGTAATCACCAGATTCACTGATAAATGGGAGGTGGATAGCTTTATAGCCACTGCAAAGCATTACCATACATAATACTTCTATAAGCCATTATTTCCTTTTCAATGGCTTGCTCAATATTTTATCGCAATGAAAACATTCACCAGTCAGCAATAATAAGATCTAACTAACTCTTGTTACTAGTGTGGCATAGAACGTAAATATTATGTTGCATCCAGGTGTTTCTAGACAACAAGCAGATTTAGAGATTTGAGCTTGATGAAATACTGTTTCTACCCCTGATTGCATTAGTTTAAAGTCCTGGAAGATGTATTCCAGATGTGCTATGCTAATAGGATTATTTTATAAAAGTGCAGACAGATTTTAGGAGCAAAACCCTGATTAAGCAGTTTGCAGTCTCCATGAAGCTTTTTAAAAATTTCCATCTGAATTAATGGGTCTTTGGTCTTACATTAATTTCATCCAGTTGTCATAGATCACAAGAGAGTTATCATTTTGTGACAAGTGGCCATTTACTCTTTTAGATTTCCAGATCGCCTTACGCTGATTCAAAGGAAACATGATGAATGCTTTAGGTGGAATCTTGGTACACCGAATGAGGATTATTTATAAGTTAGCATGTCAAAAGTGGCCAATGCAGTTTGAAATTCCCAATTTTCACACACAGGTGCACACATATATACACAAAGTACATTTTTATGTATTTGCGATTTATGTGGGCATGCGTTTTTACAACTGTAAAGAACAGGATAATATTAAAGATTCAGAATAAAGTTGAAGAGTGTAAAGGCTGACATTTCTTGTTTATACTTCATTTTAAAGCTGATGGCTGGATGAGCATGATTTTTCCTTTTAGGTTGTATTTATCCCCAAAGCATATTAAAAGAGTTTGCCTTCATTTCTTCTTTGAATGTATCTGGTGCCCTCAAGTGAAACCACTGACTCATGCTCCTTCAAAAGTCCCCTGGTGATCATTAATTCAGGAAACTAGACATGAGAGAAAATACTTGGCTTTGCTGTCTTGGAGCAAGTAATATAAAAATCTTCAGCCATAGGACTGTCTTCCAAGGACTGACTTACTTTCTTTCTTTATTGGTTGGCCTGTAACATGTTGTAGACAGATACCTTTCCCTACATCTACTTTTGTGGAATTACAGTGAAGCTCCTGTATCTTACACACCACGTCAAACACACCTCAGTGGTGGCTGCTGCAAAGCACTTCTGCAGGGAAGCCAGAGAGACCATGTCTTCCAAGTCATAGCTGCCCTTCATAATCTAAGATTACTCTAAGGAAAAAAATTGACAGGAAATGAAAAATCATAGAATCATAGAACATGCTGAGTTAGAAGAGACCCATCAGGATCATTGAGTCCAACTCCTGGGCCTATACACAGCACCCCAGGAATCACACCGGGTGCCTGAGAGCATTGTTCAAATGCTTCTTGGCCTCTGTCAGGCTTGGTGCTGTGACCACTTCCCTGGGGAGCCTGTTCCAGTGCCCAACCACCCTCTGGGTGAAAAACCCTTTACTGATATCCAACCTAAACCTCCCCTGACACAGTTTCATACTGTTTCATTGAGTTCTATCCCTGGTCACAAGAGTGAAGAGATCAGTACCTGCCCCTCTGCTTTCTTTCGTGAGGATGTTAAAGACCACAGTGAGGCCTCCCCTCAGTCTCCTCTTCTTCAGGCTCAGCAGACCAACTGACCTCAGCTGCTTCTCATAGAGCTTCTCCTCAAGACCCTTCATCATCCTCATGGCCCTCCTTTGGAAGCTCTCTAATAGTTTTATATCTTTTTGATATTGTGCCTTCTGAAAACCCAGGACTCCAGGTGAGACCGCAGCAATGCAGAGCAGAGAGGGACAATCCCCTCCCTTGCCCAGCTGCTAGAGCACACTGCTGACTCATATAGAAGTAAAATGAAATTAATTTACTAAATTCCTATTTTTATACCAGTTGCAATCACATGGTGGTTTGCAGTGGTTCTAACAGTGACCTGTGGTTTTCAGTTTGTCCTCTCCTCCTGGACATGAAAAGAAGAGATTAACAAGGAACAACCAAGAATTATCCTTCAAAGTTTTTGCCCATCATTTTCATGAAAGACTTGCTTCAGTGCCAGAACCAGAATTAGAAGAAGATTTCCCCCATAAAATTCTGCACCAACTGCTACTTACTGGTGACAGAAGCACCTTATCCTCTCCTGCTTAGGCTAGTAATATAAAAGCGGCAATTCAGAATTCCCCCATTAAAACTAAAATCCCTGAATATCAGATCCTATGTATCACCACATGAAAGTTTGTTAAAAAAAACCAGAACAACTTGGATTTTAAAAAGTTTCAAATTCTTCTTTTTTCATTTTTTTGTTTTCCTTTTTTTTTATTGTGTGTATTTGTTGAACTTCAGTACCTAGACAATTATGCATATGTTGGCTGGTCCTTCAGGGAGAGTTGGTATCAAACAGCATTTTAGCTCATTATTTTTAATTCGTTTAATACAAACCAGACATCAGGCTTTCTGCCTTTCATTGTGAAGACAAGTGTCTAAAACAGAGATGGGCCATTAAATATTCTCTGTGCGTAGACCAAAATGCCAAAAAATACCTTGGATAGAGAATCATCATCAGAGAGCCTTATTTCTTTCAGGCTATGTTTGTTTGTTGAATAACAACCCTCTCTGCAGAGTAGTTTGCTAGAATAAAATATACACATTCCATAAGCCCTAAAACAAGACCAATAAAAATGAACCTCTGCTGGTTGTCAGTGCATAGACAGAGCAATATGCAGCAAAGGCCTCCAAATCCTACACCCTAAATATTTAAGACAAAGGATTTCAGAGAGTATAAGTAGAATAACCAGCACAGTCATGGCAACAATGCTAATTTCAAAATTTTCATGCATTTACTATTTTTACTCAAATAATATTCCGGTTTTCCTTCCTTTATTCCCTCCCTAGTGACAGAGCCCTGAGAAAACCTAAAGTTTTGTCTTAAAACATTGTGTGAGTGGCACTTACGTTGCTTGACTTCAGACACTGATAATCAAGATGTGAACAGCTGACCTTCTCAAACCGGCTCCTTCATGCTCCAGTGACAGAAAAAGGCACATTCTAGGGAGCTATTCATTAGCCCTATTTTAAGCATTTGCTTTAGGGTAGGTGAATCAAACATTCACATGGGTGGCAGTTTTTCTCCAGAGGGAACCTAAATGACAAACTCTGATGGAAATGTCTATACTGGATGCAGTTATTTCTCTCTGTTGGCATCTGCTGCTGTGAAAATCCCCAGTCTTGGGTAGGGTCTCCTTTGGTCTGATGCAGAAGGGACATTCCTATCTTTTGGGTGGCTCCTGGGCAGGGACCTCAAGCATGAACTCATGACAGAGACACAGCATGTGTTACTTGATCCATTTTCTGCTAACCGGAAAAATGGTTTGGATGGAGAGAGGATTAGCTAAAGTGAGAGGCAGGGGAGGTGGTGAGTGAATAAGAAACAGGCTGATGGTGTCTACCTCATGTTTTTCCCTAGAAATTCAGACTTGTCATGTTTGTCTCCCCCTACTCTAGCCATGTTAAGCTATCTTGATTGTTGGAGAAGAGATTACAAAATAAATAGTGAAACAACTGGAACTATCCATGAAACAGCTGCAATGACAACAGTGGGCTACTTCCCAATGGCTGCTTGGGAATTGCAAAGAAAAACCTTGCACTGCACTGCCAAATCTAGGAGAACACTTCTGTGAGACTGAAGCCATGATAGCTCACCCCGGTCATATAATCACATCCTTCCCTTCACTTACTCTTATTACACTAGTGGTATGGATTTGATTATTCTGTCAGCAAATACCCTACATCCTTGAAATGGATGAGTATGACATGTTTGGAAATATGGATAACCAGTAGGTTAAACATAATTCACATAAAGCTAATAAAAAGAACAAGAGTAATTTACATATTAATCACAGAGTTCTAATCTTCCAGAAGACAGTTGGAAAATTGATCTCTCACAAGTATAGACTGAGAAAGAAGCTTGAAGAGGGAATTAAGCTTAAAGACAGGATGTGGCATGACTTTCATCACATGCAGCCTGAATTTAAAAGCTGCCGATTTGGTAGGGAGAAATCCATTTTCCTCAGTGCATCAGCTCGTGCCGAGTACATGTGGATTCCATAGTTGCTCTGAAGAAATTCACACTGATGGGACAAAGAGCTGCTTATACCCCGGTAAGCATGAGAAATCCCATATAACCTTAGTGAGACAGACACACACTACGGTCATTTTAAAAATTACTAGACGAATTACAGAGTGAGAAGTTAAGGAGCAGCTCAGAAATACTAGTTGATCTTGTTCTTGAGCTTAATGGTTATTGAGTTCTGCTCTTAAAACAGCTGTCACCTCAGACACACAGTTCTGGCAGCTGAACATTTTGTTTGTGTATGTATGTTTGCACATGTGTACATTCACTGCAAAAGAGATGAGCTGCAATTACTAACATTGCTTCTGGAATTAAGACTCCACTGAGGCTAATTACAGTATACCACTGCTAGTAAGAAGGTGGGTGTATACACAGGAGTATAGTTGATACACCAACACAAACTGATATGTGCAGTGCATGACTCTGCAGATTATTTAGGCTTGATTGTGGAGAGATTCAGTCTATAAGTAGAATATTAATTGTACCATCATTTCAAGAAAAAAAAGGAGGAATCCTTAATTCACAAAAGACTGGAAGTTGGGAATGGAATCTGCCCCACACTAATTCCCCTAATGCCAACAAGTGTCCAGCAAATTGTCTTCTGAAATCTTAACTATTTCATCAGATCTTGCCCTTGAAAACTCATTACTGTAGCATTAGACCATGTGCTCTTACTAGTTTATGAACCTCGCCTGGGTTTTTAGCTTAAGTTTTTCATGTAGGTTTGTGTCTCAAACCACATAGCCTCTTGTTTCATAACATCTGCTGAGAAGTCTGGCTGTTTTTGAGAGGAGTGGTTAAAAAAGGGACTTTTGCTTATTTCAGAGGGGAAGAAAAAAGATTAGAATGACTTTTTAAAAGTGGGTCCACGTCTTGTAGGAGACTGTGAAATTTAGCAAGGTGATACTTCCCCCCCGCCAGATTTAAGCATATGTAATTTTAAAACTCAGGGGCTTTGTGTGGTTACCACTAAGATTTTTTTGACAGAAGTACAATTCCAGCCTATCACTGAAATGAAAGTATCTAAATGAAATAAGGTAACAATCAACCAAGGAAAAATGAGTCTGCCTTTGTTTTCCTTTGTCCAAGCATGCACTACACAAACAAGTGCTCTCTGGGTAGGAGCAGCCAGTACACTGGGAAGAAAAGAAGCTGCTGAGAAGAGGCAAACCCTACAACAAATCCAGTACCCTTAGTATAAATATGTAGATCCTCTGGTATAAGCAATGTACAAAGGTAGAAATTAGAGCCTTTATTTTGCATTGACTAACATCACCAATTATTTTTTTAGCCATCTCAGAGATTTGAGATGCCCCGAGAGCTGACCTTTTCATCTGAGGGCCAGCTATTTACAATCACAACCTATCATACATGCAGTACACATTTTAATTTTTAGCAGACTTTTGAGGCACATCTACTGCTGTCCCAGGTTCAGTCATAGTAACAAAGAGGCACTTTAAAACCATTTAAAAAGCCAATCCTTATGACTTCTTCTTTCCTGGTATTTCTTTCTCTGATCGAGTAACAAGGAATGGGAGAAGGCAGTCTGGAAAGCTCACTTTCTAATTATCACACCCAGGAGTAGGCTGGGACCCCACATGTAATGAAAGTGGGTTTTAGAAGGTCTACAGACATTGACATGTACAGATGGAGGTTAGAAAACAACGTGTATTTCTTTTGCTTCCTGCACAATGCTTAAGTAAGTACATGTATTGGCAGAGATCAAAGGAGACTATTGCAGATCCACTTGTTCTGTAATGAGATGTAGTTTACAGGAAGAGGTTCAGTTAAAGATGTCCATATTTATTCAGGCTTCCTTGTGCTGAAGAATGTCACGCTCTCAGGTTTTCTCCTGCCTCCTTCTGTGGTCTGTAATTTGGACCTATAGTACAAGATAAGCCGTGGTACTTCTGGTTACCATATTGAAACTAGGTGTTGCTTCAGGCACCATTGACAGGGATAACTGTGGGGCAGCATGTGCTTTGTTTAGTCAAATTAGGTCTGCCTGATGCTGCATAAAATCCCATTGAGACAGTTCATGCAGCATAAGCCAGGTCAGTGACTTTGGCTAAGCATGCATAAGGAAGGTAAGCAGAAAAGAGATAAGAGCATCAAACCCAGGGGTTATAGCCTGGACTGGTTGTTTGTGGATGTTTAGAAAAGAGTTTAAAAACCAGCTTGGCCAAGGTGATCCTTTCACTAAAATGTCTTTCAGCCAAAGCTGTCAGCCACTTCTTAAGCCAATATGAGGCTTGAAACTGCAGAACCAAAGTTTGCAACCTTGCACTGCATTTGAGATGTCTAAGAGATCAATGTTCTTCTAAGAAGGTGGACACAATTCTGCAGGTATGGAAATATCTACATTTCACTACAATTTAGTTAATTCACATTAGGGTCAGGGCTACCATAGGATTTTACACTACTCCCAAATTAAGCCCCTGAAGTAAATTTTGTTACCACTTAGATCAATTAAAAAGACATGTTCAAACACTTCCTAACTTTATGGTCCCAGACTTTCAGAAGATCTGAAGGTGGGAAGAATTGCAGCTGACCCTAGGAAATATTTTATCTCCCAAAATGTAGACAAACAGTTTGCGTCAACACTGATGCAGTCCAGAAAGGGATGAGGACTGTCTTTTTGTACCTGTGGAGCACAAAAAGTGGAGTGTGAGGTTATTTAGCATCAAGGGGGCAGATGGTCCAGCTCTTTAGGAGATCACGTGATTTCAACACATCTCCGGGGCTAAGCACTGCAAACTGACTCCTCTGTGAGCAAGCTGGCCAGCGAAAGCCAACAATGCCTCTCATCAGGACTCTGAAACTCCCTGGGGAACAGGGAGGTTGTTCCAAAGGAAGAAGGCTCGATGGTGTTTGTGTTATTCCAAAGGAAGAAAGTTCCATGGTGTTCGTGTCGACTTTGTGGGATCTAGTTACTCAGCACCAGTGACACTGACTGGTGTTGAGTCTAGAAGAACTGGTGGTGAGAAGGCAGGAAGATGAATGGACCCACTTGACATGTCTCTTGAAAGAGCTGAACTAGAAAGAGACTTGGACCCACATCTGATATCACAAGCAATCCTGTATATTTTTATGCCATCTCTCTGAGCATTTGGCTTATAAACCAATGCAGCTCTCAGCCAGGGCACGCCAAGGCAGGTTCTGTTTCTGGAAATGAGAAAGGCATGCTCTGCTTCTCCAAAGACTTCTCTACAGCTGTCACTCATGTTGGATGGAAGGAGCCAACTTGCACCAGGCACTACAGATTTTTTGAATAGTTTTTGTACTGTCAACAGCTGGTGGTTTCTGTTCACAGTCAGGCTGCCAGGGCTGGTCTATTTCAGGTCTATATTTGCCCCCAGTCTGAGTCTGGTGGACTCACAAACAGGGAGTTCAGTTCTGCCTACATGTCTTTGAAGTCAGGAGAAACATGTTTCCAAACCACCCAGGAAATGGAGCAAGTAGTCAAACAGAATAACCTTCCATGTGCATCTCAGTCCCCTGAAAACAACCACCTGGAGGTTCCCCAGGGTTGTCTCTGAGCCCTGCCCTGTTTTCAGGACCTGTACTTGGAGCTTGTTTGTCCATGTCTGAACAGCTCAGCAGAATTTAAGTGTTATAAATTTCACCTCAGTGGGTAAAACAGAAACAAGAACTTTCTCTTTCCCTTCCACCCTGGTCTGCAGGTGAAGGTTACTCCCTCCCTGTGATTTTATGTTGGCTTTAGCTGGCAGTAATGACACCAAGCAGACTCAGAGAAGAGATGTGGATAGAGTAGCACTGCAGCATACCCTGCATTATAAAATTATAAGATTTTGTATTAAGGTCACTTTTTTCCATGGGGGAAGTATGGAAAACCTTCCTCCAGCCTCACATGATCATACAACTATGTTACCTTCTCAAGAACAAGAGACTTTCCTGTTCTGGACACCCAGAGACACACATCAAACAGGAAAGGCATGCCCCAGTACAGCCCACATGCTGCCACACTATGGGAAAGCAGGGTTGGTGCTCAATCCTGCAAAAGCAAGAACTATTCTGACATTTCTGAAAAAGATAAAGCACATTTCTAAGTAATTTTAAACTTGTTTCGTAGGAGACCTGTCTATTTGAAATCTGGTCTTCTTCTTTCAGCTCTGCATGTTTTGAGCTCTTGCACCTTTAACAAGCTCTTGTCCAGCCAGGAATGAAGCCCAAGCCTGCAGTTTGCATGGAATTACCCAGCAGACAGCTGCAGCTTGCCTTTGCTGCATGAGTGCCTTAAATCTGAGAGGGGGACATGAAGTAAGTCTCAGGCAATTGTTCCAGTCTAAACTGGGGTGATCCATTTCCAGAGAGGAATAGGTTTGATTTAATTTGACAAGGCTCTTTTCAATACTAGTGCTTTATCTTTTTAAACTTAACAGAATGAGACTTACAGTGCCTGAACTAGGGTTTTCTGAGAACACCTGGGCCTTTATTTCTATCGTGCTTCCTTGCCAAACAAGAAGCTTTGTTCTACAAGTAAATACAGGAGCTCTATCCAAGGGGTTACCAAGTGGGGAGTGGTCAAGCCTCAGCCCAGCCTTGTGGAGCTGCAGAGAAGCCAGATTTCAGCTCTAGCCAGCCACCCCACCTGCTAGGAGCATCCCGGGCTGTGGGGGATTATAGGACCTGCAGGACACAGGTCCTGTTCCTCTCCCCTCAGCTTCAATGGGGCCCTCAGGCAATGCAGCCCATGCCCATACAGGGGGCACAGACTCTCAGGTCACCCCTCCTCTCCTGTTCTGAGCGGGACTCAGCCACAGGCAGATGCTGGGCTTTGGGCCCAGGGACTGGCATGTGTGATATGGTATCAATTACATGTAAGATGTTTTAAGAAAGGCAGGGCCCTGTAGGAAGGTTCTCCCCTGGGGCAGGAACACTTCTGACTTTGTGTCTGTTTGGTTCACACCACGCCACCTATGTAGTGTACTGGGTATGAGGCTATGTGGCAAAATGGTTCCCATCTGCTCCCTGTTCCCGAGCCTGACAGCGTTCTCCCTGACCCTCACATCTCAAGAGCAGATGCAGCTATGACAGCATAGCTGTGGTGTCCAAGCTCCTCCTCCAAAGATGACAACAGATGGACAGAAACATGCAGGCAAAAGGCTTAGGAAAGTGATAAAATGGCTGGTGTCTGCCTACTCTGCTAGCCTTTTTCTGTCTCCCTTTTGCGTGGACAGCTTAGAAGCCATTGAATCACTTATTCGTTACTTCACTATTTGCTTGGCTATCAGTACCAAAGAACTGACCCATGTCATGCTCTGCCAGAACTTCTGGGGAAGCACACATCTGAAGATGGGACTTTAAGAAATGCAGGTGGGTGCTGCCATTGAGGTTTCTAATCCACTCCTGCATAACAAGATGTAGAAAACTATATTTGTTATACCACAAAGACAGTGAGACCATTCCATTTTTGTGACCCCTGGGGAACAGGAGTCAGAAGCCCTGCCAGGCAGGGATGCAGAAAAGGCAAGAAGCTCTGGCCCCAGATCAGCACCTGCCAGGAAGGTGTCTGAGGAACTGCAAATGGGATCTCCTCCTTTGCTAGCCTAGGAGGCCCAAGAATTGAGTTCAGCTGTTACCTTCTGTTGAGAAGAGGTGCAGGAAACTGCTGGCCCTTCTCCAGCTGACCTAAGCCAGGCCCTTGTTCTAGGGTGGCAGTTTTAAAAACAAATCATTCTGATCAAGGACATTGTTATACAAAAAAAATGTGCAAGACCTGGCAACATTGTGTGCATGTTTCTTATAAAACTCAAATAAAATCCCCAAGAGATCATCTGAGAAACCTGTCTGGTACTTCAAAACAGCATGTCTTAGTACTTATGGCTGTGGGTCATTCTGCAGAAGCTCCCCTCCTGGCAGCATCTCACCTTGGGGCAGAAGGCAGAGCAGCACCACTTGCCATGTCCTCCGAGCAAGGCAGTGGTGCGGACAGGCAGCCATCCACCTCCTCATCTGTTGCTAAGGGAACATGGGGAGATGAGCTATAATTATACCAGTAAAGCGTGAGAGACAGACAGAGAGAGGGAGACGTGAAATGGGCATTTGTGATGGTTCCCTCTTTAGTTTTATTTCATTTATTGCTCAGTAAATCACCAACAGAAGGCCTCCAAAACATTTCATGCATCGCCAGATGACTGAAATTTAAGTGGGGCCTTTTGAGCAGTACTGTCAGCATCTTCCTAAACACAATGGGATGAGCAAAAGTAGTAAACTGCAAAATTTAATCCAGTCACCAGCACCTCCCCAACTGAAATTCACAAAATCAGAGCATTTAAATTAAAAGGGGGGAAGGTAGGGAAAGTTTATTGAATATGACATTATTTAAGGCTAAGGTGCACGTTGGGGAAGGGAAGTCCCCTACTCTGAATGTCAGCTTGTGCAACTTTGAAATGGGAATCACGCTGTTTTAGCCAGGGGTTTCCTAGGGAGACAACTTTGAGAATGGCAAAGCAGCCTGGAGATGCTATGGCACTGCCCACCCCTCTGTGACAGCCCACCATTCAGTGAAGGCAGCCCATCCTGCCCTGGCTGTGGGAGCCTGGGACAGCCTCACACCATGGCCCTGGCTGGTGCTTAGGCTTTAGGGGAAAGAGAGCAATCTCATCTCAACACAGTGCCTCAGTCTGTTGCCAGGGAATCCAGCACAGCCTTCCACTTCATTGAATAAACAATTAATTTCCCGATGGTGTTAATTACTATTCAACAGTCTTTACAACAACATGCTTATCCTTTGACCTAAAACACACCCTTTCTGGAAGAATACAGACTGCTACTGTAAGCCTTACCCTTCTGAACCACTTAATGCAAGTTACAGGGAGTTGCTCAGTCCAGGAGCAAACTGAGGGACTCCCATGTGGGTAGGTGCCTGGATCAGTACGACAGTAGCAGACAATGTACTGAAGGACGGGGGGAAAAGGAGGGAGAGAGAGGTTAGAAGGTAATTACAGATATTTAACAATTAGCAGGTTCAGTAGAAGCCGCTGACTAAGGCATTTCACCTACAGAAGCGATTGTGTGATCTGCACCTCAGGAGGGACAAGGAAGCACTTGCAGTGCTTTAAAGCCAAGCACAATCCCCTGCTGTATTTGTAGCTGCAAGGAAGGGAACAGACTACCACAATGCTTATTCCCTGTACCCAGAAGTGGGATAAGAGCCAGTTAATGCCACTCATATGGTCTGAGATCTGCTCCAGCCTTGACTGTGTGCAAGGACAGCCTGGAACACCTTCTCTGTGCAGCAAAGGGCAATGACCACAGTCCCTCAAAATTATTGGCCGGCATGCGCTTTTTTGCATACACTTTTTTCATAAATTTTGTTTAGTTTGCACTGGTAAAATGGATGTACTTTATCAGTACCATTCTGATGCTGCTAGGGAGAGGGCAATGTCAGGTACAGCTGCAGTTTGGAAAAATTAAAAAATAAGAATATACACACACACTTATGTTAATCTGAAGCATCTGTTGGATATCTGGACAGATCAAATCTCAGATCAACAGACATAGCACTGCTGATTTCACCCAAACTGTAGACGGCTGTTCAGTGTTGCAGTATGGCAGTGTGCTCAGTATAAGCATTTATGTCTGCTATCACTACAGGAAACAAAAAAGGGCAGCTGTGCTTTAACTCTGCCAAAGCAGGCAGCACTGCAGTGAGGAATATGGCCCTACATGGCCACACACCCTGGGAGCCAGGGTGCTTGCTACCATCCATTTCTCTTACTGTCTTACATGTATTAGTGCACACACATTACTTAGTTACTGACCTTAATGTAACATGTCAGTACAATGCGGTTCTCTCAAATTCCTTTTAACTCACCCATGTTGAATGCTTGAGGTGAAGCTATTCTAAACAGTTTGCATAATTTCATATGTGCCATTCCCAAGAAATACTATGCATTTCAAACAATATGAACCGGGCCACAGCACTAATGAAGTTAAATGAGGCTGGCAAATGATAGTGAACTGGACATGATTTAGCAAATATGTCCTGAAAGGACAATATTTATAAAGGCAAAAATCTAGCTGTGTGCTGTGGGGAAGCCTTCTGCAAACAGATGACTGTGGTTCCCAGGATTTCAGCTATCAATCATGCCTCTCAAAAAAAAGACCTTCCCCCCTGGATGATCCCTCCACACTTCAAATCCTTGAATTTCCCATCTCAACATACAAGGTATTGAAGACTCACAGTGAAAACTTATGCAACCTCCACGGGAAACAACACAATTTTTAGCCTCATTTGGCATCTCTGAGATGAAACAGTTCACATCCACTCAAGTGTGTGACACATAAAATCACCTCTTTTCTCCGGCAAGTCCTGCTTCTCTCCCCCTTGACCCAACCTCCATGTTTTTTACAGATCACTGGTTTCTCAAAGCCTTTAATTTTGGTGGGGAGTACAGATCCCACCTTAATACTCGCCAGTGTGAATTTTTCACACCAATTTGACTTTTCAACCTGTTGCTGCTCAAAGCAAGACAAACAGCCCAGGGCTGAACGAATGAAAATCCAGTCTGGAGCTAGACCAAGTCCTGGGTGAGGCAGTTTTTGCTGGCAGTTGGAGAAAACTTTCACTATGGTGGTTTTGTGAGCAGGTGCCTGTGCCATTCTGCACACCCCTGTTCAGCAAGGGGGGCAGTGGGGATCATTGGTCTCAAAGAAAGCCCAAGGGATGCTGTCAAAGAGATTATTTAACTTGACAGAAGACAAACACAGAGGAGCTGTTGAGTGTTTCTCATACTTTCACATGCAAAACTTGTGAGCAGGCTTATTTTAAATGCAGTAGGGGAGACAATGGAGTTGCAGGCTGCCTAACGAGATGTCTGTAGACTCCAGGGTTCAGGCCCGGCCTAGAAACCCTGGAACAGCTGGAATAGGACTGCAAGCAAAGACTCTGTCAGCGTGCCAAGGCAGGGTTAAATGCCAGGAGCAATGACTACATAAGTGCCATACCAGTCCAGGCATGAGGAAGACTGATGCAGAGGGGGACTAAGGTGAGGACATCCCTCCCTGCCACCCTACAGAAGGGTGTTTGTTCAGGAATGGAGAAACCAACATAGGAAAAAAAATAAAAATGTTTTTAGTGTTTTATCTAGACCTAAAGACTTCTTGTGCCTGCTGGAGCAGCTGGGTTTATTTGCTTTACTCTTCACACTCTCTGGGACAGATTATCGGAGGCATCATTCATGACTGAAACAAGGGATGATAAACCTTGAGTGCCCTCTCTGTTGCTGATGGAAGGTGTGTCTATTGTATCTTTCAGCTCAGTATCAGTTCTGGATATAGAGGGAGAAACTCCCATGTTTTCCAGTATGAAACTTACAGCTGTATCTGAAGCCCACTGGAAATAAGAACTTCCCCTCGATCTCACAGTTTTTCTAAAATAAATGGCCAAGAATAATATCTCAAAGGCTCCTATTTTCTCAGCAAGTATTTCCATTATCTATCTTCCCAGTCACAAATACAATAAAATGTACTAAATGAAGACTGGTTTTAAGGATCCTAAGCCATTTTGAGCAAAGTAAGACTAGCATCAATTGAGAACAGTCAGAGGAGAACAGATCAGTGATGTACAATGCTCTCAGAGCTAAGAAGAATCCCTGCCTGACGTGGAAGTGAGCATTATTCAGGATGGCCCTTTCCAACTGTTCTTCCAGTTGCAGTCATTGGACAAAGGGAGAAATTCTAGATTTTATTTCCTTGGGAGAAAAGTGGAAGCTGTGATTGCATTTGTTCATTTACCAGTATGGATAGTATCAGTGGAAGTGATACAGGAACCCAGACAGATACAGATGGAGATCAGAAGCACAGCTGGATACCTGACACAAACAAATGCCTCTGAACAGCGCAGTTCCTGATCTTTTGACTCAATACTCTGAGGAAAAGGACAGCTGAACAGTGACAAAGGAAGGAAACATTTCTAACACCTCTGAAATATCCCTCTCTAACTTCTCTTTCATATCCCACTGATCAAGGCCTCTGAGCTAGTAAATCACCCTGTGCCAATTTCAAGATTTTCCTGCTCAGGAAATTGTTGTGCCTCTGTCCAGTCAGATAGATCAACACAGTTATTTTGAAAGTCAGCTTAACATGATGGTTAGACCTTCTAGACTGCTAGAAGTGTTCATCATTCCATCAGTTTGTGTTTCCAGTTACAGGCAATCAACAGATATGGCACACCAACAAAGAGCTAAGCAGAATGACCATGTCGCAGGAAAAGAGAAAAATGCTTATCCATAGTGATTTCCTTCACAAAGTGATTTGCTCCTTGCTTTTAGGTTATTTTAAGCATTTGTTCTTATAGTGCACAACAGCTGCATTTAGACACTGTTTTAAAATCACCGGCAGTACAGAGGAGGTGAAGAGAAGGGGCTGCACCTACATACCTGCCTTTCACTGTACTGAATATAGCTGCACTAATCCTCCTAGAGGCACTGTGTCCTGCCAGAGATGGCTTACTCACGATCCATCTCCCCAGATGTGTTGACTCCAAAGGGTGAGTCCCCGTTGTGGGGAGGTGGCTCTTGAGCAGTAGTGACCCCTGCCACAGAGCGTGCAAGTGCATCTCTGTGATACACACCCATGGGCGAGAGCTATTAATTATTCCTGGACCTCAAAGACTCAGGATGTAAGCATGACTAACCCTCTGCACCCACCCACTTCCTACCCCTGCCGTACATTCATTCCAGAGGCCCGGCTGTTAACAACTGTACTTGATATTTGCTAAATTACCATAAGCCAAAGATAAACACCTGCTTGCCTACCATGACGCACGTGTTGGAGACCTGTGGATGGAGAGGGCAGCGTTTACTGAGTGCTTTAGTGCATTGCAGCCTCTGTTTTGAGGCAGGGAGATCCAGAATCGCCAGATTCCCCATGTCGGTCAACGCTGTTCATATTCCAGACACACTCAGCTGGCAACAGTATGAAAAATTTCAGGACACACTCTGGGTACATATTGCATATTTACAAACTGTACTAATGATTGTTTATCTATACACACAACATGCATCTGGTTATTCACAGAGTGCTGTGTGATTTGGAAAAAAAAATCTAATTAATGGGAAAAAGCATAATTTTCTTTGCTGTTTTCCTCAGCAGCAGCTCAGACAGAAAGAAAGTGGATGACTTCTCGTAAGGAAGAGGAAACATTATGAAACTCTTTAGATACTGACTTATGCCAGGTCAAAGGCCAGCAATTGAGGTAACTCCCTATGAAGCTGTGGTGTCTCCTCATTTATTTTGCTGTATTTACCTTCTGGTTTTTAGAAAAACTCCATGCTGGTATAGCAGTATGCACATGAAATGTCGGTCAAGTAGTGGAGGAAACCAGAGAAAGGAATTTACATTAGAAGAAAACCAGTTTTCCATCATAAAGCTGGAACATCTGCCATAACTAGAGGGACAAAGAAAGTCCAATAAAAAAGCAGGAACTTCTCCTGTGGTGGTTCTGGAAGTTAATCATTGCACTTCCAAGAGTGGATGGGAAGTACCATCATTTCCAGTAATTTCCAAATTACTGTAATTCTGTATGCCTCAGGAGGAGGCAGGTTTCCATGCATTACCTAACCTGGGCTGTACACTTCTGCCTGCAGGAGGCTGAGCAGGAGTGCTTCTTGGCATTGCAGGCTTGGGTCACAATGTCATCATGGAAATACTGCTCAGACAATATTGTTATAAAATCATACTCTCATTAAGAAGTTTTGGGTTTTTTTAATGAAGAATGAAGAAAACACAAAAATAGGCAAATCTCATCAAAGATCACTAGTGACTTTAAAGCAAGTACATATGTGGATGTGTGTGTATACCGTCAAAATATATACACATATAAATCTATGTATCCACCAAGTATATCTTGCATACTTGGAGGAGCTAGATAGCACTAGACAAATGCTAAACAAAGGCAGATAGTCTTTTTTTGGAGAAAGAGTGTCCAGTCATATTCATGTGTGGAGGGAAGCTGACCAGCCTCAGAAGAAAAACAAGGAATAGTATCTGCCATGAGCTGCATCAGGTTTTCCAGCCTCTGCCATGCTCGCTGCCTACAGGGCTGGAGAGTGGAGCTGTGGCAGAATGGATGTAACACTGCAGTGCTGCAGAGAGCCAGGGCAATGGGTTCAGGCATTCAAAACCCACAGCAGAATCACAGAGCTCTCTAAACTCTCCTTTTTAACTAGTTCACAAGAAAAAAAAAAAATCAACCCTTCCATGGGTCAGTTAGTGCCAAACTTCTACCTTTCCCTGGATACACTAAGGAACTAAATTTCTACAAGGGGATTTAACTGAATTTCCTCTCTCAGCCTTCCTGATGGTGATTTGGCCCCACAAGTTTTTCCTAGAGATTATGTAGACGAGTGACTCGTAGATGAGTGGGAACTAGGGGAATCCTGGTTCCCTGTTTGGCTATTGACTCAGTATCAGACTGTAGAGGAGTCACTTGACCTTCAGAAGACAGCACTCAGCCTAGGTAGACAATGGAAAGAAAACCACAAAACACTGCTCTTGGCTGAAAACCTGGAAACCTGTTTTTCTGGGTGAAGAATAGCTGTATGGTTCTGTTAAAGCGTGGTTCACCAGATGCATCAGATTGCTACCACACTAAATCCTGTATGAATTTAATATTTTAGGAGGGTCTGTCTTGTTCTGTGGTCACTAGGTGTAAGGGGGTTCTTTTGTTTACAGTGAGGAAATTGTGCTAATTGCAAATTAAAATCTTCCTGCTTCTAACAGTACTATCTCACTTTCCTATTTGGGCATTTCAAACACAAGGTGCATCTTTTGCTCATCTTCATGATTACATGAAAATAAGAAAAAAGAAAAAAATAACCACCACAGCTAAGTTGTTCACATTATAATGGCTGCCATAATTGCATTTAAATGCAATACATTTTTGCTGATTAGTTTGCATGTCAGTGAAACAAGAGGGTAAATAAACATTTAACAAGGCCTTTATTTTGCTCTGCTGTAATTGGTGTTCATCCGAACTATTGTGGTGGAGGTGTATGGCAGCTAAATTGCTTTTCTTTTTATTGAAAAAACCATAGGGGAATGTAATTTATTTCTGTACAAGACCCTCTAAAGATAGCAAAGTCTGAGAGTTTCCACCAAGAGTCAAGTGGATTCAAACACATTTCGGCATTCCAGCAGCCCCCTCCCACATTTAAGCTGCTATTCCCATGTGCCTGTTACTAAATATAGCAGCAGCTCTTCAGATTCACGGGAGAGTTCCTGATCCAGGCTCCCGGGCTTGGCTCCACAAACTCCTAATATGGTAGAGCGCTGCAGCCAAGCAAATGCTCAGGAAGGACTCAAGAGGGTAAAACGGGACCACAGGATCATCCCTCCCCATGCCATGAGAAACTGAGCAGCAGCAGGCACAGAGAAGCTGTAACTTAACCTTTTGGTGTCTTGGCTCCAGATCAGCTGTCAGCGAAGCTGACTGACTTCTCACGAAAGGGCACGGCTGTGCCATGAGTGACGCCAGCCTCCAGCTGACACCCGCACTGAGAAATCCCACTTGGCCCTCCATCTCTCACAGCAGCCAACCAGGTTACAGAAACATCTGGCTAGGGCAAGAAGGGACAAAATGCAGACAATGTTCGTTGTGAATATGTTTTAGGCTCATAAATGGACATGTAAAGCAACACGGGACTCATTTTAGTCACCCTTCTCACCTTAGTTTTATGATCAAGATAAAGCTCATATGCAGTGCTGGCATGTGAGCCATCTCTGCAGGGCACTGTGCTGTGGAGGCCATGGAGATAGAGCCCGAGAGATTATTCCAGAGAGCAACAGTTGATTTCATCTACAACTATTTGCCAATGTTTGTGTTACTAATTTAAAAACCTTTCCTGTATGAATTTCACAGGAGTCCCTGAAAACACAGATCTTGAAAATCAACCAGCAGAGCTACATGGAAGAAATTTGCCTCCCTGCAGAATGCCAGCAGGTTTGCCTGAAAAGAAGCTACAAATATAGCACAGGCCTTTTTCTGTCCCTCAACCTCACAATGACTATTTTTGCTCCAAAGTCTCAAGCATCTCTCTTATTAAACATCTCTGCTCATTTCACCATCATTCTGTAAACACCAGGATGCTCTGAGAATACACCATTTGGGACTTTGAGCGGCAGACTGAGGTTTTCCAAACCATAAAAGCACCCTCTGGGCATGCAGCAAAAGTGTTCTTTTAGACACCTCCAGCTCTTCGGAGGTTTATAAGGAAATATACATTGTAAATCAGTACTGCACAAAGGCCAGATGAAACAGAATTCATTATGGGAAAGGCATGGTGAAGGAAACTTTAATGCAGCAGCAAAGTGTAACCAGTGTGACCAGTACAAAAGTGGGGAGGAGAAGGAAAAACCTCTTTGACACAAAATGTACTATTTAGAAATGTATAATTTATAGTACATTGCAGCCATTCTTAAATGGTTGTGAAAACCACTCCTTGCTTTTTACTGCTGAGAGGGAGAGGAAACAATGCACAGAAAATCAGATTAGTTTATTAAGATTGCAAGGTAGGAGACAAACATCCCAAATTCTAAAATCTTAGGACAAAGAACATGTCTAGCAGGGTCTCTTGCTCAGGGAAGCTTTTACGTATTGAAAACACTTCTTTGTGGCTGCTGTGGGTAGATAAGCTCCTGTAACTCCGGTAGGTAAAGGCAGATGGAAAATCCCTGCAGGAACTTCTTGCAATATGTTAAAGCTCCACTGAAGCTTATAGGAGAGTTTTCATCTTTTTTTTTTTTTTTTCTGTGTTTCATTTCCACTATCAGTGATGCATGAAGGAAGCTAAAACTGCAAATAAATAGAGGTTCCTGTCGCTCAGTACTGAAAGTGACAACTACATGTTATTTATAGTCAGAACAAGCCAGTAGCTACAGTGTGTTTCTAGCACTATAAATTGAATAAATAGATTGTCCTACACCACCTTGTTAAGCCTCAATGCAGCAAACTCCTCCTTATACATTGATCTAACCTACCAGCTAGCATTCATCAAAAATAAATCAAAAGTGTGATCTAAAATACCTGTCTTCGTAAGGTAAACAGTAGTGGGCCATCAGAAAAAAGGTACAGATTGGAGGTATTCCTCTGAAATGAAATACTCCACCAGTGGCTCTTGAAAGTGCTCACTGAGGGAAGATAATAATCTCATCTTCTTCGGTACACTTTAGGTATGCATTTAGGCAATTCAGAGCTAGAGAGTATGAGCATTCCCTCACACTGGACGTGTTTGTTAATCACCATCTCAGCTGACTTGTGCTGTACATCACTAATGTTTTGATTCAAATGCCTATTTACTCAGGAAAACCTTAGTTTTGTATATCTATAAAAACTGTACACATAATACATAATTTCATCTAAAAAACCAGTTTGTTGGTTTTTGAATGTTTATCTTCTTCAGATAAGATCTCCACAAACACAAAAATCAATTCAACCTATTTTGGAAAGTTTAAGCAGGAACTCTGAGTTTCCAAGCATTTATTTTGATTTTTTCTTCCCCAAAACAAAAGTTAGGCAATTATATAAAAAAAAATTTGGGAAGGACGGCAGGGCCAAAAAATACTCAAACCTAAACAAACAAAAATGAGGAAATAAGGTGGTGGTTGCCAAATCTAAGCTTTCTGCAGAAAAGTAGAAAGTCTGCTATGATTGTTTCCATGTCCCAGACTTAGATTGGAAAGCACTTCAAATTGTTACTGGGAGCTGCCCAAATGCCATAACAAAGTTGATGAGGTAGACTAGGTAGAACAGATTCCAGAAGCAGCTAGAAATAAATGAGGTATTGCTGATGCCCTCATCATGGCCAGGCAGCCCCTAGATTCTCTCCCAGAGGAAGCCGCACCAGACTGGTCACAGGCAGCTGCCAGAGCAGCACCTTGCAATACTCTAACCTGAAAATGAGACCAAGAAAAATCAGGGTCCTCCTGTAGCTTGAGGCATTGTGTGGGAAGATATTGCCTGGAAAGTTCATTAGCTGGGAATCCAAAAGCCAGCAGATTCTGGGAAACACTAAAAAATGGCCAAACTCATTGGCAAAGGTGGTCACAGCTGGGCTGTGACAGTGCAGTCACAACTTGCAACTGCATCTTGGGTTGCTCGTCTTGCCCATCTCCTCGTACCTTGCACCTCACACCTCCTCTTGCCAGGTTGTCTGCCAGCTGATTCTCATCCAGACATCTGTCTTGGCCAGGTTCAGGGGAAGAAGGGAAATTATACCATCTGGATCTGCTTAAAAAAAGTCACGGAGCAGAATGTCACCAGCATACTGATGGCACAGCAGCCAAACCACAGCTGCCATGTGAGCACTCAGCAGGAGCTGTGACAGAGCGGGTCTGGTGGGGCGCACCTCTAAGTTTACTGACAAGGGAAAAACTGAGCTAATGATCAATTCTTGCCAGATCCTGTCAGTAGAGGAATTGGGACTCTCTGATCAGCTTCATTCAAAGTTGTTTGGCAGATGAAGCAAAATTAGCAATGACATTTTGACTTGATCTATCATTTGTAGCAAGAAGAGCTGCTCAGAGAGCAGTAACACCTCTAAGTCCTTAATGTGACTGGGGGAGGATGGAAGCAGCAGCTGAGCCCTGAGCAGTGCTCTGGTTTCACAGCCTCTCTCAAGCAGGAAGCCTTGTGCTGAGGCAAGAGAGCAATTAGAGACTGATCAAGACATTTAAAGTGAGGTCAAGATGGGGGTTGCTTACACATACTTCTGTAGACATCTGCAGTTCTCATCCAGAGCAGTCCAAGGTGTTCACAGTTATCTTCTTCTCCTTAATGTACTCACCTACAGCCCCCAGTTCCCCTCACACATCCATATCCAACACAAAGCAGATCTTGGCACCAGCACAGGCAGAGAAGCACACAGCTTGGCACAACCTAAGCACCTGATGTTTCACCCACCTTCCCAAGCTCTTCAGCCTGCTACATCAAGGCTGAGTTGGGAAGCTCTCCACGAGGCCATTGCAAGAAAGATGAGCACTAGGCTGTTGTTAGTGAAACTGATGAATATTTTGACCTTTTAATTCCATTTCATCTCTACATCTGAGACATAAAAGGCATCCTGCAGAGGAGTCCCTGGTGGAGAGAAGAATTGAATACACAAACTCCTATATTCATGCACTGGGATGTACTGGCTGGCTTTTTCCACACCAGAGACACGCTGTCCTTGAAAACTACAGTGATTCATCTCAATTCAATCTACGCTAAGACATTTTAAACCCACTCATTTGCCCTGCATCATAGAGACACTTGCAATCACATTATTATTCTTCAAAACACAGAGTGTTCTTTGGTTCTTACTGGCCTCCTGGCTTACCTCTTAGAAATTTTATGTTCTTTAATATTAGGTGAACAGTGTATTTGGTCCATTTTCTTTTAAATCCTGAACCTTCAATTACAGTAATATAATCTAAATTAAAAAAAGATTTGTATGGACTTTCTTACAATGACACAGAAAGCACGTCTTGGTCAGTGTTGGATGTAAGAAAGGGTCCTGCCACATGGATGTGGAGCTTGGCAGATAACTTTTATACATCAGAGACTCACAGAGTGTAAGGGCAAATGGGCCACATTAGCTATAAAGCCATCTGTGGTTCCAGACAAAAAGGATTCAACCATTATCAACCTGTATAATCTCTCAGGGATATATATTTAGGATGCCTTAGTCCCTCAGTTATTCCAAGTCTGGAAGATTTTCAGGTTTTTAAAAAAACGCTTCTTCTACCCCTTCATATGACCTGAGACTTCTTACAACCATAAACAAGCATATCAATACTGGGAAATTCCTCAGTCTGTCTATGAGGCAGGGTACTGTGATCCTCATCCTCTCAGCTCTGTGCTATCTGGAGGACCATGGAGCACAAAGAAGGTCGTGGAACTTGCCCAGGCTCCTTCTGTGGCAGCCCTTGCAGCACATTTCTCCTCAGGGCACGAGGCACATCTGGACATGCACGATGAGAACCCACACCAGTGCTGGCAATGCGGTGGAGAGGGATGGATGCTGGGAGGGTCACTGGGAAGGTGGCACTAAGGCCCTCCAGTGAGACCCAGGCTTTGCTGCTCTCACAATGAAAACATTTCATAGGTGACCTTACCACTCTCTGCAACTCCCTGAAAGGTGGTTGTAGTCAGGTGAGGCTTGGTCTCTTTTTCCAGGCAACAACTGACAGAACAAGAGGACACAGTCTTAAGCTGCACCAAGGAAAATACAGGTTGGATATTAGGAAAAAGTTTTTTACAGAAAAAGTGATAAAGTACTGGAATGGTCTACCCAGGGAGGTGGTGTAATCACCATCCCTGGATGTGTTTAAAAAGAGATTGGATGTGGCACTCGGTGCCATGGTTTAGTTGAGGTGTTGGGGCATGGGTTGGACTCGATGATCTTGAAGGTCTCTTCCGACCTGGTGATTCTGTGATTCTGTGATTCTGAGATTACGCAGAGATGACACCTTGTTCTCTCTAGAGCTGCCTCCCAAGATCTGCCTTCCTGAAATACAAAGGTTAAGCATACTTTTTAACAAAGAGGACAATTACACCAACTAAAGGGAATGCACATGCTGCCAGATGGCTCAAACATTGTGCAAACAAAGAGCAAAGCTTATCAATGCGTTATTTATAATCTGCAGATCATGAGAGGTTGTGCAGTCCAGCCAGTGAAAGGCATGGAGAAATCCAGTTAGAGTCCTGAAAAGATGAGTTCAGGTGGACATTCATGAGGCAGCAAGAAAAGAGAAAGGAAATAGCATGGTGGCTGAGGAAAATTTAAGGCTGCAGGTTTAGTTATGTGATGGCTGAGAGAGGAAAAGAAGTGCTTTAACCAGTTCTCAGCACTGCTCCAACAGAGGTTTTACTTGCTCTTGCTCCTTCCACTCTCAGATCTCTGAAGTTCATTGACAGCCATGAATGTCACTTTGATTATACCCCCATTTCTGAGCAATGCCTACCCTTGAATATGTGTGTTCTAGTGACTTTAGCTGCTCCACCATGTCTCTGCCCTCTGTGTAGTATCTGGTTTCACATCCCGCACAAGCAGGTCAGGTTCCTCTGTTTTGTTTCCACGGCGCCCGGTGTTTATGTGTGCAAACATTTCCCTTGGTTCTTTGTGATCACCACTGAACTTGGGCAACAAAAACTCAGTTGACATGGAAAACTGTTAATTAGTTTACAAGTATGAGATGTGATTGATGAAGATAGATAATCCTGCAAGAAAAAAAAAAAGGTGCCAGTTTGTCTTGTTACCATCTTAGGGATAAGTAGTTTCCTACACTTACAGCTGGCGGCTGGCAGTCTCGCTTCTGGAATTCACAAATGTAGAGAAATCCAGTGTATTTACTGCAAGGCTCAGCTGGGGGAGGCCGGGCTGACAAGCACAAAACCTTATATCTGATGACTCCAATTTCAGGCTTCAGGGCCATGAACCAAGTAGTTTGGGGAGTTGTATTTAAAGCACACATACGAGGAACTGACCTGTGAGTGCATGTCTGTGGTCAGTGCTTCACTCTTACAACTTAGAAACCTTTCAGAGGTTGAAGTCTGCTAAACAGAAATGGCAGCCTAAGCAGGTCCATTCTGGTCAGTCTTTATAGATGGCAACAAAATGAAACTTTTCTCTCTTTCGTGTTCTATCAGTAGTAAAACTCTACAATCATCAGGCTATTTTTCATGCATGTGCTCATTTTACAGCTGTATGAGGTTTTTATGAGAGGACTCAGGGACACCTGCACATTGATCCAGGGCAGGGAAAGCATGGCACCAAGCAGTGCATATTTTCTTTCCCGTGCCTGCCAACAGGCTTCATTTTTGTTATAGAAAAACCAGCCCTGGAGACCAGGAAGCAACAACCTGACCTGCTCAGACTTTCACCCTCTGGACTCCAGCCCAAAGTGTAAGACATTCATCACTCAGCTGGGGCAGGTCCCCTTCCCCCACACCCACAGTGCCATGCATTCATAGCCTTCCTGGTGGTGAAGCCTATCACAGCAGCTGGCTGCACAAGGCACCTTCCACACTGGAGTGACTTATAATGTTATTTTGTGACAAAGCAGCAGATCAGGTTTGTCTCTCTCATGGATTTTGAAGCACACTGTCTTCAAATGGACCCTGCTTTTTTATCAAAAGGAGTGCAGAACTGTATGCTTTTTGCTCTAAGAACTCCTTTTGGCATTCCTGTGGTTAGAGGGAACACAGGTAGCAGCTGTTATGTATGACTGATATGATGCAGTTATTTGTATAAGGAGCTGGGGCTCAGGGAATTTACTTACTGTTTGTTTGAAGATAGAAAAGGTGATTTAAAATTGTTCCCCTTTTGTAATCAAGCCAGTCACCTTTGACATCAAAAATTATAACAGGAGCTTGCTGCAAAAGTTTGGATTTGCATACATACATTACTTAAATCCAGTCCCAGTGAAAACCTGTCATCTTGGTATGTTACACACAAAGACTTAACCAGTTTGCCTCAGACCCATAAACAAACAGTTCCTCCCTCTGAGCAGGTTTAATATGTCCTTTACAACCAAGATATCAAAGGACTCCTCCAGCGAGGCCCACCTAGGCTGGCCCTGGCAGGGGAGCAATGATGCTCTTCCTGGCTGAGAGGCTGGAAAGGCAGCCCAGCATGAGAGCTCTGCAAAGGGCTCTCTGATGTCCTCTGAAAAGCTAAGGGCTGTTCCCCAAGTCCGGTACCAAACACGTGCAAAGCCTTACGCAAACAGCACTCGAAGGGCAGTTACGCGCACAGCTGAGGGCTGGCTCGGACAGAGGGCAAGGACAAGCCGTAAACCCGGGTGACTCCACTCCCTCTTGGCACAGGGAAATGCCCAGGAAACCAGCACCACACCGTGCTCCTGCTGGGCTGTTGGAAAAGCAAAGAAACCACTGTCCTTGGCAGTGCTGGGAAAACCTAGAAATGTGCACCGTGGGGACTCATACCCGACAACAACAAAAGCCCTCCTGTCATCTGTGGAATACTGCTGCATTGCATTGGTAATAGTGCAGCAGAGGAAAGAAAAGAGTTGGAAGAGGAAAAAAGCAGTGGCTGGAAAGCCTTGTCTTTCTAACAATGAAAGACAAGGACAAATGTTTTTCTTACTTATGGCAAGCTTTTATGTGTGAAATTTAATTTTAAGACTTTTTAAAGTCCCCTCCAAAAGTAAACCTTATCATGGCTGTTGATGTATATAAAAATGATAAATATATAAAATTTTGGCTTATGCTCCCACACTTCTATGACTTTCATGACCATCACAACTAACTTTTACTTCAGAAGGAGAGTAAATAATACAACTGACATTTATTAGGGTGAGCTTTAAAGTGACTTTAATAAAAGTGACTTTGAGATAAGCTTAAGGCATTGGTATAAATACCAGCGATGCAACTGAATGAAAAATAAAGCAGTTTGGGATTTTTGCTCATATTATTCTTCTCTCTGAAAAGAACTTGTATGAATACAGAGCTCTTCTATACCAAGAAAGAGACATGATATTTATTAGATGCAATAATCATTTCTTCTTACCATAAGTAAAAATCCCAAGACAACTAAGGCTCTAAGAACATTATTTTTAACCTGTGTTTTAATAGATGAATTAGTGTAAGTACATGGCAGCCAGAACAAAAAAAATTTGAGTAATTCAATGAAGATTGTCTCAGGAAGTGACAGGCAGAGTAGAAAAATTGTAGTGCAGGAGGCATCTTGAGATAGCAAAAGGTCAAATTTAAATTAAAACCTAGTTAAACATAAACCAGAGTCCAGGATCAAATAGCAATAGAAAAAGGAGAGTATTGGTCTAGAAGATTTTAACTATATTTCAGCCAGGCCAAGATGACTTGAAGGTGAAAATGCAATGACTCATTGAGGAGATGGATAACTGTGATAACTGTGGATATGAGATAGCATAAAACCAGGAATAGCCAGTGAAGGATAAAAATATTCAAATATCCTTGAGAGTGTCACACAACCAGCTGGAACACACGTGTCACACCTTAGGCCAGGATATCTGATGAGTCCCCACCAACCACTCAGTCCCCAGGCTCCTCCTGCCAGTGAGTCACACAGGTCTTTCGGGAAGGAGGATATGGACTCACGTGTACAAAAAGGATTCCTCTGTGAGTAAAATTCTCTTCCAGATTTCATGAACAGCATTTAAGCTGCTGTTAGAAATTGCTGAGACCCCAGAAAAGTGAGCACATAGACACAGTGCTTTGAACCAGTCCTTTTTCTTGGACCAGTCCTTAACCTCTTGAACACCTGGCTTCCCTAAAATAATACAGGGAAATAACCTTTCCTCTCTTTTGCAGGGTTGTCCTTTCAACAAACTGTTTTGTTGAACATTTCAGGTACAGCAGCATGTATTGAAGACACTAACACACACGAAAACACACAGCAGCACTTTAAACCCAAACTTTTAAGGTCTGGGTTTTCTTCCCATAGCAACAGCCCTGAAGAAAACAGTGCTTTGTTTGGTAAGTAGCAAATACTAGCACAAGAGTAGAGACCTCTAGGCAAAACCACCCAAACAATCCCATTTTTGAATATCGTTATAGGACAATTTGAACATGCAGCAATTTTGAAGTATGATTTTTCTCTTTGTGAGAATGAACTCTAACACATAGAGTCTTGTGCAGACAGCCCTTGAAATTTTTTGGCTCTCTAGTTGCTTTTGCATCAAGGTAGAGGGAAAAACCTTAAGCAGAAGCTTCTGAACACCTGCAGAAAGCCCAAGGACATACAGTCACTCAGAGACAGGCTCCCCCTACCTGGCTCCCTCCGTGCACCAAGCATTGCCAGCAGTGCCAACCTATTCTACTTACAGAGTTGTACATGGCAATTAAAATGATCTCTCCTTCCGCAGGGTCTGGAAACCTGCTTGCCCTGCAGCCATCTTCCCCTCCATGCCTCTCCCCAACCCCCTGCTAGAACAGGGCAGGTAAATTTGGCACATCAAGAGGGCCTCACTGAGCAGGGAGGTGAAGGGATGCCCCTGAGCACAGTGACACAGCTGGCACTGTGGAGAGCCCATAAAGCAAAAGTCAGGTCACCCACAGTGCTCAGGGCTTGGATTCTCCTCACTTCAGTTTTTAAATCTCAGGGCAAAACTTGTGACTCCCGTCCCTTGCTAATGGATACATTACACTGGAATACAGTATTCTGTCTTCCTGCTTGTTTGCATCATGCTGCCATTCTCTGCGTGGAAAGAAACGTAGCCCTGCCCTCTTTACCACAAACAAAGCAGATTTAAAACAATTTAAAAGGAAATCACAATTATAAAACAAGAAAGAACTGATCTGTTCCTCTATACAGCCTAATATGACTGAAAGGAGATGTGGACACAGGTCTAGGAACCTTTTTAGCGGAAATACTTTCTGGTATGTTGAAACAGAATAGCCCAAAATGGCAAGTGTTTGGTGGTTTTTGTTTTGCATTGTTTTGTTTTTTCCAAAGCGCTCCACTTACAATGAAAATGGTTTGAAAGAAAATCTGCAATTCCACCACTCAGCCTTTCAGTTCTTGTCAGCTTTCTCACATACAACACAACTACTTTTTGCTGCTCATGTTCAGTAATTTTGGCTAACAAAGCTAAGCTCTAAAGCAAAGCAAGCTCAGGCCAAGCTACCTGCAGACAGCACAATCATGTCTTCAGTGATCGTGACCTTGACATGGATTTTCAGGCTTAAGTACTCACTTCAGCGTTTATTTCACTCAGCCTTCAGCAAGGTGCGGTTCTTAGCTGGTGTAGTGCTTACTTTCCAAGGCACACAGTTGTAAAAGCCTGAGTATGACTGAGCTGGTTGTTTGTGCTCCCTAGAAACTGAACATCTCTTTTTGTGGCAGCACGCAAGTCACTTCAGTAATATTCAAAGCAGCAAAAAAATCGGCAGGAAATTAATGCTCGTGTTCCTCTTATCACTGATCCTCAGCATCCAAACTGGCCCCTCATTCATTTATTTTAACCACTATTTCTACTTTGCTGCAGGCTAGTGCAAAATTTGAGGACTGCTCATCATGGCCCACATATGTCCCTCCTTTCCTTCTCCTGTCTCCACAGTCTACTGGCAATCCTGATGGCCTGTATCGGGCATGGTGATGCCCCTTTCACAAATCCATTTTCCCCTTCCCTTTGTTCTCTCTGGTGCCCCTCTGAAGGATGTTGTACTCACAACTGACAGGATTGGGAGGTGTTTAGACACCTGATCTTTCATAGAATCATTGACTTATAGAATGGCTTGGCTTGGAAGTCTCATTGAAGATTATTTAGTTCCAGTTTCCCTGTCAAGGAAACCCATGGAGGGGTTTCCTCCTGCAACATCCCAAAAAGAAAGGCTGCAGAAATAGGAAACACTCCCATTTCCTCCTCTCACACTTTCCTGCATAGAACCATCATGAAAGAATAGAGAACAAGCCACTAGCACTTCTATGCATGCACTGGTATAGCTTGGCTGGCTTATATGCTAGTATCTGCACTTCACTGAGTTCGTGTGGATTCAGTGATTAATGGCAAACTTCAAGTTAAGAGCATAAATGCAAGATGAGACACCAGCCATCCTTTAAATGGGCAACAAATCACACAATATTCCTTTTTTGTCCCTTTACCACTTAACACAAGATTAGTAGTAAAACAACACTCAGAAAGGCATTTAATTGCATGGCTTTTAGAGCTCACAGGAGATGAACAGCCACTAAACAAAAAGTTTGTGTCACTGTTCAGTGATAGCTGTCAGAAAGGAGCGGAAAACCCTTCAGACTCTTCCCCTGCAAGCTGCTATTTGTAGCCCACTATCTGTATGGTCTTGCAAGCCTGTGATTAAATGTTGTGAAAGACAGGCAGCGCTAAGCAACAAAGAGGACAACACACAGGGAGCCAGCCCCCAGGTTGGAACAGACTTTGAGCTGTGAACTCAACATTTCCAGCTTTCGAGGAGCTTTGAATTTTCTCACACATAGATTAGTAACCAAGCATGCTTCTTAAAATGGCTTAAAGCTAGGAAGGCTGAATCATGAAGGTCTTTGATGCCTAAACAGAGCTTTCCTTCCCATCCACAGCTGTGCATGCAAAAGATGATAAATTAAATTAGCTATTGTTTCTCCAACTGTTTTTCCTGACTAAGAGTATGATTTTGAAAAAAAAAAAAAACCCAAACAAAAACAACTCTGGAATTTAACAATTAAATATAAAACCAGCCCCATTTTAATATTTGTATACATAAACTGAAGAGAAGAATTCCCTTCCATTTGTGCATTGTTCCCTCTCTACTCCCACAACAATTAATGAATATACATCAACTAGCTGAATGATCTGTTGTCCAAGATTTGGGATTTTTGGCTTAGTGCTGATATACTTGGCGCCAACCGCACTAATTTAGAAGTTATTTGGATGTTCTAGCTTGCCATTATTCCATTAGTTTTTGAAGTGAAATCCCAAAAAATTATTAATGCTCATAATAATATTAGAATGTCACATTCTGAAGAGAATAGCTCACAGTGCCCTTGCCCAGAAAAAACATGCAGATTGAAGCTGGATGGTTCATTCCTCCTTGCCAGATTCCTGGGCTAACACTGGAAAGCACAAGGAAGCATCAGCTTTGCTGTCTCAATGAAACAGCCCCCCAGCAAATTACTACTACAAGTCAAAGGGCTCTGCTGGGAGACAGAAGTAGAGCAAGAAAATCACAATGCAAAGGTTCCTTAGTGAGGACAAACAGCAAAGCAGCCAAAGGCTGCAGAAGACGGGTGGTGATGGGTTCAGCATTCACCACTCCAGCAACAACCCCCCCGCAGAAGAAGGGCTGCAAAGCAGATGAAGGCTCCTGTGGATTGTGAGACGGTGGAGGACAGCCCCTTCCCCAGGGGGCTGGCCATATAGAGCTACAATCCCCCACCCATCTCCAGGAGGATTTCACACCTCGCACGAACCTTAAATACATTTCCCAGTCCAGTTTTCCCTTGCTGGGATATAAGCAGTCCTTCACTTATATCTTGGCAGGAAGGCTTGCTTCATTAACAAGTGTTTAAAAAGAAGCAGCAGATGCTCTTCTCCTTCAGCACGTAACAACAGCAAACAGCATAATCAGGGGCTGATTACAAGACTGATTTCCACTCTAGTGTAAGACATGGAGCAGGTGATGGCATGTACTGCACAACATGTGCCATAGCTTGTGTGCTGATCATTCCATGCCATAAACTCCTGCAAGGCAAAGCTTTTTCAACAGCATTTCTCATTTCTGAAAGGCCGTGAGAAACAAAATAATGTCCTTATTTTGCCTGCAACAAAATACAAGTTCTGAAAACGTAATCTACAGTCCACAGGCTGAGAAGATCAGAAAAGCAGGGGGACTAGTCAAATTTAAGGGATCCATTGTGAAAATGCCAGCAACCACACAGTCTGTTCCAATGGCAACAAGCCCAAACAGGGTATTTAAACATTGTGATTTAGTCACCCAAATGATAACCCTCATTATATTGTGTAAACTGCATCACAAGTTAAACTATGGCAGGAGCAGAAAGGGTATCATAAAAGGAAGATAACAAAGCTGTCCTTTAAACACTATTCTGAGTGAAGAAATGTAAAAGACGAGGAGCAGTTTCAATGGGAAATACCTGAGGCTGCTGAATAGAAATGGACAATGAAATAATAAACAAAATAAAACCTGGGCATAAGACATTTCTGGTACAATGAGTCAAACAGGAGCAAGGAGGCACAACATTTTTGAAGCTTGTCAAGCCACACTGAACAACCAGCTCATCCCTGGACTGCCACCAGCATGCTCAGCCCTACCTAGCAGAGGGGCCTGCATGAATGCATAGATCTGCTGTAAGAAGCGGAAGTTCATTGCTTGCAACCTGGCAGAGAAGCTGAGGACTGTGGAAGCTGAAAGATATGCAAAAATAAATAAATGCTACTTAGAAAGAAAAGCTTTGAGGTTTTGTTATATTTAAACATACAGTGTTTCAATAGTGTGGGACCCATTGCACTGAACTTTAGCTTGATTTCACCTTCTACCACATCAAACTTTTTATCTTGCCTCTCAAACCCCTTGGGGTACAACTCCTGTCTTGTCATCATTTTTGAAGGTTACTGTCACTCCATCACCAGGAGCATCCTCAGTCACCTGAATCTTTACTTCTCCCATGAGCCCAGTTTGCCCTCTCTTCTTCTCCCCTTACCATCAGAAAAATCTCTTTCATCATTCATGAAAGCAACTTTCACTCACCCACCTCAAAGCGTACTTCCCCACAAACCACCCAGAATAAACAGTCTGAGGAAGGATGGTCAGGGAGCAAGATGGTGCTTCCACTCCCATGGGAGGAAAAGAGCATTTACTCTGCCCCTCTTCCCATTTCCTTTTGTTTTGCACATCACATGTACTTGAAGACCAAGACTATGACTTGCTACACATAACACTGCATGGAACCTCTGCCATGACTGGCTTAGGCAAGTGCCATTAAGTGAAAATACTAGTAGTTGTACATTTCTAATAATGAGGCTTATGAAAAAATTCCCCTTGCCTTTTACAATCATCTTACTACCTGAATCTAAATTATATGAAGAATTTATATTTTCTTTCGCTAGAGTTTGTGAAAAACTTCAGAATTTGGAATCACAACAAACACTGCTACGTGCCAATGAGATGTGTGTATGCTCCTAGACATATACACAGACCCTCAATGTTTAGGCTTGCAGATCCTCTTATTAAAAATGAAGACCAGTTTTTAATAAAGATTTCTCATCAGAATTCACCAATGTCACACATCGATTTTAATATTTATTTAGAACAACTATGACATTTCAGAGGTTCACTCAAGAGCTTATTACATTTTTCTACCTGAAATGAAATTGCTTTAATTTTAAGGCTTTATTGTTGTTATAAAGATGAGGAATGGCAGGGTACAGTCAACTGTAATATGGTGGAATGCAATAAATATGGTTTAGTGTAGAGGCTGACTGAAGTGACCCATGATAGACAGCACTGAATGAAATCAGACATTTTCAAATGGAAACAATAAATAGCAAAGGTCTTCCAGCAAGTGAAAGAACCAGAGAAGGTGCACTCTGAGCATTGAACTTGCCTCTATCACCCTCCTTAAGCTAAGAAGGGAGAGGAAGGGCAAAGGGTTTCATCTGAAGTTCCGCTGAGGAAGCAGTACGAGAGGATGCACATGCCACCAGTTTGAGCAAGCTTTATGGACACCCCAGTATCAGCATGTCCCAAGTGGGTTTGCATTACCCGATTAGTGAATGCAATGAGGTGTTTGATTCAACATTTTTTAAAAATTCAATTTGATTTTCTCTTTCTTTCAAACTGCAAGATCCTAGGAGATCTGGGACAGCCTAGCAAAAAGGCTGCCAGCTTTCTGTCTGTGTTTTTGGCAGAGGTTTGCTGACACATTTATGCAAAACCTTTTCATTTTCCTGCAACATTGCTGGGTGGCTGTAACAAACATCCAGCTTCTTGCTTTCCTCGCTAATATCCAGTGATACGCAGGTCTCTATGGAAATATAGAGGGAACATACACTCACTTGCGAGCAGAGACTGTGATTCTTCTTTTCTGGATACTTTTTAAGGAATCTTTTCAGGAAAAAAGGCTTTTGCGTCCCTGGAGAAGTCTTTGTCCTTGTGGGGAGCAGGCTGACCCTGAGCAGTACCTTGACCTAACCTCTGGCTCATTCTGTCAGTGCAGCAGCTGGAGCCTCCTTCAGCCAGAGGGAACAGTTTCACTCTAGGGCTGGAGAACTGCAAGCGTATTTATTTACTGAATATTAATAATCTCCATGTGTTATGCAGCTTGACTATCTAATGTCAGTATTCACTCGGCACAGAAGGTAAGAACTTGAAGAGACCCACCCCTGCCAAATCTAACAATCAAAAACTCACCTCCTCTTCCTTATTACAAACAAAATCCTGTATTTTAAACACTCATCTGTCTGTCAGGATATTTACCACATTCTGCATTCATCCCAATGGCCACTGACCATTAACTTGTCAAAGCATTTGTCTGTAAAGTGGTAAAGAAATATCCATTTAATTTTGACCTTTAAAGGAAGGGGGAAATGCTTAAGTGGCAGACTGGATTGCAAAAAGGACAGAGAGCCTTCACCCTTTGGACTGCCATCTAAAATGAGTAGCTTGTGGAGGTCTTCGGTGAGCTCAATCAAATCTGCAGCAGACAGCAGTCTGGACTGCATCAGGCAGATCGTGATCGCTGTGAGAGGGTTGCAATCCACCTCTCCCTGGCTCCTTCCCGGTACGAACTGCTCCAAACTGAGATGAGGCTGTTTGGCTTAGCTGGGCTTCACTTCTACTGCAAGGGGGCTGACTGGATTCAATGAGAAGCTGGAAGGTATCAGCCTCTGAAAAAAGTGCAGAGTTGGGGCTTCTGCACTTACTTTCCAGAGCCCAGCCTACGGGTCAAGAAAGATCACGAAGAGAGCCTGTGTGAAGGGACATAGTGAGAAGTTATTGCCAGAATTGTTAATGCCTTCTTCCATTTCAAGGCGTGAGGCTTAATTTCCTCCTTACACCCATGATATAATTTTTCAGTGTTCAGTACTCTGTGGGGACTGTTGATATATAAATAACTAATTAGATAAGGCTCCATTTACCCAAGAAAGCCACAGCCTTCCAAAGGCAGGCTCATATCAGAGCAGAGACTGCATGAATTGTATAATGCACTCCTGGCTTTTGAAAGAAAGCCAGGCCAAGCCCTGTATCACTTTGTTGACTGAAGGCATACTTTTCCAAAAAAAATCAAAGCTGAAGTTGGATTCCCGAGCCTGTATTTGAGCTTCAGAAGTGCAGCTGGATTTTCAACCTACCAACACCCTTGAAGTTAGCATGTGTTCCAAGTGTGCTGGGAGTCAGAGTTATGTAGGAGCCAAGGTCTGGCAGCATGGCCAAGATGTCCAGAATGCTCCTCAGTGTTTCAGAGGTATGCAGGAAACCTTAGCTGAAAATCCCAGCCAAGACATGGGCAACCATGGTATTTTTCTTGCCTTCCCTCATACATGAAGGATTTCAGTGAAAACAGTCCTCAGACTTTCTTGTGCCCTTGTTGCCCTGAGAGCTGCCCATCTCTGCTGGTGAATCACATATGGGGTTTGGTCTCTGTTTCGGACTCGGTTATGTTTCAGACTCAGCCCTGGGACTTTAGGCACAGAGAGTGGGAAAGGGGAGAGATTTGAAAGCATTAGCTAAAGTAAGGAAGAATAACTCTGGCAGCTACCAAGCTAGATTTGCCATATATTTATCTGTCAGAGAAGGAATAAAAAAAAAACCAACCCAAAAATCTACAAAATCAGACTTGAGAACACCTGTCCCCAATTATATGTCCTCTCTCTTGCCAGAAAACATTACAGTGAGTAACAAGAGAAAATTCCCTATGCTTAAAAAGGTATTGCTTACTGAAAAAAAAGTTGCTCTGATCATTTTTGAGGATTGAAGGTTGACAAGGAAGCAGCAGAGTCTTTCTCAGATCTTTAAAGACAGGTCTATGACACAGGAATGTCTGAAATCAAGGACAATTTCTGTCTCTGTCTCAGTCCTCAGCAATGAACACAAATCAAATGGTGTTAGACTCAAATGATGTCTGCCCAGAGCGGTTTTTAAAAAGATCCAGAGGTGGAAGAGTGTCTCCAGGCAACCTCCAAAGAACACCTTTCATTCTGGTATTAGAAGTTTTGGGAAGGAAGGGACATGCTTCTGTTTGCAGAAGGCCCAGCAGCAGAGGGACATCCTGTACCTTTAGTACAAAAAAGCCTGTGCTGTCAGAGCTTGCCCTAAGCACCTGCCCAGGATCAGGCCTTATGGTACAGATGCACAGATGAAAATCTTTCACTGAGTCTCAATTTATTTTGGTTAAGAAGATTGCAGATACTCTTTTCTCTCTGCTGCATATACTCTTTTCTGTATAGGCACTTAACATTTACTCAGCTATGATGTCCCCCCATGCCTAGTGTGCTGCAGTGGCTCTTGGCACATGGCCTACTCAAATCCCTTGAATATTTTCTACACATTTTTTTAAATTTACTTTATAATGCTATGCTACCATAATAAAGATATCTCCTGTTCCTTATCACTTATCATCAAGACAAAAACCAAGGAAGTTAAAGGCCCAAGAAATGCAAACGAACTCTGTCATAGCAAAATAAAAATAAATTGTGTCTAGAGCTGGACGTAGCTGGACTGCAGACTCTGCACCGGTAGCTGTCTCAGCAGAGCCTGTAGGGACCCAGGCTGGTTGAGGTGAAAATACTGAAATAAAGTCTGCACCAAGAAGGCAAGTCCACCCTACAACGATCTGCAAGATGAAGTGTGTGCAATAGCTAAAATGGGGCAATATCTGACAGTATGTTCTTCCTGACACTCCTCAGAAGAGAGGATGAGAATACCCATTGTTTGCAGCAGGTGGGCTGGTGGGTAGGCGGGTTTGGCACCGGTGCTGCAGCTGCTGTGTTCTATTCCCTGCACAGAGGTGTGTGATGGGACAGGGAGTGTATGGCCAATGTAGTGCCAGCTTAGGGCTAGCACCGGGCCTGATGCAAGAGACAGATGGGCTGGGAGGATGAGCCATGTCACAGAGCACCCGTTTGGCAGCAGTCACTGGAGCTTGGTGAGTGCAGAGAGACAGCCTCTGCTGTTCACAGGAGTGCTGCAATGACTGCCCTGGCAAAAGGCACCCCTCTCCTTAGCGAGACGTGAAACTTGGGGCAGACATCAGCAAAGCACCGGTGGCTGCTGGCAAGTATCCTTTAAGCTTTTCTGAAAAGAGCTCATTGGGCATGAAGGGGATGGTTTCACCTGTCCTTTCAACCCTTATATTCTTCATTCAGTCTGCTAGAAAAGTTGACAAGCAGTTCAAATGACCTTGGCAGCTCCATGATAGAGGTGACATTATTGGACTGAGACCAACAGCTGATTTCAAATAGTCCAAGTAGCCCTACAGTTAAAGAACTTCCAACTCCACCAGTATAGACACAGCAGATGGAGCCTGGTGTCACATTGCATTAAAGTCTTACATCCAGTATGTTTGTCCAAACAGTGGACACGAGTTGCAACAAAAGAAATTCTAACTAAACATTAGGGGAAAAAAATCACCACGAGGATGAACAAACACTGGACTGGGTGTCCAGAAGGACTGTGGAGCCTCCATCCTTGAAGATACTCAAAACCCAACCAAACAGATGAGCAATGAGATCTAACTTAAATGAAGTCTGAGCAGGGGATTGGCACAGACAATCCCCCAAGGTCCATCCAACATAAATTATTGTGTAATTTTGTCATTCTTCTATAATTTCTTGAAGACTTATGATAAAATTACCCACGCTTAAAGTAGACAGCTTGGGGATATTGGGACTTTCCGACAGGAAAGCATCTCTTGAAAGTCATGGCATTGGAGAACACTTATCCAGTCCAAAGGCAGTTACATGATGAGAAGGTCCTAGAAAGCTATTTTCTACTGGAAGGTCAAAAGGTTATGTCAGATAGAGTGAATTTTGGCACTTTTACGTGGACCTTTTGCACAGACAAGGCTGTTGTCAGAAACTATCCAGACAGGTTGCCCCCTTGCTGGTCTGTGCAATGCAAGGGCAAATCAGAGCCTGCGAGATCCACCACGAGTTATACCAAACCAGCATGGCAAGTATTATAACAGTGCATACAAAATTATATGCAGGACTCACAGAATTATAGTTACTAAATGCCTTGATTACAAAACACAGCATGAACAGCCCCTAGATGATGAAATCCATTCCAGCAGATCTGTGCCAGAAGGCTGACTGGGACCTTGATCTGAGCAGTTAAAAGCAAATCACAATAGTGTTTTATTGCTCTCACTACCCTCAAAAGATTCAGCTCAGTTGCTGAAATTATTGCAGTGCTCAAAGGGCGAGAGAATTTTCTTTCCTTCTGCAATTAAGGAGTATATGAAAAAAAAGATGCTGTGTGCAATTGTCTCATTGCTACTGACATTGGATTCATGTTGTACTGGTCTACAGTGTATCCACCTATAAGAAGGCCTAAGCATGGTGAAAAATAACTTTGTCAGATATATTCTGGCATTAAAATTCTATACTTCTACACATTTCAGTAAATCAGAGAGGCTTATTGTTTTATTGGTGATGGCTGTCTAATATTTTAAAACACTTCTTAAGCAAAAATGTAAAGGCAGGTTGCAAAAGTGTAGTTACATAGACTGTACAACAGTCATGGAAATACTTGTGCTTCATTTTACAGATGATAGCGATGATCAACTAGATATCAGAATGATGGAAAGATGTCCCAAAATTGCTTCTTGCCATTAGAGAATTATATTCCATATGATTTTTTTGTACTAGCCTTACCATCACAGTACCTTTAAAAAGTGGTTAACATCTTCCATAATGTTGCTTTCCCTTTTCTTATCCTCTCCTAAGTGAGGATTATGTTCACGGCCTACTGCTATATCCTAACGATCATGGCTTCTGCTGTTGTTTTACATCTTATATTTACATTAGGGAAGCCGAGGTCACTTGGAGTGACCTGCAATCAGGTCACCCAGTAGGGTTTGGAATGACTCAGGGAAGCTGAAGGGAAATGCTTGGGCTTGGAGGGGCGCAAGTGAAGCAAATGGAGCCTGTCCAAGGTCCCATGCTGTCTGTCACCCTGGGGCAGTGAACACCGTGATTCCAATGCTGGTGGCAGTACTACAGAGATGAAGAAGTAGGTAAGACTAATTGGATGTTACACAGTTAAATCTTCACATGAAGCACTTTCTTTCCACATTGAAAACAAGCACATGCTGAGCAGGATATCTGTGGAGGAGTCTGATTTAACAGGTAAACGCTTACAAACATTTCAGTATAAGGGAGGTGTGTGTGTGCATGCCACACAAGCCAGTGTGCTAGCACTCTGCGCGGCACTTCAAGAACCCAGCTTCTTCAGGCACTCCAGGAACACCATTCCAGATAAAATGTGGCACCACATAGCAATGTGGATTTTTATTGTAGCAACCTTCAGGAGCAGCAGAAGGTACGGAGAGAATCTGCAGTACAGTTAAAACTATTCAATATCTATTCGAGTACTTCATTAGAGCCTTCCTTAAGGGAGTCTTCTGTTAAACATTTGAAATATAATGTATTGTCTTAGATAAATATGTAATAAAATTGAGAGTTATTAATGCATCATCAAAAATCTATTCCAGCAAGGGGGGTTACCTTATTAATTAGAAATAGCAATCCTGAAGATTCTGTTATTTATATGATTTTAATTTAGTTCCAATTCTAAACTAAAGTTTAATTATAGCTGCACCTAATTCACCCAGAGAATGAAAAGGCCCATTTAACAAAGGACATTCTGCCTTCATTAAATGGTTACAAAGGGAACTTGGAATTGATGATATTTTACTATATTGTTCCAAATCACAGGGGACTTGCATCAGATATGCTCCATAACATTTAAGGAAATCAATTTTGGGACTCCAGTAAATGAATCCATAAATTACACTTTAATATCTCAAAGTGCTGCCTTCCTCAGATGGAATTTGTCACTCCCAGGATCAATATGGAGAGTACAAGGTTAGACAAGTTTTATGGAGAGCAATTCATGAGATTGCATCATGTCACGCTGCCAGTGTATTCATATCTAAGTCAGCAGATATCCCATTCTTGGAGTGAAGTCTAGCTATAAACATTTGCTACAGGTTAATCCTGTTTTTCAGAGGAAATAATGGAAATTAATTTTTTCAGAAACTTGACAAATGTGTGGAGAAAAGCCACACCCATAAAAATGATTGAAACACTTAACACTGCAGATTGGCTGTTGTGGTCTCAGTGCAGAAAAATAAAAATGAACACCCCTATTTAGCACCAACTTAGTGACCAAGTATCTCTTCTGGAGAACTAGACGAACAAAATTGCCCTCCAGTAATGTCGAGATAACATGAGCAAGTGAACAGCTTGTTTAAACCGCACAGTGGAAAAGGATTTGTGCCATCCCTTTGTTTTACTACCCCAGAAGCAAGAGCAGAGTGCTGTGAGGGATTTATTCGTCGGGAGCATCAGGTTTGTGATAGGGACTCATAGGGACTCGTACTGGGACTCTGGTACCGGGACTGAAGTGCCTCACTTCAAAGGCATTATGTGTGGGTAATGCTGCAGTAGCTTTGATGAGCACAGTGGGACCTGCTGCCATCTCTGCACTGACACACAAAAAGTCAGACAGCTGAGAGCAAGGGAGACCTATACAGAAACATAAGATTAATCCTATGCTGCAGCTAGGGAGTGCCAGTACATATCCATGTGTCTGGCCCTGAAAAGGAAGAGCAGCACTGTATTTTCTCCCTACAAGTAAAGGAAAGGAGAGAGTATCCAGGTACGGAGAAGGAAAATGAGAAAAATCCTTGTTTCTGCTGTTATAATTTTGTAGCGGAATTCTCCCTGTTGGCAAGAGCCACGGTCCAGCAGTAACCTGTGTCTGCTGGGAATCCTACGGTTGCACTGCAAGCATTTGGGGATTTTTACTGTGGACTGGATATAGCCCATGTCTTCCAGGATTCCCTGCACATGGGTTGGGGCGTGCTGGTTGGAGGACACCTGCCTCACACCGACAACAGGAGCACCTTTCTGCCTGTGATTTCTCACTCTATAGGGTGTCACACTGAGGGAAGCCCATTTCCTCCTCCAACTCATGCTCCTGGCTTATTTCTGCTTGTTTTGGTTTGAGATATTTACAAGCAATGGTTCAGTGCCTGCTTGCTTGAGGGCTCTCCTGGCCAAGCTGAGGAGTAGGAGAGCGGTGTAGGTTGTGGTCAGTCTTATGGAATGGAGCAGCTAGGGGGGACTTTGACCCCTGCCCCTGCCCTATACAAAGCAGGATCCTGCCACCACCCTGTGCTCCACCAGGGCTGCACTAACCCTCATCCCTTGTTCTTCAAAGGAGTTGTGAATTAACGGGGCAGACAGCAACAGACACCACTGGGCATCACAGGAGATGGCCAAAAGCTGGCACTGCGCTCCCTCATGGTATAAGGGCTGAGAGTTTCTATTCTTTGCCTGCACATACACCTGCAAAATTGTCAATCAATGCTCGGTTTGTTGCGCAAAAAAGCCTTGAGAAAAGCTCACCGGTAGGTTCCCAGCAAGCGACTTTGTGTACACACTCTGCTTCTCACACTCTGCTACTTGCTCAGTCGAGAAAACACAGTCCTCTTCATCAGCAGCTGACATCCCTTGCACAGGCCTCAGCTGCTTCTTGCTTTCTGAATAATGGTGCAGCAGCTTTCCCTCCTTCTTTATTTTCTAGGCGACACCGCCATGGAAGTGATGCTCACTTTACCTGGTGGCTTAAATGGAGGGATCTTGAAGAATTCAGAGTGAAAACAGTGGCTTGGTTGCTCTCAGTGTAGAAGCAGCCTGGACACCAGCTTTTACCCACGGGCTGGTCCTATCATGTGCTGCAGGCATTTATTTGTCGTGTCACTGCTTCTCATCTGGCTCTGGCAATTGCATAGAACTGACAGGAGAGGCAGGCTTTTTGTCTTGAAGAGGAAAACAGCCCTGCAGAGTCTCTTGTGGTTTTCCAGCCTCCTTTAATGCTACCTGCACCCAGCGTGAATCCAGTAATAAGAGAGAGCATTAATCCTGCGATCAGCACAATTCACTATAGTATTCTTCTATTTATTTTTGGAAGCTGGTACATTACCACATGTGTGTCCTTTTTCCCTAAATCACAGGAAAATCTCTGCACATAAGAGAGACAATCACATTTTAACTTGTTATCACATCAGAAAAGAGAAATGCCTCCTTGTGAATAGGTGCAAGCACACAAGGGGAAGAAGAGAAAGCAGCAAACTCCCTGCCTTTGACAAAATTTGCATACAAAAAATGTAACATTTTAAGTGGTTTATTTTCTGATTCTCCTCCCCCATTTTGCTGAAAGGAGATTTTCTCTGAGTTACTCAGCTAACAATGGAAGTAGCTAGAGCATCTCTCCTTTTATTCTCACAGTTGCAGTCTACATGTGATTATAAAGGAAAATAAAGTATTTTGGGTTTTCTTGTGGGTCTGGATAAGAAGGAAACCTTTGCTCTAAGACAATATTAAAGTTTCCAGAAAAGAAACTTTCCCAGATTTAGGGAGCACAAAACTTACAGAGTGGAAAACATTTCATATGTTGCAGACAGCAGTTCTCAGACAATGAAAAAAAAATGAATCCAGAATAGCACAAAACATGGGCTGCAACAAAGCAGATTGGCCCAGAGAGGCTATTCAGGGGACTGTGAAGTATACACACTCAAACTTTGGGGCAGGCAAGTCCTCTGAAAGTCAGCCTCTGGGTGACTAAATTCGGATACACAAAATTAGAGACCATTTTTGAAAATATAAGACTGGGTGGAAAATTTTGTACTGTACATAAAAAACATGCCATTTTCACAGGCGTATAACAACTTATTCCTAAGCCAGTGTTTATTCAAATACCAGGTTTGGTCTGGATGAAGTTATTTGACTAGTCAGAGTTCAGAAACGAAGGCAAACATAAAACCCAAACACAAACAGTTGCAGAATTATAGCCTGGTATGTGGAAAAATAGTCACCTTGTGCTCGGCAAGATCAGAAAGAGCTTCACCAAGAAATGCTTTTTAAAGCAGTTCCAGAGAAACAGACATTAAATTTGCTTAGTTGAAGCACCACTGTTTTTCCTTCGGGAACTCTGAACTGCATGGGGTATGATGGCTTTCCTGCTCCTGGAAAACCAGCAGATGCAGCTGCAGAATGGCACCAGGTGATGCAGGGTGACTTAGCCCAGTCAGCAGGGAATGGTTTTAGCCACCCCGTGGGTTAGTCCCTGGCACCTGTGGGAGCCAGAACAATGTCCCATATCGGCTCTTCTGTCCTTCCCTCACAGACTCGGACACATGAAATATTCTGGGGAGATGAATCAGCTCCTAACTGTGGGCAAGTGACTGAGCTGATCACGAAGAAGACATTCTTCTGCTGTGTTTATAGGATACATATGTTGTGCAACAGTATGGACCTGTGACAACTCACTCTCCTTTGCTGTTACCCAACACCTCTCTGGCACTGTTATCCAGCACCAGTTTCAGTTATTGACACTTCCTTAATAACGCTTCCTTTTTTTAATTTCCTATGCCTCTCTTACTTTGGTTCCAGGTAGTAGAAATAATGTTGTATTCTCCATTTACATTTAATTTGCCTGTATTTCTGCCCCTGCATAGTTCATACAAAAACAATCTGTCAATTTCTCCCTCAGAGAGTTAACACTCAGGCTGTCTTCAATTTCTTTTGACCCCTACTATAAAATTCATTTTGATTAATTATTTATCTCTGGAGCTCCCCAAAGAATTATCATTTGTATCTTCTATAGTTTCTGCCTGTCACTGGCTATTACCGAATTACATCAGCTGGACAGCAGCTGTCAGTAACCAAACCATGCCCCTCCTCCACCTCAGCTTTTTGCATCACCCAACACACACAAAGCAGCCAGCTCCTAGAGCAGGTTGCTTTATGAGCCTGGCCCTTGCCCATTTTGAAGGCTAAAGTCAAGTTGATTTTTTTTCCTAATAACCTTGGTACGAAAGGCAGCAAAAAAGAAAAAAAAAAAAAAGATATTGTTATTAAGTGGATTAATAATGCCAAAAGCAAAATCTATTCTAGCCTTGGACCAGAATTTAGTTGCAGCTGGCTATGCTCACCATCAAATAGAAACACCTTTATTCTCCTAAATGGATTTAATCTAAATAGCATATTGGGGAAGCAAACGTACCTGCAAGCTCCCTAAGCCCTCCTTGAGAAATAAAGCAAACCCTTGGGTGTGAATATTGACTTATTCAGCAGTGGGCCTTGGTTGTCATCTCCTCTGTCATTCACCTGAAGCCAGACCATAATATTGTCACGTTTTCCAGTCACCACACAAAGTGAATTCTTTTGGGCTTAAGGTCCTTATTGTGAGATCTCAGAGCAATTAAAAGCTTTACAGAAACCCTTTGAACACGATTTCTAATCCACCTTGGCAATAAAACATGTTTATGTGTATTAAGCTAAACAGACAATAAAATCTTAGTAGGATTCGAGTTTTAGTCAGATAAAACCTCTCTGTACAGAAAATCCAAATGTAGATATGCTTCATTTGTTTAACTGATTTTTTTCCAGCAAATTTTCTGTGTGCCTGAAAATGAAAGCTCTATGCAAAATTTTTGCACTGTTTTTAGTTTCATGTTTAAACTGACTTCCTCTGACTTCTTTCTCTTTTATCTCTTTTCTTCTTTCACTTTTAATCTGTTTTCTTCTCTCTCCAGGTTCCTGGAGCAAAAAAAAAAAAGGCAGCAAGTGCTGAAAAGGAATGAAAAAAATTGTAAAATGCAGGAATAAAACCAAAAGAAAACCTAAGACTTTAAAATGCCTGCTTTTGATAATATTTCAAAATAAATATTCAAAATGTGCTTGAAAAATGTTTTTTTTTCCAACTTTAATTCAGTCATCCATAATACCATCTCGTGCTTCCATTCACTGCATTCTCTTAGCTTGTCCAGGAAGGTTTGTATTGAAGGAAAGAGCAGAAATCCCAAGCAGAAGCCTTTCTTTGCAAGAAAGCCCCACTCTTAGCTCACCGTTAAACAGTATAAAAAGGACAGGCAGTGAACACCTACACTGAGGCTTCCTCCCTGGTCATCAGGGAGGCTTTGCTTTTTCTAGAGAAATCCCTGCAGCTGGGATGAACACAGTGCAGCACAGACAGCAGCAGGGGTCGATACAGCCTAAACACACCACCTGTGAAGACAAGCCTTCGAATCTTGTCTTAAACTCATTTGTGAACCCTACTGAAGCCTGCAAGCTGGCATATTCAACCCCTCTCACCGGCTGCACCCCTTTCATGAGTGACATAGGAGTGGGAATTGGCAAAAGCACGGGCCAGCCCATAGGTGGCTTTCTCATGACCCGTGATGGAAGCATGCATTGCAAAGTTCAGCCTCATTATCAGTTCTTCACAGGCACTAAATTCACCCCAACAATTTTAAGTACCTCCTGCTTTCCATGGCTGCTTTACTGTTACCATCTTCCTTCTTTGTGTCTTTTTATAGTAGAACAGCGTACCTGAGCACTCAGTATAAGACATTTCAATGCAAGATAGCCAGGTATGGCTCAGCAAGTCCCACCATTTCTGACTTGATGTCTCTCCATGAAGCAACTCTCAATTAAATGTGTAGAAAAACAGGATTTTTAGTTCAAATCATACTATTTCATATGCTTTGGTAGCACTGAAGACTCTAAATGCTCTGAAAACCTTCGCAATATTGCTACATGCCCTGTAAATTCAGTAGTCTAGGATTTAAACCTGCTTTCTTTTTGTAATCTGTTCCATCTAAGTTCATAGGAATTGATCTCTGGATTTGGGGTTTGCAACATACTTCTTTCTGAAACTAGAAACTTATTTCAGTAAAAGTTAGAAAATATAACTTTTAATAATTCTTGGAGAGAGGATTTGAGGAAAAACACCAGTTGAAGTCATGAGACTTGGCAACGTAAGTCAAAACATCTTTGCCTTTTTTTTTTTTGGTGTAATGGCAACACTTTGATGCATCAATGTTGATAAGAGCCAAGTGCATCACATCTGAAATGTATCTCTGAGAAATGAATGCTGAATATGATTATTTTTTCCTTACAGTCACGTAATTTCTAATGTTTTCCTAAAAGTTCTGGCTTCTCAAGTTATACATACTCATGAGAATTATGGGATTTCGTTTCTCACAAGGCAGTGGAAATCTAATCGAACAAAGTCAAGTAGATTCATACCAGCCCAGAGAAATTTTACTGTAACTTGCATCTCATCATCTGTGCACAGCACAAGAAAAGAGAAGCAGGGGAGCAGCCTGAAAAAAAGGACTGAAGAATGGCCTGAATGGAGCTGCTGGCATGACACAGAGAAGAAAATCGCTGGGATGCTCTGGGTGAAGTATGGCAGTGGGCAGGGAGGAGTGTTTTTCGTACTGTGCATACCCCTGGTGGGACCACTAGCAGGATGCCAACCACAGCTCTAAGAAGGCTGAACTGAAGCTACAACAGGTGCAGAGACCTAGCAGGGCAGGCATGGGGAGTTAGTTTTACTGATGAGACAAATATAGCTTAATAGCACTAGCCTAGCAAAAGAAAGGCTGAGGGGATATGATTACACTTCATAAATATATGTCCAAATACCAGCACAGCAGAAGAATCATTCAAGCCATAAGACAATGCTGGCACAGGAACAAATAACATGAAAAAAAATCATCAACTATTTTAAGCTGAAAGCACATTTCTAACCATCAGAGAAACAGTGTTTTATAGCAGTCTTTCAACAGAAGCAGTAGGTGCTAGTAAGCTGACTACTTTTATAGTAGAGAAACAGTAGATTTAGATAAAGGAATTTATGAAATGGTATCTGTGACAGTGGATGCCCTTGAGGCCCTATGCTCCCAGAAAAGTTCTGCTTGTCTTGGTTCGAAGATAGAAAAGAAATATAAAAATATAAAACTCTGACAGCTGAGATCCATGAGGGAAATCAAACAGTACTCCACAGGTAACATGTATTTTTAATCTCCTGAATTTATGTGGCTTGTATCTGGTTTGTTTAATACATAGGGCACTCATGGCTCAAGCAGGTGATTGTTTTTTGATACCAAAGTTCAATGCAATAGAGAGTTGGATGAAATCACCACGAGCAAGAAAAGTGATCCCTTGTTTATTACCTACTGCACTTTTTGGCAACCACCATGCTCCCTGTTTCTCCAACCTGCCCATCTACAGAGAGGGTAGCTCACAAGGATCTCCTCAGCTTTGTCCAAAAAGGGAATTTGTCTGCCTAGCACTATCAGATCCACCTCAGCCAAGGGAAAACCAAAACACTGGGAACAAAGAGTACTATATTGATCCTCTGCTACAGCTGGGGATGGATTGTGCGCCCAACACCTTCCTGGCTAGAATATTCCAGGTGCCTGTTATGCCATAATATCATCAGAGGAGGGAAAAAACCCCATTTGTATCTCCTCAAAGGCCCATAGCAGCCAGTTTTTTCTGTTTCTAAACTTGCCCAAGTGAGCCCACTCCAGAAGCACCTTTTTGGCAATTAGATCAAGTGTCCTCTACCAAGTGAGGAAAGGCTTCTGCTTCGCATCCTTCAAAGGTAGAGGCGCACTTGCCTCCAGCTTCTTTTCACGCAGAGTTCATTCAGGGGCTCTAACAAGGCTACCAGCACCACTACTCCCACATAATAGACCATCAATAACCACATGGGTAAGTATTCTGCTAATGCCCTTCAGAGCGAAACCCTGTAACTCCTGTACTCACTGGCCATAAAGATAATTTGTCTGAGTCACTATGAGGAAGGAGGAAATGTGGGGTTGCATGGTACTTGCTTTGAGAAGGCACCGGTGTGCTTTTCTGTCAGCTCTGCTGGCATCGATTTGCTGCAGGCAATTCTCAATCAACATATGAAGAGTGCTGGCAGGAGCTACCTCCTAATTATAAATCGTTTAGTCAAGCAAAATATAACTCCTGAGATACGTAAAGATCTTATTTCTTCTCAAGAGCCTTACATGGACAAAACATGGAAATGCTGTACCAGGAGGAGGGAAAAAGCTTTATTTAAAAGCGACAAAAACAAAAGCTTCAGGATCCTGTTTGTGGTGTAACTTAAAGTAACTTAGGTACTTGTCAAAGCTAATTAAGACAGGCCATCTGCAAACGCTTCTGATTTGAAACATTCCCCCCTGTGCCAATGGAACAGTGTGTTACAGCTTCCTCACATCCCACCCTGACAGGTGCTAAGCTGCTCTGCCTGATGCTACCAGTCCCAGGGTAGGGAGAACCTTCCTCCTCCTCCTGCAGCATGAGAGCACTCACCTAAGCATCACACTTTGCCTCTGCCATGCACCAAAGGATGGGGAAAATGTCCCTGCCTCCACACACTGTTAGGGACAGGAGTACCCCACGGGGAGCAGGGCCAGGGCCACCCTTTTAGAGGTGCACAGCTGGGCTCACACTGGTGGGCTGCATCGCCCTGCCGGGTACCCTATGGCAGCAACTCCACCTTGGAAGCACCAGACCAGCTGTTCACTGCCTTTGGCAAGAATCTGCACACGGAGCTGTAGGCAGTGATGGGCTAGCTCAGGAGGAATGAAACCTGCTAGTCCACCCAAATAGGGCACAGAGATGGGTGCTGGCAGGACTGGGAGGTGTCTGTGGAGGAGCAGGTCCAGCGGGACAGAACAGCTCACAGAACTGACACCCAGGCAAGGAGCAGTGCGGTCTCCTGTGCAGTGTGCACGGCCCTTGAGACACAAATGTTCAGTCTCTCCTTAGCAACGCTTCTCAGTGGTTTTGTCCGTGAAGTGTTCGTTGTACCTGGAGGAAGCCAGAAGTGCTGGAGGAGCGCCAGCCTCCCAGGGTAGCCAAAGGCACTGCCATCTGTGCGCAGCATAGACAGGGACATCAGTCGAGCGCCGTCCTGGGCAAGGCACTCTCTGCACAGGCCTTCGGAAAAGTCTGTCAAGTCTCAAAGACCATTTTTAAGTGTCCCAGCTGGATGAGACAAGTACTAGGGTGCTTAGAAACCCATTTTTAATTCCAGCTGTGGACTTTACAAACTCCACCTCGGGATTTCTTTCTCAGCTGAAGTTTACAAACCCAGTCTAAGCACATGGACTCAGGCTCCAACCACAAAGGAATTATTTCAGTTGCCAAGCAGGGTAAGCTACAAAACAGCTCTCTCACTGATGAAGGTCCACTTCAGAAAATGTGACAGGACCACCTGTAACTGGGGTCACACCTGACTCCTGCTCACTGAGCACCGTCTGCCTCCAGCAGGAAAGCTGAGGTTCACTGTGTGCACCCCGACGGTGAAACAAGTACAGCAGTGAGAAATGGCTTTGATGTGTGTGTAATGCAAAAATGTTGGACCTACACCGAAACTCCCAAGAGGCAAAGGGAAAACAAAGCTACATCTTTTTTTCTTTTGTAAAGCACCACAAAGAATGCCTGCAGAATTTTTGGGTTTGTTTTTCAAAGAGTCATACATGTGCACACACATACATACCCATACATATCCATTGTATACACACATGCATTCCTTAATTTTGGGTCCTGCTTATCTGTCAGGAGCTGACATTAGAGTAGATCTCTATGCCTAGATGGTTTGAGGAAAGTATATTTGTAGTGTCTGCAAGAACCCACACAGTTGGAGGAAAAAAATAATTAAATGTGGAATTTTTACTGCCACAATGAAGCTGAAATAAAAATCTTAGTATTATGTCTTTATTCAGACCACTTTTATTAAATTAAAGAGGTAGTCCTAAATAAATCAGTACGATACTTGAAACTCGCTCAAAAGTCTTAATAAAACAATTGTAAATTGCTTTTCTGCTTCGTGGACATTTCTCTCCCACACTATGTTCAGTCAAGGTTTAACAGCTAACAGCAATGCTTTGCATTTAAGACAGTCTTAAATGGACTTTGTGGGTGCTACAATGTCGGGTCAGACAGTCTCTGAATGAGAACCTTTGGATTTCCCAGTGCCAATGTTAGTTATAAAATAGCATTTCACTGTTTGCAGCTGCTCCAGACAGTATCTTTAGGTACCGAAGGTATGCATAGCTATGTGCAGCTTGCAGATAACCAAACCGCAGTAAAGAAATGAAAACAGTCTGCAAAACAGAGGAAACAGTTCCCACTCTGTTAGCAGGAACACTGTATTTGCCACTTCCCATGGTGTTATGCAGAGCTTCCAGTACAAGAATTTCTCAACAAAACCTTCCCTGGCCCCATCTTTATCCCAGACTTTCTCAAAAAAGATGTCATGACCACTGTAGTCTCTTTTCCCCCCTCAAAGCGATGGATACAAGCCACTTCATTCTGTAGCACCTGGCATTTCCGCTGAGCTTTATGCAGAAGTTAAACAACAAGGTTAACAGCTGGTGTGGACCCAGCAGCTGGAGGGGAATGTGCTTTCCCTGTCTTTGGAGTTTGGTACTGAGCAAGACTTTCTGTTTATTGTTGGGAAAAAGCTAAAGAAACATTGTTTTTGCAGTATTCCCTATCCCGAAGTGCTCGATAGTTGGCAGAGATCCAAGACTCACCACAGCCAGAGGCTGGAAACCACTTCTTAAAAACAAACAAATGAACAAGCAAGCAAACAGCAGACAAGATCAAAGAGGGAAAATGACACAGAGAAACCCCAGTTCCAAGAGCAGTAGAGGATTTCTGCAAAGGAACAGAAACCAGTTCTACCAATGCCGCTCTCACTCTGACACAGCATATCTGATGGCTGGGAGATGTCTAGTACCACGCACTCAAGAAAAAAGACAAGGAATGTTCTTCCTCTCAGGAACAATAAAATATAAAACATATGATTATGCTAACAGCGTAACAGCACTATAAATCCCATTTCAAAAAGAAATGTGTAATAATGTTTATAAAGTTCTAGCAACAGAAAGATCCTTCAATGTTATCCTTTAATTATTAGCATAGAGTCTAAAACTACAGGCTTTCAAAAGAATGATGTTTTTCCACTGAGGATTACCAATTTATCAATTGTTTAAGACACTGAGAAGCATTTACGACTTTCCCATTCTCAACTTGATACTGCTGAAATTCTTAAACCTTCACTGAACCCCAAAAGGGTCATGCTTACCCGAAACTTGGCCGTATTTGTCTTACAAGTGCCTTTTTTCCCTCTCCATACCAACTCCAGACCATAGGCAGCCCTATACGGATACATTCCATAGTACCTTCTTCATTTCTTAAGCTTTGAGCAAGAGTAAATTTCCTGCTGGATCTTTCAATGAGCAGATCTTTAAAGAGGGGGACAAGACGTCATTTTGAAGAAAAGCAGCAGCATCCGTAAGGGATCAAGACAATACCTGATCATTACACTTCTTGCATTCATTACTGGGTTTTCTGTAAAAAACAGGAGATGCACAGCTGACATCCAAAGGGAGACAGTTTTTTCACAAAGGGAAGCACTGTGGAGATAACAGCACCTACAGACTGTCATTCAGGGTGGGATTCCAAGGGTCTCATTTTAGGGAGGGATCTGAGCTCCGAAAGACTAGCAAGGAAGTGCTGGCAGAGGACAACACAAATTCCCCACCAGCTACTGGGAGTCTCAGCAAATGGCATAGGCCAAAAGCCAACTTCCAGACAACCGAAATCAAGTGAGACGGCCCTGACCCTTCTTCAAATGAAAAAACAAAGGTGACAAAAGAGTGCAAAAGTTGGCAAGAGGATTAGATGGCTGGAACTAGTTAGTTAAACTTTCTTCCATAAAAAAGTTTACCTAACTAAATCCAAAAAAAGCCCTTTGTCCCCAGAAGAACACAATCACAAAAAAATAGGCCACAAAGATGCCATTTCTGGCTGACTGCTCTTTGGGGCTGTAAACTGTATTTATCTATATTTAATATTGATAGGGTTCATGCTCTAAAATCTCCCAACTATGCTGAATAGGAGACACTAAAAAAGTGCAGTTAAAATCCCTTGATTTCAGTCTGGGCTCACCTGAACGAGGAACCAGAAAGCTTTTCAGAGAAACTGCTCTGGGTGCACATGGACATCACCAAGTAGAGAATGTGGCCAATCACTTAAAAGACAGTTCTGCGCTAAACGGTGAAATGACTCTGGATGTATTTGAGAACAGAACTTAGCTCAGTCTAACCTACCAGCTTTGTTCAGTATGTTCTCATTATCCTGGTACTTTACAAAGTCTGACAGGCTCTGAAAACTCAGTCTGACACAAATAGCAGTGCAGAAATCTGGGTCTTTTAAAAGCAGATTTAAGAAAAATAACACACATCGTACCTGTCTCAATCAAGCATTTCTCATAAAATCAGATCTGTTCTTATTTTTAAAAATCTTTCAAAAGCAGCTAAAAAAAGTTAGAACAGCCATGTCCACAAAATTCCTGCCAAAGATCTTTTCTCTCAAATATGGGGCAAATAAAAATACAAAACGTATTACTTTTCAAGTCCTGAGAAGAACTTTAGAAACCTCAGGGCAAAAGCATACTTTGGGCAATATTCAAGGCTGTCAAGACACATAAAGCAGTAGAAGAGTCATCCTCCAGCAATACATGATTGCTATATACAGATACCAGCAAGCAAGCTCGGGGACAAAGGCACTGCTGCCACTGACTGAAAAGGCCCTTCTCCACTTAAGAAATGTCAGCATTCCAAGGGCTCTCTTTACGACTCCAAAAAAACCCAAAGTACAGTGGAGAGAATTAAAGTAGGACATAAAATTTTATTCTGAAATGATCTCTGGCCACAACAATAAAATGTAACAAATATTCACTAGAACAGTCTTAACTCCTGTCATCAGCTGTACAATACATACAGTATCATAAAACTGGCCACTAGGATTAAAACCCACTACAACATCTTTAATGTTAAGTGGCAACAGCAGCATCTCACAGAAAATTATACATAAATATATACACAGTCCACATTCAATCATTTTTCACATGTTTTCAGTACACACAGTTGCAGCATATTACAGTCACGTGTCTAAGTCATTGCCCAATAAAAACCCAAGCTACTGCTTAGACGCAATTGTAGCAGTTGAACTGAGTAGTTACAATTTGTAGCAGAGATGTACAAGCCCCTAGAAACAATAACTCACAAATGTTATTTTATTTAAATGCTACCATAGCATTACACTGGGCAATATTCTAATCTTTGCTGACTGTAAGAACAGTTCTTTTCGTATTTATCACAAATATTACTGATGGAAAAAAAAAAAATAACAAATGGAGAGCATTAAATAATGCACACCCTTTCCTAAAGATTTTAATATTGCCCGATGCTACTTATGTCTTTTAAGTGTTTTCAACATTCTCATGAAGTCATTTATAACTCCAAACCACCCACCAAGTTAAAAGTGGCTTAAGTGCCTTGCACCCAAATTGTAAAAATCCCTGGCCACCTTTACAAGAGCCAGGCACATATAAAAGGAATGCACTTTGGTTCATACCAAATGCCCTGGGATTAAATCACACTATAAAACTAAAGAGTTTGAGGTAAATTTTTACAAATACAGTTGATTTCTGTCTAGTGTCACTATAACAAAAAATTATTTTAAAAAAATCAAATTTGATGTTAAAGTACAACCAATGAGGAAGGGCCATCTTTAACCCCTTAATGAGACGGTACTACAAGAACAGAGTGTCCTCTCCACCCTAGCAGTGTGATTGCCTTATTGTTTCTATTAAGGCCTCGATCATCTACAGGATGTTTTAAGACAGGTATAGCACTTAAAAATAGATTTCATCCCTACTAAGCAGTATTCCAAGGGTTAAAGAGGCCAAGATGCATTTGTAACAAAAGGCACATTGTTAACACCAAGGGCACAATTCATCCTCTATCCTTAATCTACACATCTTGCATCACTCTCTTGTTCCAACACTTAAGTGGTAATGAACACACCAGTGGTGCAAGAAACTGAGCCAAGTGAGACTGCAACCAAAGACAACACTGTGCTGTTACAAAATCTGAAAACAGCTCAGACATCTCCAGACAATGGTAACATGTGAGACTAAGCACTGTTTCCAAGCCAACTTCTATCAGCCTAATTATCAGAGCCCTTAGAATAAAATCACATCAAAGCAAGAGGAAACGTCCTTTTCCCCCCCGCCCCCCGCCTTTTTTTTTTTACAGGTATAAATAAGCTACAATAAAATGCAGCTACATCACTGAAAAACCTTGATGTTGCTGCTCCTTTAGTATAGAGGAAGTTCCACTGTATCTGGGTTAAAAAAATAGCTCTTCACACTATATTTTGGCCTTTAAGTTTCCGGTAGCATTTATGAAGAAGGTGGATCATAAATGCATTATTGGCATTAAGAACTGGTTACATGAAAAAGAAAATTTAGTGGTTGTAGCCCATTAATGACCTATGAACATCATGAATGTTTTCACCTTAAGTTGCCACGAAAGGCAGGAACATGTATCAATGTCTGCTTTAAAAAATATCAAGGGAGATGATTCTTCTTTCACCTTTAACATTGGCATCCCTGTTTCCTGACTTTTGCAGGAGGAGTTAAGGTAGAAAGGAGTGGTAAAGCCAAGCAGGTGGTGGAGGAAGCAAAGATTCCCTGTTACTGTAGAAAAATACATAGTATTGTATTCCCACAGTCATGAGAGTTAGTTAATTTTACATTAAAATTAATATATCTCTTTTCCAGACTTAGAATTTACTGACCATAATTTACTGGATATTCATATTCTAAACCCCACTTTTCTTAGAAGTATTATTATATTTCATTTTTAACATGATTTCATACATGTTTACATATTGCACTTACACATACTGTATAAAATTGTGAACAGTTAACACTAAATAATTTAATTTGACTAGAGGCAGGAAATTATCTTTTTATTTCAAAAAGTAAGAAAAATGGTTGATTGACAGTCTAATTTTTACATTTATCAATCAACAAATACCATCCTCTACTCAGAAATTATTTTGGAGCTTTGTTAGGTGTTGACTTTTTGGCAAGAAGTTCAGCAGTATGTTTCCTGAGAATTCTGTCACTTTTCACTTTATATCCCTCCCCCAGTCTTATATTAAATTAAAAATAAAACAAACCAACAAACAAAAATTAAGCTGTAAGTGGTAAATTAACCAATATGAAGGAGAACTTAACCGGAAACTTTCTTGGCCTCTCAGGGGACCATGCTTTAAGTAATTCTCATAATTTGTACAAGTAACTCAGTCAAATCTGTGCATATAAATGTTGTCTATAAGTAAAGTTGCTGAGGTTTAATGCAATCCATTCTAGTATGTCTTGTTCTAACATCCATAAACCTGTCCAGATTGTTCTACTTTGTTTGAAATTCCCTTTTCATGTTTTATACATCCAACGTAGACCACAGCCACTGTATGTATTAAAATACTGATCTCAGATTTCAAACTGTTCCTGTTGAAAACATGCTACAACATGTGAATACCTCTGTCATAGATCTAGATACTATTCTTCAGTAAAGACCATCTTTCTTCCATGAATGCAGTTAAAAGTAAAAAAGAAAAAACAAGCATTAGCACACACACACAAACAAATCTACACATATCTCTAACTCTTCTTTCAAAGTCAATTTTCATCTACAAATGCCAAAGATTAAATCAAATTCCAAGTGCTTAGCTTTCCTTTGATAATTTTCCCTTTTTAGAAACTATCTAGGATGGTGTCTTCCAACTGAAAAGCTTTCCACTGAGGATCTTTCCTTCTACAGCTAAGCTGTCTAAGGTGAAGTACTCCTCCACAGGAAGCAATGAAGTAACATTGTGTTTGTCCCTACATGCAGATTTGATCTGAAGTGTAAATGCACCACAGAAGTCACAGTCGTTCAAACATTGTCAGAAGAAATAAAAGCAGCCTTGAAATCCATGTAGTTTAACAGTCTGGAAGTTACAGTATAAAAGTGACAGAATGAGCACTTCTGCCTATGTGATTTTGGGAGATCAAGCTGCACATTAGAAAAAACAGAAGAGAAGAGATATGGAAAAAAAAAAAAAAAAGGAAAGGAAGAGAACCTGTGTGAATGCTCAATGTTACAGACCTGAAACGAAGTTCAGAACATTTTGCTTTACCAACAAATCAGCCACTTTCAAATGCAGAGAAACAGACATACTGCCACTTTCACACTTTCCATGACTACCCGCTCCTCTCACTCTACCAGATGGCATGCAAGCTAAGGGAGTCATTTTAGCCCCGGTGTTCTTATTTTTTGCATTATATTCAAATGATCATTTTAATCAAAGCCCATAACTTTTAAACAGAGAAAGCATTCCATAGGAGGTGACAGCATCATTAGTGATACCATGACTTTCTCTGGGCTACCACACAAAAAATGACAATAGAACATGCTATGGCTCCACTTTAAACTACAAGTTTACAAGTGCTTAACTGTACTCTTTGAGTATTCTCCCTGGAGTCCAGTCAGTCACAGATGTGAGTGTTCACAGAATCAAGACCAAACCCATAAAATCCAAAACGTAGTCTTTCAAATTTACCCCGGGTTAAAACTAATATGAACCATGGAAGAGAAAGGTTAATACCTTTGATACCACGCTGCAATGCATGACAGTCATGTTGTAACCAGTGGCCTGCCACTGATGTTTATTACTGTGTCACACTAGTTACAGTAAGGCTAATTGTACTGTAGAAGACAAACATTTTAAAAAATAAGTATAAAAACTTAAAGCATTGTCCCCATGTTTTTATAAAAACAAAATCAACATTTCTTACATTTAAAATGAGTGCTGAAAGATACAAATGAACAGATTTATTGAGCAAATAAAAATGCATATCTGAGCTAATTTTTCATACAAATAAGGCTCAGCCACATTGTATCTCTCATATTAACAGCATTGGGTTTTTCAAACTCAGCTAACAAGTTTTGGCAACACTGTTCTTTGCTGAATATTCCCATTGGCATCTGTCATCTGTGCCAAATTAGTCCTCAGTTTTGAAGCTGAGCTTGAAGTCGGAGGTAACTTGGAAATTGAAGTTATAGCACCAGTACTCTCTGTAATTCTCTTTGCCGAGGCCTTTTCCCCAGTTGGAGGTTTTGGCAAACGTCTCCTTAGCCAGGGATGCCGCAAAGCCTGGCTGGGTGTCATACGAACAGCAGGATCCCATTCTAAACACTGTTTTAAGAAGTCAAGGAAGAGGGGATCATCACATCCCTTTAATGCGTTACCCCACTCTCTGCTCTCTGGTGGGCCACGCAGTTTTCCCCTCCGAGAGCGTCCACCATTAAGTATTACAGAGCCATCAGACAAGGTTGTGATGCTGCAATAACGGGGATAACCCTTAGAGCTCACAAAGTTTTTCGCTCGCTTGGATGCATCTAAGAGTTTTGGAGAAGGCATGCCCAATAGTTCAATCATACAAGCCAGCTGGTCTCCTTCATCTTCTCCAGGTAAAAGTGGATAACCAGTCAGAAGCTCTGCTAGGATACAGCCCAAGCTCCACATATCTATGGGCATCCCATAACGAGCACCAAGGATGACTTCAGGTGCACGATAAAACCGTGACTGAATGTAAGTGTAGACACGCTGATGCTCATAACAACTTGAGCCAAAATCAATCACTTTAATACCACTTCTACCCTGTTGCTTCAACAGAATGTTCTCAGGTTTAAGGTCACAGTGAATGATTCTGTTTTTGTGCAAAGCATCCAAGCACTGTAAAATTGAGTGGGCAAACTTCCGAACCAAAGGTAGGCTAAAGCCCTGAAACTTGTTTTTCTTTATTAATTCATAAAGGTTCATGCTCAGCAACTCAAATGTCATGCAAATATGGCTGCGGAATGTGAAGTTTTCCAACATGTGAATAACATTCATGTTGTTATCCTTATCTTGTTTCCGGAGATGTTCCAGGATCTTAATTTCTTCCGCAGCTTGGCGGTGGAAACGTTTTTCATTTCTCACCATTTTTAGTGCCACATGCTGATGCATCTTGTGATCGTAGGCTTTCACCACCTGCCCAAAGCTTCCTTTCCCTATAACTTTCAGGACTTCATACCTGTATGCAATGTGATCATGGGGTACTTGTATGTAAGACCCCTGGTCATCATCATACCCACAGTTGTTTGAACCACCAATCACACCTTGCCGCTTCTTTGCATTTGGACCCAAGAAGTATATTTCAGGGTAGCTAAAAATCTCATGATGCTCAAAAGCTGTTAATTTTTGCATGTATTGCTTCATTGCCTGCTCTGGTGTGATAACGGAGGCTTTCACCTTCCCTGTTCCATCTGTAGACTTCAAAGAGCTGGAGCTCCCTTGTCGCCTGTGGGCACTCTCTGACTGTCTGTCCTGAACCACTGGCAATCCAGATTTGCCTAGCGTTGTAAGTCCATTTGGCTGTGTTGTCAGAACCGTTCTCTTGTTACTGTTATCTTCAAAGAGCTGCTGAACCTGGATTTGTCCATGGCTACCAACATGTAGGTGCTCATTCATTGTGTGCTTACTGCCTCCAACCTAAAATTGAAAATAAATACATACCCAGTTAACAAGAAAGATATGAACTCCATGCTTCAACACTCACTCTGCAACCTTCCATTCTGCCTAAATCACCTCAAAACAAAGTGTTTTCTTAGAAGTCAATTGTTCACGGAGAATCTAAAAAATACAGCACACATACTCTGATACTGTTGGATGCTATTAAATTTCCTGATTCTTCTTTCTCAAGTGCTATTTTCATGACTCTCCAAAATGTCTGCAACAAGGCAATCACAAACATGCTACCATGAGAAGCTAACAATTTCTCCAAGGAATCTTCAAGGCAGCAGTCCTGTAACATCAAGATGCATGCTTGAGGGACATTAGAGAAAATAGTAGCAGTTTCACAGATGCTGGAGATCAATATATAATGCCTGCTAGAACTCACATGGCTAAGGCTCGTCACCTGCTCTCAGAAATCAAGATTTTAACTTGTTCCTAAATTTGCCGTATATCAAAAGTTCCAGATACATTTTTCAGCAATAAGGAATGTGCTGTGACATGCACAGAGGGAAAGAACCCACACATTTCTGAAGTTCAAGAACGTAACTTACTGCTTGCAATTGAGACAGTCACAATTCAGAAAAACACTCCCATCAATGAAGAATAAGCATATCCTTTAGCACTTTCCCAAACCAGTCTAACAATAACTTTTAACCAAAATGAGATGTGGGGCCTTATGCAGACTTGAGTAGAAAGCAAATCTTTGCCTCGAGGAACATACAAGTAACTTTATTTTAAAGGAATGGAAAAAAAAAACATTAATAGACTTTAGAAATTACATTTGTTCCTGACAGTGCTTACTTGGGAATAAGCAGCATCATTTAGCATTTTCAATCAAACAAACAGCAAAGTACTGGGGTGTGAAAACAACTATTGCTCAAAACCTGTTATTTTTAAGAAGAAAGAAGAAATTTAAAAGCAGACCTGCCACTAAAATAGCTGTCCTTAGAATTCCTCATTTGTTCTAAAGTAGAGGATAATTAGTTTGTCTTCTGCCTGGTCTTACACAAATGTGGGAAGAATTCCCCTGCTGTCTCTCCAGCTGATTCACCAGTCTTAATATTTATTAATTACTAACGAAAAGTTCACTGATACTGTCAGACAGATGATCAAGCCAGGGCTGAGAGCACTTTTCATCTGAACCATATTTTTTCTAGGCAGCTAAGGATAACACACTCCCTGTTCACTTAAGGTTGCTGAAATGAAATCAGAAAATGACAGTTGTGTGCTGTGACATGAGGCAACGAAATCTGTGCTGCAGCAGCAGAAGTGCTTCCTAATGAGAAAACCCAGACATGCTATGGAGACTCGAGCGTACTTTGTGCTTCTGTTAAGGCATCAGTCTGATACGGCAGAAGCGTATTTTTGTAAATTCAGTAGCTTGTTCCCAAAGACTTGCCAGCTGTACACCAGCTTCACCTTTGGACAGTATTTTGATATTTGCAGCTCTGAAACTCATATAATGTAAGAACAAGAGCTCTCAGGGACTGCTTCTGCCAAGTTCACTGCTCTTGTGATTCCATTTTGACTCATGTTGAATAACTGGTTCATTTTTTGACTCATGTTGAATAACTGCTTCATTCATCATTGCAGTTTGACTGTGTATGTTTGTTTGCAGAGAAATTTAGGCTCACACCATCGAATTTGATCAATCTCATAGAAAACATTACCACACAATCACAATTCAGAGCAAAGATGTTTGTAACATTTAAGCACAGTAAAGATATACAGGAAAACAACAAAAACTCCCTTCCTAGTTTGATGTCTCAAAAGCAGCAGAAATTAAATCATTAAGATGATTTAATGAGCTTATGCTTACAGGCAATTCCTTCAGGTCAAGTTTGAGGTATGCTGCAGTAGCAGTTTGCTGAAGGTTGCCCTAACCCTCTATATAAACAGTAGTTACTGCAAGAAAAAAAAATTGGCCCCAAGAGCTGCTAAATCACCCATTTCAGAAGAATCAGACCTAGTTAGTAAGATGTGTCATAGGTTCAGCACATGCAGCACCATGGAACTGTGCAAGACAGGCATAATGAAGCAGCAAAGTAAATGTACAATTCCAAAGACTCAGGCTAGGAAATTCCAGGTACAAAAATTTCTTCTCCAACACTAATTGAACAACAAAGCAGAACATATCTAGACAAACTGGGAGTAGGCAATACTAACGTAAACAATGAGGAAGAAAGTATCGCCAAGAAAATCATCTTTAAGAATTTTTTAACCCAAGTACTCATTGCCATAGCTCACATCTTGAATTTTTTCCCCTCAAGTCACCAGTTTTCACAGTTACCTATTTTCCATGCTTCCTAAGCACTGCTTTCTTCAATATATGTACTGAGTAGTTCTTCAGGGCTTGGAAAAAACCCCATATATTTATTCCCTCTCAGCAGGGACTAAAAAGTTCTTTTTTCTAAAAGTGTGTTTGTAAACACATTCTAAAGTGTAAACCATGTAGCTCTGCTTCCTGCATCTTCAGGCAGGTTCATGGTTTCTCTTGCTGCTGACAGGTTGGCTTTTTCTTTTCAAGCAGCAAAATGAAATCACCAGCAGTGTTCCAACTTCAACCCAAATACAAAGTGACCGGTTTTGCCAGTTTCAGTCAGCTGCTGCTTGGGAATGCAAATGCAGATGGAGACAGTAGCACTGGTTTTCTTTGTAGAAGAAAAAACACCACATTATCACAGGCTCTATTCCAAAAGCTGTGTGGAAGAGCTGGAAACTCTTCTTTCAAAAAGGCCTGACAGGAGTTTTAGAGCTATCAGACACAACACAGCCACAAAGTCCGTATGAAAAATGGACTTTCCTCACCTCAGAGTACTGCCTGCACAAGTGCCGCCATGTCGTCTTCCATTTCCAACCTGGACAAGGGTTGGATTTGCACCAGTCCTTTGCTTTGCCTATCTACTTCTGGCTACTGGGTGTTTGAGGTTGCTGTCAAGTTCAGGCTTGCACTGCTCACGAGCTCCACAGGCTTCACCAGCAACACCGTAAGTTCCCAAACCACAACTAATGGGCTTGGCAAGCTACAAAAGACTACAGCCTTCTTAGCCCAGTACCAAACTGTTCTTAGTGTGCAGAAGCTCCATCAGCCTTTCGACTGAAACCATAAACCTGTGAGGTTTATAACACATCTCCATTTTGCTTCTGCAGATGGACCTGTAAAATCCAGAACCAACAACCTACACAACTGATCACCTGCATGCACTTATGAAGCTTACTTACTATATATCGTATTGTCTGCGCTCAAACCCATCCACACCTTCTAAGATTTACATATTTTTGTAGCACACATAGTCAAAAACTTACTGTTGTAAGTCTATAAAATATATTGCAGTAACAGGTGAGCTTGAACTCATCTTCCTGAATCTTCTGGCATCACCAATTACATAACAGCAAATGTTGCAATGGGGTGTTTCTTTCCTCTCTCAGTAGTTTCTCATAACTTCAAAATCACCATTAAGATTTTACTTTTACTTTGGTATGTTCAGTTTATGGAAGTTGATGACTATGCTGAAAACATTCCCCTAATCTTTGAAGTAGATACACCAAACAAAACAAAACAAAAATACACTCTAAACTATAACCAATAAAAAAATTCAAAAATTACAAAACTTTAATTTGAAGGTGGTATTATTTGGGTTTCTTTTGGTTTGTTTTGCCTTCACAAATGGATTTAGGAACAGAAGTAGAACAGTAACTTACTATACTTAGTCTACAGACGTCTTAACATCACAGAAGTAGCATAAAGATGAGTCCACCCTGCTAACAAGGTAAATGGGCAAACTCATATACAATTCCTTTGCATTAACACTCACCCAATGCATTGGTCTGTTTCAAGACCTTTTTACAAGGCTACTTATAAGATTGAACCACACAGGAGCATATACCTCTTCTCAACTTTATCTTCCAAATGCATCAAGATATTATGTAATCGTATCATATTTCATCTTTGTAACAGTCACTTCGTGTCATTATTAGCACCCTACAAAATTATCCAAGACAGACACATGATTCAGCCATATATTATCATTTTATTTTGAGCAAAACCACAGAAAAAGGATTTTGCTGTCAATCAGAATCTAAAAGGTTTGTAAAATGAATCTTAATAATACAGCAATCATGATGGCCTGCTGAAATACTGCACAGGAATAAAATGTCATTATCTGCTAGTACTTTCTATAGATGAGGACAAAGGGAGAAACAGTGTTCTAAAGTAGTAATTTAATTAAAGAATAATTGTGACACTATATACCCCTTCCTTCACAGCATTTCTGGGCGTGCCAGTTTCAGCCCTACTGTGTCTAACACACGAGAGGCATATGGTATCTGGTGTAGCATGCTTCACTGCCTATTTTGTTGACTACAAAACAAAAGCCTGAGCAAATGTACAAAAGGCCTTCTTTTTCCTCGATAAACTAATTCAGCAGCATTCCTCTCTTCAGAACTAAAAATACTTGCTAATTAGTACAATGATAATAATGGTGGATTATCCCTAATGGTTTTATTGTGAGTATGGGTTTTATACACCAAAAAAGACTAAGCCTTTGTTGAGCTTGTGGCTCAACAAGAGTGGTAAAATGAACACACCATTTGGATTTTTGCTGTTGCTGTATCTGGTCCATGTAAGCTTATTTTTTGAAAAGTTAACCTTAACTTTATATAACAAATGTTTTCACAGGCTGAACTATGCCTCAAGAGTGATACTGATCCTTAAATTTTTTCATCCTGTAAGGGCCACAGTGAGTTTGAATACTTCTGGGACACCCTGCATTTATTACACATGATAAAACCCAAAAGGACAGTCAATGCACACTAAACTCAACCCCCTGGGTAAGGTGAACTATACACATATCAGACATGCGCCCAGAAGTACTGCAGCCCCCACAGCACCACAGTCACCATCTGCTGGAACCCAAATTTCACAGCCCACCCCCATAGCCCTTGAAAGTTAAGATAGCTTCATATTCCCCCTAGATGCAAATTTTATATAGAGGAGAAACACTCAAAGAAAACTAGATATAGTAAAATCCAGATCATGATTGCATAGTTATTTCCACTCAAATGTGACAGCACTTCTGTGGCAATTTAATACATGAAAACACCACAATAGGAAGGTATTTGCTTCGGTTTTACCTGCTTAAAGCAGATGACCACAGTAAAAACTGGCAGCATGTGATCTACCAGATCTTTGTATTAACAGAGTCCAGGAATCTCTGCTCCATTATAATGTAAGTCAATTTTTAAAAATATAAATTTTTTAAAAATCAAAATAAAGACTGAAGGACTGATGCAAAAGTACATGGATAAACATTCAGCCATAGTGGCAAAAGAAAAGAGGTTTGCTGTACAGAAACCTTAGAAAGGGCTTGAAGAAGAGAGGGCACTGAGTCATGAATTGTAAATGAGTTGTTTTACAGTGCTAGACAGGAGGATAAAAACATTAATAGTGCTACACTGCAAGAGAAACAGGAACAGTGCAGAATGCAGGGATACGTGCCAAGTAAGAAAGAACAGACATGGAGCTAGGCAGAAGACAGAGACGAGTCTGGAAAAGGGACTCACAGACAGGTTGGGATTTACACAAGCAGAGCAGCAGGCAAGCAAGATAATCTCTACTGCAGCATGTCAACTGGATGTAAGAACACCATGATGAAACAGGAGAGAGTGAATGGGAAAAGGTTCCAATCATCAAGTCAAGAATTTAGGGCTTCAAAAGAGAAAGCAATGACTTTGGAGAGGAAAATGAAGACGACAAGGGATTGGAAATAGGTTCATGTTTTCCACCACGAGGCAAAAAAGACAGCCAGAGATGGAAGCAGACACAAATAAGCCTAGGATGAAGCCACTTTAAAAAAAAAATAAACAAAACCTTTCCCTGGTACAACACACAACCCCGCCTGCTTAGCAACAAAGGCTGCTGTGCTTGCAAAGACTGCTGCCAAAACCTCTGTTCTGTTTTATGAAGCTTGTGTAAAACAGCATCTTCCCCCCTTCTACCCATGCTATTCATAATCTACCAAACAATGACACTTCACTTGACAGTAGGAGACCAGAGTTTCAGCAGAGGCTGGATCACACAAGCAAGGAATATGACAGGTAGTTGATTTCTTCTCTGCCTGAATTAAAAGAAAAACCCTTCAGCTCACACTAAATGTAACTTCAATCTCAGTTTCTCTCACAACTAGTATACATACTACACACGCTTATATCCAAACACCAGCAGTTCACCCACTTAAGCACACCGTACCTTCTGAAAGTTTGTAACACAAACAGAAATACTCCGTTTTCAGCTATTACAGAAGTCACAGAGATACAACACAGATCAAAACAGGATAAGCAAATGAACACAAAGAAGGAAAATAATTTAAGAAAACTGAAAGGACCCATTTCAAGGATTGGAGGAAGTGGTGGGATGCAACACTGATGTTTTCAATCTGTCTGTGTCAGCTGAGGTCAGTAGGCCTAAGTTTACAGTAAGATCACAGAACAGATCCTGCCCCATTTTTTTTTTCAGGTTAAAATCCAGCATTCTGATGTCATATCCGATCCTTACCACAAAAAGTTATGTTAGCCAACCACAAAATAACCACCTACAAAATTCAGCAAGGCAGCATGAGGTATTTCTGTAACAGCACCCAAGGCTAAATAAAAACTGTGGAGTAGGCTCTTTATCACAAAGGAAAGGCAAAGTTTGGAACAGTCAGAATCTAGAGGGACATGATGCACAGCTATATAATGCTTGATCATTCCTGTGTGCTTCCATAAGTACACATACAAATATGCTACATATAAACATATGCATACATGCACAATCATATACTTATAAAAATAATTGAAATACAGAAATGTAACACTTGAACACCCCTTCAATGCTTTTATAAAGACTGCATCTTTATATATCTATATATGCACAGACACTATATATAATATACATACACAAAAATCTTTGTAAAAAAATACCAAAATTCTGTACTTCCAAAATTAGTAAGCAGTCACAGATAAATAGGTGGACTGCCATGCTTTCACAAATCCTAAATTAAGTCTGGGCTCTGTTATATGTGAGCCCCTGGTATTTGTGGGCCCTACTGTAAATGCACTTGCATGATTGGTGCCCAGGCTGTTTGTACCATGTTCCTTCTTTTATGATTTTATTTTTAAAAAGCCCTAAGCTGTTGCCCCAACTCTAAAATCAAGCAGCACTTAACTGGTATAAAAATGTGAAAAAAATTGGCCTTTTATACTAATAAACAATTCAGACATATACACTAGCTACGTAAATATACAGTGAAGTTGATCTCAAGTGAGATCAACTTGAATTTGCACAATACTCTTCATTCCTTTTGAGAATTTCCTATATATACTGATTTTTTTTCATTTAAGCCAGTTCTTTCTATAAATGGATTTGAATAATATGTTTTACCCCTGAAGCTACATGGAAAGTCACTGAAACACTAATATCTAAATGCATAGTTTCACCTTCGACTAGCCCATAATCACATTACCATTTAAAGCTCTGCCATATGTTTACAAAGATAGTATGTGAGCATCCACGAAGAACTCATTAATTCCATGAAAAGTATGCCATCAATGCCTTTCAGGGTCAGTATGAAATTTTCCAGAATTTAAAAGGCAATGTATGTAATAAAAATTTCAGATATTTAGCGTTCACATGACAGTATATAGACCCCTCTCCTACTCTGTCATGCCTTCAGGACAGAGATACCTTCTCTTATCCATATATAGTGGCATACTCGGGAAGTTTCATTCCTAGTAGATTAACTATGAGTGGGAGATAACGTGAGATATCACAGAACCGGAAAATAACATCCTTTTCATGCCATCAGGAGTAATTTCTTTATAGGCACACTGCTGCAGCAATAAAGGCACATCCATCCAATCATTGTCCCTGAGCACAGCGATAGCTATTTCTAGGGAAGACTGTGATCGGCCTGAGCTAATCACACATGTAAAGGGGAAAGCAGCCTTCATTTTTCACCACACTTCATACGACACTTTAATCACAGTGACTAACATCATCTCAAAAAATGCATTCACCAGAACATCTCCTCTATGCGAGTGTGAAAGACCGAATTTGTCACTGAAAATGAGACACAAAACAAGACTGGGGGGGGCGGGGGGGGAGGGAGNGCAGCGGCGAGACCCCGGGGCCGGACGCCCCTTCCCCGCACCCTGTCCCCACCCTCCCCGTGCCCGAGCTCACCGTGTGGGAAGCGTTGCTGGCCCTGAGCGGCGGCAATGCGAGGGGCGACGGCGGGCCGGTCCCAGCTCCTGCCCGGGCGACCCCGGCTCCAGTGCCCGGGGAAGACGGCAGCGGGCGGCCGCTGTCCCCTGCCCTGCCTGCGGAGAGCAGAGGGGTGAGGGCGGCGGCAGCAGCCCCAGCGCTCGGCCGGCACCGCCGCCCGTCTTGCTTCGGGCAGAAGCCATTAAAAGCTAATCACCGCCGCGGCGCACACACGCACCGATCCGGCTAATAGCGCGGGCGGGCCGTGCTCGCCCGGCTAAATCCTTCATCCGAGATTAACCCGCCACCGGCAGGCGCCTAACCGGGAGAACGAGCCGGTGCTGCTCCGCGCACGCCTCCGGGCTGGGCGGCC